>VWZE01024657.1:11758-32789 GCA_013396675.1 Eubucco bourcierii
CAGTCCTATCACTATCTGACACCCTAAAAAGTCTCTCCCCAGCTTTCTTGTAGCCCTCTTCATATACCAAAAGGCCACAATAAGGTCTCCTTGGAGCCTTCTCTCCAGACTGAAGAACCTCAACTCCCTCAGTCTCTCCTCATAGGAGAGGAGACACCATAATTCCGAAATTCCCTTGCTGTTGTCCCAGGCAGTGACCAGAGTCCCAGGGTACCTTTGTTCACTCATCCTTGTGATCCCTGCCCAACACTCAGCAATGTCCTGCACTCTCTATAGGACACTCAGTGAATTACCATTAGTCCCACTGGAAAGTGAGCCTTGTCTTGGGTTAGCTGCAAGTACAACATCATGTGGCCACAGAACTCTGCAGAAAGGAGCAGAATCTCTGCTCTGTGCTTGCTGAGACCTTCCCCTGCACTTTCAGACCCCTGGATTAAAGAACCCCACAAATGAGGCCTTAAAAACTGTTTCAGACTGAACCGAATGAAGGGAACCTAAGGATACTCTGTGTTCCTGGCAAAGGTCTCAGGTTTGCTAACTCTATTTCTACACACCTGACTTGAGCTTGGTTCCAAGCCCAGTGCCAGTCAGACTTGATGTCAGCAAAGCTTGGACAGGCCCATAGAGATTTCTGTGTAGTGAATGCAATGCTGTGTGCCAACAGCCAGCCTAGGTCTAAGGGAGCTACTACCAGGGCTGGAGGTTGGTATTGCTGCGCTGGTGAGACACCAGATCCCAGCTAACTAACCTCGATGAGGAGTTGCCTAATTTGGCCTGAGCAGAGAGCTCAGTGAAGGCAGTAGTGTTCCTCCTGACATGAGGCAGCCCAAAAATCACAGTGCCATGGGAGGACAATTTCAGTGCCAGTGCAGCCAGGTCTGTGTTGGAGAGAGCAGAAGTGCTCAGCTCTTTGTTTCCCATCCTCTAGGCCACCCACCCATTGCTCTACCCAGGTCTAGCGCCAGGTCCTGTCACTGGCTGCTCTCTCACTTTTCTCCTGGCTGCCATTGACCCTCTTCTCCTCTGCAGAACTATAAACTCAACTGCTCCCCAAAGGACTTTTCATTAATGTAATTTATGAGCTAATTCAATCCTCTGACCTACTTCCCATCCGACTCGCCTGTCTCCCCATGCGCGCAGTGGAGCTGGTGCAGCACCTGAACCCTGCTGCCAGGGTTTAAATGGCCTGACACACATCACTGACTCACAGGATATTAAGAGAAAGGTGAGAGGAGTTTTGGCACCCTGCCACTGGCATCAGACTGCATTTCTTCTCCAACCACCAAAACATGCACTTGTGTAAAGAGAGTTCATGCAGGCTTACTCTAGCCCTTACTCAAAGCTTGCCTGCTTGGGGGGCTCACTAAGGGTTTGGCCATGTAAGGAAGCCCTCCTTGTCTCTCAGTCTGTGCAAGGCTCTGAGGGATGGGGTGAAGAGAGCTGTGCCCACTTGCTCACTGGAGCTGCAGTCACAGCAATGCTCTTTTACTGCCTGGCTGTGCCAGCTGGTTGTAAGTGCTGGTAGACAGCCTGGCCGTGCCTGCCAGCCTGCACATGGCCTCGCTGCTGTGGTCTCTTCTTTCACATAGGGGCTCTGTCCCCACTCATCCTCTTCTTTCTAAGTTAGTGTTAAGCACTGGGCTGAAGATTTTCACTGACAATTAATTTTGTGGCACAGTTTCCCCCTCCCCTTTTGAATTCTAAAACATCAAAAGGTGCAAAACACAGGCACCATCTTTGCCTGGAGACATCCACTCTGCGTTTTTGTTCTTTTGCCCAGGGAAAGAAAAAAAGCTTGCTGACATCATAAGCCTTGTTCAGGATCTTTGCAATTAGCTCCAGTGTTTTTTTGGGCTCCTCCTCCTCTCCCCTCACCTTCCCTCATCCCCCACCCCATACCGAGGGGTAACTAGGGAAACCAGGAACCATGGCAACCCACAGCAGCATCATTTGTCTCTGAGGGAAAAAACATAAGTATGCAAAATCCCTTTAATGCTGATACCAGGCCACTGGGTTCAAATCTGCTCCTTTCCCTCCTCTTTGGAGCAGGGGCAGCTGCTGCCATGAGCCCACAGAGCTGATGTGGCTGCAGTGCCTCAGTTTCCATCAGCATGGAGATCATGTTCCACCAAGAGCATTCAGACACGCTAGGAAACCTCCACAGCATCTTGCTCCCTGCTATAGACTTGCTTGTCCCACCACTAAGTGCTCCTCAGTTTTGAACATGAATAGGACATAAGAAGGTGGTTTTATTGTCAGCCAGAGTGGTGAGAAGCCCAGGCAAAGCAGGTTTGGCAAAGAAGCTCAGGCAAAGAAAGTCCACCAAGAGCATTCAGACACACTAGGAGACCTCTGCAGCGTCTCGCTCCCTGCTATAGATGCTTGTCTCACCGCTAAGTGCTCCTCAGTTTTGAGCATGAATAGGACATAAAGAGGTGGTTTTATTGCCAGCCAGAGTGATGAGAAGCTCAGGCAAAGAAGGTTTAATCATAGAATCATAGAATCATAGAATGGTAAGGTTGGAAGGGACCTCAAGGATCATCTAGTTCCAACCCCCTGCCATAGGCAGGGACACCTCCCACTAGTACAGGTTACTCAAGGCCTCATCCAATCTGGCCTTGAACACCTCCAGGGAGGGAGCAGCCACAACCTCCCTGGGCAACCTGTTCCAGTGCCTCACCACCCTCACTGGAAAGAACTTCCTCCTAACATCCAGTCTAAATCTCCCCTCTGCCAGTTTAAGCCCATTGCCCCTTGTCCTGTCATTGCAGGACCTTGTAAATAATCCTTCCCCAGCCTTCCTGTAGGCCCCCTTCAGATACTGGAAGGCTACTATCAGGTCCCCTCGAAGCCTTCTCTTCTCCAGGCTGAAGAGCCCCAACTCCCTCAGCCTGTCCTCATAGGAGAGCTGCTCCAGCCCTCTGATCATCTTTGTGGCCCTCCTCTGGACCCGCTCCAACACTTCCATGTCCTTCCTGTGCTGAGGGTTCCAGAACTGCACACAGTTTAAGGTCCAGTTTTCAAAGGATGAGCCAACTAGCTCTCTGTAACTCTGTCACAAACTGAGTCTGCAATAGAGGAGAGGAAAGTGGGACTTCCCACTTCCACCAAGTCATTCAGCTTCAGGTTCCAAACTCCCTGGACAAGGCTTTCTCCTTCCTGGACAAGGCCAAAACCATGCAAGTCCAGAATACAGAATATGTGTTTTTATGGCTAGCTGCTATGAACTAATGGCAGTGTCAGAGCAGTGCACAAGGGGCCAAAGGGAAATGAACACAAACTGGAACACAGAAAGTTCCACTTCAACACTGTAAGGGTGCTGCAACCCTGGAGCAGGCTATCCAGAGAGCTTGTGAAATCTCCTTCTCTAAAGATCCTCAAAACCCACCTGGATGTGTTCTTCTGTGACCCGCCCATGGTGATGCTGCTCTGGCAGGGCAGGTTGGGCTGGATGATCTCCAGAGGTCTCTTCCAGCCCCTAACATTCTGTGATTCTCTGTGCTACACACAAGCTGTGCTTGAGCTTGCAACAGCTTCCACTTGGCACATTGGTGAGCTACCTGTAACTGCACATGTGCATGGAAACTGTGGAACTGGCTGTGAATCTTTAGAGAGGGATCTGTGGGCACAGCTGGGGGAGTTGGCCAAGCTTTCAGATGCCCAACTGGCATTCATTTCTGTACAGTCCTACTTACTAGAATTTCTGCACACTCCTATTTACTAAAAGACTCTGAGTTTAAACATAAAGGGAGCAAAAATCAAGGAAAAGATGTTGCTAAAGCAAAGTTATGGCCATGACAAAGAAAACAAGACAACAAATGAGAGTCAAATAAACACATAAGGATGATCTCAATAATCTCAACATGAAAGCAGCTCATCCTTATAAATGCTAAGAAAGGCTCTTCAGGAAGCAGCTGCCCCTTTGAATACAAACATGATGAAGTCAATTTAACACAGCAACTGGAGCTGCTTCAGTAGTTTAGATTTGAGACATGACTATCTAAGGTTTGCATCAGAGTCAGTCAGAAAAGCCCCATCCTAGATTTCATCTCTCCCAGAGCAGCTAACCCTTTCCTCCCCTCTGCAGCCAAACTCAGTGACAGCTTTCCACAGAACAACTTCAATAAACACAATTTTGACATAGAGTCACAGAATGGCTTAGGTTGGAAGGGATCTCAGAGATCATCTACCCCAACTCCCCTGCCACAGGCAGGGACACCTCTAAGCTAGACTTGGTCTCACCCAACCTGTCCTTGAACACCCACAGGGAGGAGGCAGCCACAACCTCCCTGGGCAGCCTATTCCAGAGTCTCAGCACCCTCGTACTGAAGAACTTCTTCCTCAGCTCCAGTCTAACCCTGCTCTGCATCAGCTTCAAACCATTCCCTCTTGGCCTGTTTCTAGACACCCTCAGGAAAAGTCTCTCTGCAGCCCCTTGTCCTATCACTGGGCACCAGTGAAAAGAGACTCACCCCATCTTCTTGACACCCACCCTTAGTGTATTTGTAAACATCAATATAATCTCAGTGTTCTCCAGACTAAACAGCCTCAGGGCTCTCAGCCTTTCCTCATCAGGCAGATGTTCCAGTCCCTCAATCAGCCTCACAATCCTCCATTGGACTCTCTCCGGCAGTTGCCTTTCCCTCTTGAACCAGGCGGTCTAGAACTGGGCACAATACTCCAGATGAAGCCTGCCTAAGGCAGAGTAGAGGGACGGTAGAACCTCTCTTGATTTGCTGATCACACTCTTTGTGATGCACTCTTGTAAGCCTTCTGAGTATTTCAGAGATTGTTTGCAGAGGTCAGTGCCTGGACTTGAGCACCAGGTTGGTCTCCACTGAAGAGCTCTCAAAGGACTCCATATGCTTGCCCAAAGCTTTCACCTTATTTACATTCAAGGCATGGCTCTACCACGAGCTTCAAATTAAACCCCTGAGGCTTGAGTTACTAATTAGCTTCTGCACTCATTGCCTACACATGGAGCCCACTCTAAGAAGATGAAAGACATCTGCCAAGCTCTTTGGAGAATGAGGGAGAGAGAACAGAGAGAACAAAAGTTGGGGCAAGGCAGGAAGAAGGAACATCATTTATAATCAGGTCCAGGATGAGGAGGGGTCAGAAACCCTGAGGAAGGAAAAAAAGGCTGGCTGAAACAACCAGCAGCTGTTAGCAACGACCTGTCCAGAGTGAAGGGCCACAGAGAGCAGGTGAAGAGAAAGAGAAAGACAAGAAAAGAAGCCTCAGGAGATGTCCATATGCTCCATCAAGGAGTCAAAGAGGATCCAACTTGAGTTTGGTGCTAGGGAGCCTTGCAGTTGCCAGGACTCAGTTGCCTGTGATGGACTCATGTCCATCAACACGCATCCTCCTAAATACCTCTGCTTGTTTTCTTCAGGATGTTTGGACTTCTTCCTTTGAGGCTCCTTTTCCCTCACAATCTCCTAATTCCATTATAAAACAGACCAAATCTCTCCTCAGGCTGCTGGCAGCACTTGCAAGCAGGGGTAATGTAGCAACATTTTGTACCTAGCAGTGAGCGGCTGGAGCGCGCCTCCGTGCCTCAGCTGGTGTGTAATCGTGGGCCGGGGTTTCTGCCACATGTGGAAGACATGGGTGTTTCCCATGCAGAGGGCTCAAGTGCATGCTGCCAGTGAAGAGTAGGTGGAGGAATTCATCCCCTGGTGAGAACTCCTGGAGGTTTCCTGCTGGAGCTGGAAGGCATGAGAAACAATTAGACATTGGTTAGGTCTGAGTCAGTGACAGGCGCACCCTCTTCGTGCTGCCTGCTGGACTATTCTCTCTCCCACTTGTTTGTTCCCTGTCTTACCTCCTTGACTCATCCCAAGCCCAGCTGATACCAGAGATAGGCAAACTACACACCATGTCCCCTTTGCCAGCCCGTGGTGCACCTCCTGCTGCCCTAACTCTCTGGCATCAGGAACAGCGACACAGCAACAAAGTTTTTTGTGCCAAATTGGAAGGCAAAAAAACACTGAAGACATTGGGAGTGTAATGAGGAGAGGGGATCCTGAGAGGGAAAGGGAGTTATGAGAGCTACTGGGGGGGAGGGGGGGAAGAGAGGTTGTTTTCAAAAGGGATGTTTCCTTTTTGTGCACTTCCACTAAAATTGTGTCACGTTGGCACCAGGCCCATGTTTGAGTGCTGGTGATGTGCTCACCACGAGCGGAGCAGCAACCTCTGAAGCAACAAGGGTATATGTGGTAAGCTTTCATCTCTCTCTGGGGATGAGAGTTCTGTCAATGTTTATTTTTCTTTTGTTTTCTCTTTTGTTTTCATGCCAGGTTGGCATTTCACAGTGGCTGATTAGAGCAAAACGACCAGCATGGTGCCTACGCCCCACCCAGTTCTGGAGGTCTGTGAGCATCACCATTGCAGCCACTTCCTTTTGAGCTCAGCCATTTGGACCCAGAGTCATCTTCTAAGCTCCTCTGTAGCAACTGCATGGTGTGCTGTGAGGTTGGCACAGCTGCAGTGAGCACAGAGATAAAAAGGAACTTGGGAAAGGGTGAACACCGTTTCCATTTTCTTCCCTGGTATCAGGTAGGCTCAAACAACCATGAGCATCTTTGGAAAATCAAATAATTTTCCTCTTCCTGCAAATGTGCAAGGGAAAAACAAGACAGACACCATGCAATGTTGTTCGAGAGCTGTCGAGGAGCAGATCTCACCTCTCAGCACATGCTGCAGGAGCTCAAGAGTTCAACCAAGTCCACTGAGGCCACAAAAGGGACTTGACAGCAGATGGAGTTGAGGATGGGGTTGATTCAGGGCATGAGGAAGCTGGAACCATGACTGAAATGTCCTAGAGGAGGTGTAGTAGGAGAATAGGAGCTGTGGCTCTGGGATCCTGCATGAGAAAATGGGTTGTGGGGTGGGAAGATGGGAGTAGGGGATGAAGATATTAGTGATGGGGGTGGAAGATAAAAACAGCACAGCAGGGCAGGTGGACAGTGTGGGTGTACCTCCTCCTACGTGCATACACCCTGGCTTGCAAAGAGATCACCAGAACCTCCTCTTTTGCTCCAGGGGCTCCAAGTCTTTCATCAGAGCCTGGCCCGAGGACCCCTGGTGCAGTGGCACCTCTCCTGGACCCACCAGCTCTCCTGGGAAGAGTGTCTATGCTGTGGTCACCTTGCTGTGGTGAAGCCAGGAGAGACATGCTGTGCTCCAGCACCTTAACTTGGTGGGGAAGACTCAGGTCATTCACAAGCTGTGGAGCAGCTGGTGGAGCCTGCCCCACGCTCACCTGCTGGTGTCACACACACACCATCTGCAAAACACCTGCTGCTAGCAGTGCCTAATCCCAAGTAATCCTAATCCCAAACAGTGCCCTGCAGCCTCTGCTTTCTGAGAGAAACTCAGTGCCTCAGCCTTGTGATGGCTCCAACCCTCACTTAGGGTGGCATCATGTACAGCTACCAATGGCATCAGCTAGAATGGTGGTGTGCTGAGGGACGCTCTCTGGGGCTTGCATGTTCACAGATTGCATTGGGCTGGAAAGGACCCTCAAAGGGCATCTTGTCCACATACTCCCTCTCCCTGCAGCCAGCAGTGACACCTCCAACTAGATCAGGCTGCAAAGGGATCTTGAATGCCTGCAGGGATGGGGCCTCAACCACACCCCTGGGCAACCCATGGCACTTGCTCAAGGAAGCCTTCTGCAGACCCTGAACCTGCCAGGTGGAGGAAAAAGATGGGAGCCATTATCTGTCTGGCCAACTCTTAGTGTGAAGCCCTGCTTGGTGGGATGAATTTAGGCCCTTAATGGCTACAGAAAGGCTTTCTGACGGATGACAAGTTTATGTTTCCATAGTACATTTCATCCCAAGGGACCCTGCATCACGCTGCACAAACTTGACATAAACAACAGAACCGAGCTGCAGTTGCGTCAGGCACGGAGGGTGGCAGCCAACTGGCACAGGTTAGCAGGACAAATATAAGCAAAGTGACTATTTTTGGCCAAGGACAACAGGGCAAACCCCTCTGTTGCAAAAGTACCTTCAAAACTTCAAAGTGCAGCTTGACTCTGCACAGTGATTGTGGATGAAAAGATCTTCTGGAGTCATTGGACTGGTTCCCAGCCATGTCTGGGCATTTTGTTCACCAAAAGGAGAGCTTGCTACTTTTTGTGCCTGCTGAGGTGTGAGAGTCTAAATCGTCTCTCCCTTGTTCAAATTAACAAAGGTAAAGATTGCCTTTGTTAAAGATTGTCCAGGCTCCTGGCTGAAAGCAGCACCTTTGTGGACTTCCCAGACTCAGCCCAGATTCCTGGCCAAAAGCTCAGGGGGGATGCAAACAGCACCTTCGTGGACTTCCCAGACTCAGGCCAGGTTCCTGGCTGAGAGCTCAGGGATGCAAATCCACAGCTATACAGTGTCTGTGTGGACTGTGGTTGCCCAGACTGCAGCCTGGCTTGAATGCCCAGGATGTGGACACCTCACACCAGCTACCCTGCAGAGAAAAGGCTTCTGTGTATTTGGGGTATGGACAGGTAAGTGGCACAGGGAGGGGGCAGAGACCCTCCCTGGTGCTGCTGCTGGAGCCCTGCAGATACATGAGAATACACAGGAAGGTGTCCTGGGGAGCTGCACCTGGACACTGGTCTAAAAAACTGTATAAAAAGACATAATGCCTGCAAAAAGGAAGACATAATGCCTGCAAAAAGAAGCACCTCCATGAGCACCTCTACTGGACCACCACCATTGGAGCACCTCTACTGGAGCACCTCCACCAGAAGAATCCAAGGAACAACTCCCACAGAACAACTCTACAGAAGAACATCCCTGGGCCAGGCACACCCCTCTCTCTCTCTCTCCCTCTCCTCCCCTACCTTCGTCTGATGGTAATATAATCCCTGCTCTTTTCCTTCCCTGTCCTTCTCTTTTCCTTCCCTGCCCTTCTCTTTTTTCTCTGTTGTTCCCTCTCCCTCTCTCCCCTCTTCCCTCTCTCCCTCTGTTTTGTTCAACTTTATCCTTTAATAAATAGTTGTGTGGTGCTATCTGCTCTCACTTGCACCTTAATTTCACAACAGGGAAATCTAGAAGAACAAATCTTGTTCCTCTGGACAGAGATATTGGCAATCTCTGTTCTCTGGACCTTGACATGAAGCTGCAGAACTTCCTCAGCCGGTGCAGCACATTTCCATGCAGCTCCAGCCCTAGTCCCACAGTTGCAAGCCTCACAGCTGAGGGTGGAAGCCCTGTGGCTTTCACAGCTGCTCTTCCCCTCCAGATGCACATTCTTAGTGCTCAGCTGGCTGAACCTGCCAGTGCTTTAGGAGGACAAACTTCCACCATGTCTGTCGAGCTAACTGTTCAGAATACAACTGACCTTTGGGTATCAGCGTGGAGCAGCCAGGACATTTGAACATCTTACCCTGAAGCACATCACAGAACAGGCTGTGCAGCATCTCAGGGGGGTCTCTCTGGACTACCCAAGCACTTCCCAGCAGGGAAAGGAGCAGATCTTCGTAGCACTGGCAGGGTATTTTTTACAGACACATAGCTGCTTTGGGGCCAGGGGGTGTCTATATTTGCAGAGCTCATCACAGCTCAGAGGACCCTGAATAACCCTTCAGGATAAGTTGCCCCATGACAGGTGGCAGCTCCCTGTGAGCCTTCTCTCATACCTCCATGTTGTGTTGTAGCTGGATCTTTGCATGTGAGATGTCTCCTACTTTGGCATCCACCCTTCCAGACCATCCCATGGCACTGTTATGTCATTTAAGAGCTGCTAGAGCCTTCCCTGGCATGATTTTACCTCCACTTTGGAGCACATGAACAATACAAAGCTCATTCCCTATGAAGCAGGATGGATGAGGAGAGCTTAGCCCTGCCACTCGCCCTTAGGGTCAAGAAAGAAGCCCCTAGGCACTTGATTTAGCAAAGTAACTGTGAGCTTTGAGACCAGAGTGCCCCTGTAGACTGCACATTGGGTGGACAAGGAAGAAAGAAGTTGGCCAGGAGCCAGGTGTCTTCCAAGGAGCCATCCAGGCTCTGAGATCCAAGGGATACAACTCTTCTGGACCTCATTTGGACATCATTCCAGGTTGCAGCCATCTTCCCTGCATCCCCACTCCTGACAGCAGCACTGGCAGCAGTGCAGGCACACAGTGACTGGGTAAGGGAGCTGGTTTGTCTGAAGACTGACCATTTTTGCCTGTGGTGTTATCTCTCAGTCAGCTCAGCTCCCTGCCAGCCCTGGGTGTGCCAGACCAGTACAGCTGTAGCTGCAGAGGAGGATGAGTTCCACGGCAGCTCCATTTGAGGCTGATTTATGGCACCGTGGAACAATCCCAAGCTGCAGTCTGCCTTCCTGCAAACAAGGGATGCAAGAGGGAGCCTGTTTGTCTTGGAACCATCTCCCCATCAATTTCCTTGCCTGCCTCTCCCACCACCTTGTCACCATGCTCAGATCTGGTATAGCCCATTTGCCTGCCAGCCAGCCCACCCTTGCCAGTGCAGACCCATACAAGACTTAGCATATCCTGTCCCTAGCAGTTTTGAAGTGGCATTTCTCTGTCAGAAGAACTGCAGGAAGTCCAAGCAGGACACACACTGCAGAGTGCTGTTAATAAGGCTTCAGGAAGGTTACTTCTGCTGGTTTCCACTTCAGTTGTACAGTAGTGTTAAAAACCTTTGGGACTCAGAGCAGGGCTGCAAGAGAGGTAGGATGGCATTTCACATACACCAAGTGCCCAGAGTTCAGATGCTTAAAGTTCTTGGCTGCCTCCTCTGGGATCCTAAATTCACTGCTGTCTCCTACTAGCTGAGCAGCCAAGCCCTTCTCAGCAGGTTTCCCCCAGCCCTTGCAGAGACCAGCTTTTCTGGTCCTCTCATGACTTGTTTGTCCTGCAGCTGGACTGCAACCAGCACATCCTCTGTGGCAGAGGCAGCTGCTCCTTCCCTATAATGCCTGTGGATCCCACTCTGAGGTCCAAAATCACATGAGAGGAGAGGTAGGAGCGAGTCACCATTTCATGAGTCTCCCAAAAGATGTGTAAGACTCCAAGGGTTGCAGCTGAGAGTGGGGCAGTGAGTACTTTCCCTTAACTTGGCAAAGCCTGCTCAGGCCTTCCCTGACTGCAAAATCTGTGCCTGGAGCATCCTGAGAGCGCCTGAGAGTGAAGAAATGAAGGGAAAGGGAGAGGGAGAGGGAGAGGGAGAGGAAAGAAGGAAGTTTGGTGAGCTCATTTGAGCTCTGAGAAACTCAGAAATATGCAGGCTAGAAGTGTGATGCTCTGGGAGGAGCAGAGGCCAGGCAATGCAAGATCTCTCTCTTCCTAATCAAAGAACTGGTACAAAAATGGTTGATGGAGGTGGATCCACCTTTGATGCTGGGAGCAGCTCACATGCCACATCAGTTCTTAAGATTCCTGGATAGGCACAGTTGGTCACACAGCCTGAAGCCTTTCCACAACGTGCCCAGAACTCCCAGCTCTGTGCAGCAAAGTCTCCCTGGTCTTTAATTTAGTCCCCTGGCCTTTGCTCTGTTTGCACAGGATTCAGCATTGCACTTTCCAGAGGAAAAGGAACTTTTGTCTAATATTTGTCTAGAATATTTGTCTACAATTTAAAGATGAATGTCATATATTTTTGGTAATGCACCAGCATTATCTAGCCTGCAGTCCAATATAAAATCAGTCACAGATTCATAGATCCATGATTTGGTTTGGAAGAGACCTTCAAGATCACCCAGTTCCAACCCTCCTGCCATGGGCAGGGACACCTCCCACTAGTACAGGGTGCTCCAAACCTCATCCAACCTGGCCTTAAACACCTCCAGGAAGAAGGCATTCACAGCCTCCCTGGCCAACCTGTGCCAGTGCCTCACCACCCTCACTGCAAACAACTTCCTCCTAACATCCAGTTTCAATCTCCCCTCTGCCAGTTCAAACCCATTGCCCCTTGTCCTATCATTACAAGACTTTGTCAATAGTCCCTCCCCAGCCTTCCTGGAGACCTCTTCAGATCCTGGAAGGCCACTCCAAGGTGTCCTGGAAGCCTTCTCTTCTCCAGGCTGCAGAACCCCAACTCTCTCAGCCTGTACTCAGAGTAGAACTGCTGCAGCCCTCTGAGTATCTTTGTGGCCTCCTCTGGACTGAGTGTTAAAGCTATCCACCTTCAAGAGCACTTTGAGATCCACCAGCAGGATGTGATATCTAAGCCTTCTCTTTGCTCCTTTTACCTGAATCTTGATTTATTTCTTAGCAGCAGATAACAAATCATATGAGACAGAGCGTCCCCTTCTCCACCAGCTATCCCACAGCCATGTGAATTGGGCATGCTGCCAGGGTGTGGGAGAGAAGGGTTTGGATCCCCCTGGGGCTGTGCAAGCAGCTGTGCTGACTAACCAAGGCACTCACTGCTAAGTTTGAGGAGCCCTCACCTCAGGTGTTTACTCAGTGCTTGTGCTGGTCATCACCATCCTGCAGTGAGGTGGCAGAGCTGAACCTCCCCATGCCCCAGGTCCAGCATCCTCCCACAAGTGCCTGATGGATGCAAATGCTTGGGAAACTGCCCAGGTTTTTGCATAAAAGCAGCTGAGATGAGCACCTACACTGAGGGCCACCAGCTCTGCTGGGAGGGACAGACCTCTGGCAGAGGGGTGGGAACATAGAGCTAGAAACCTGTGAAACCACATCTTCAACTGGCTCTGGGTATGCAAATCAAAGCCATGGTGTAAGTCAAACTAGTGCAGCTTCTCTGTTCAGGTGAGCCCTCTAATCTCTGAGTTGCCAAAGGCCTGGAGGGACCATTCTATTAGATAAAAGCCATCAAAAGGCAGGTTGCTCCAGCTTCTTCTTGCTCTTGGCAGGTGGGGAGAGGCTTGGCAGGGTTGTCTCTGGCTCCATGTATGAGGGGCACCTTTGGAAAATCACAAAGGCAACTTTCTGACCCTTTTCTTCCATTCAGACAGCACAGAGGAGCTCTGTGGGGACCAAAAGCTCACTTGTTTGGGTTTGGTTGGTTTTGTTTTCTTCTTTTTCTCTCTTTTAGAAAGATTAACACAGAGATGTTGGAGAAATCAGGCTACCTCCACTCTTATGTACAGTACAATTCCCCTCTGGCTTCCAGGAGGGTAACATCATAACCCATTATTAGCTGTGCCAGTTACAGTTATTTCCTTCCCACATTTCCTTCCAGGTGTCAGACTAGAATGTGTTTGCTCCTCTTCCTGAGAGCACTGCTTGTAAAGCTGAAAAATGAAATGTTGTTAATGTGGTGTTGTACTGTGCAGGGCACTCTGCAGCGAGGTG
Source organism: Eubucco bourcierii (assembly GCA_013396675.1). Classification (NCBI taxonomy): domain Eukaryota; kingdom Metazoa; phylum Chordata; class Aves; order Piciformes; family Ramphastidae; genus Eubucco; species Eubucco bourcierii. The sequence continues at coordinate 25,038 of VWZE01024657.1, forward strand.
TTGGTAAGCACTGATGCTCTTACCCGGTCCATTTGTAATCAGAAGTAATAGCAGCACTTCACCATTTGCTCTGCTGGAGGATGCTGCAATAAATCCCAATGAGGCATAGCATGGCTGCAGCTGGCAGATGATGAAGAAGCTTTGTGCATTTTTACTTCCTTGATGTCTGTAGCTCTTTCACATTGCATGAACATTGTCAGGATTCAGCCTGTCACAAATCAAGCCTCAAAAAAATAATGAGGTTTTTACCAACTGTGTCCATCTGAAGCTTGGTTTATGGGCATTCAGGTGCTTCAGCCTTTGTGTCGTGGTGTCAGGCTTCCTTCATGTGCCTGCCATCAACTTACTTTAAAACAAGGAAAAAGAAAGCTGAGGTTCCAGCAGCTGGCTCCTGCCAACATCACCTGATACCATGAAACTCAAGAAAATGTCTTCAGAGCTGCGGGCAGATCCAAGCAGATCATTGTTTGCGTAACAGGCCAACATAGCTGAGCTAAACCAATGCCACACTGAGCTTATACACTCCTGGTTTTCTGTGGGAACAAAAGCTTTCACCTCCAGCTTCTGGCTGCCTTGAACTCACAGAATCACAGACTTGTAGAATCACACAGTCACAGAATCACAATCACAGCCACAGAATCACAATCACACCGTCAGAGAATCACAGAATTACACCATCACAGAATCACAGAATTACACAATCACAGAGTCACAATCACACAACCACACAATTACACAACAACACAGAATCACAAATTTAGAATCACACAAACACAATCAATCACAGAATCACAATCATACAACAACACAATTACACAACCACACAGTCACAGAATCACAAATTTAGAATCACAGAATTACACAATCACAGAGTCACAATCACACAACCACACAATTACACAACAACACAGAATCACAAATTTAGAATCACACAAACACAATCACAGAATCACAATCACACAACCACACAATTACACAACCACACAGTCACAGAATCACAAACATAGAATCACACAAACACAATCACAGAATCACAACCACACAACCACACAATTACACAACCACACAGTTACAGAATCACAAACACAGAATCACAGAATCACAATCTCACAATCACAGAATCACAATCATACAACAACACAATTACACAACCACACAGTCACAGAATCACAAATTTAGAATCACACAAACACAATCACAGAATCACAATCACACAACCACACAATTACACAACCACACAGTCACAGAATCACAAACATAGAATCACACAAACACGATCACAGAATCACAACCACACAACCACAGAATTGCACAACCACACAGTCACAGAATCACAATCACAGTCACAGAATCACAACCATGAAATCACAATCACACAACACACAGAATCACAATCACGCCATCAGAGAATCACAGAATTACACAATCACAGAATCACAATCACACAACCACAGAATCACAATTACACAACCACACAGTCACAGAATCACAACCACAAAACCACAATCACACAACACACAGAATCACAATCACACCATCAGAGAACCACAGAATTACACAATCACAGAGTCAGAATCACAACAACCACACAATTGCACAACCACACAGTCACAGAATCACAATTTTAGAATCACATGAACACAATCACAGAATCACAACCACACAATTACACAACCACACAATTACACAACCACACAATTACAGAATCACAATCACACAAACACAGAATCACACAGTCACAGAATCACACAGTCACAGCATCACAATCAGTCACAGCATCACAGTCACACCGTCACACCATGACAGAATCACAACCAGAGTCACAGTCACAATCACACCATCAGAGAATCACAGAATTACACCACCACAGAATCACAACCACAAAATCACAACCACACAAACACAGAATCACAGTCACAGAATCACGATCACACCACGACAGAATCACAGAATCACAATCACACAAGTACAGAATCACAGTCACAGAATCACGATGGCACCACGACAGAATCACAGAATGACACCATCACAGAATCACAAAATCACAATCACACAAACACAGAATCACATGGTCACAGAATCACAATCACACTACCACAATCACAGAATACATTTGGTTGGAAGCAACCTTCCAGATCATTCAGTGCAACCCTCAACCCATCACTGAAGGGTCAGCACTAAATCACATCCCTAAGCTCCAGCTCCATAGGCTGCTTAAACACCTCCAGGGTGTCTCTGGGTTATTTTTTCCTCCTCCCTCATCTTGTTCAATTAAATAATGAACACTTCAGGGGAAGGAGGAAAAAAAAAAAAAGTCAATAAAACCCTCTGGGAGCTCATTTCACCCAGGACAGGGAGTGCCAGAGCACAAATGGAGGTGTGATTGGACACAGGTTTATTCCTGTTCTTATTTTAGCTGAACCAGTTCACTCTGCCTGGTAAATAGGTGATAAGGCAGTGTGTTTGCAGCCACTGTGCCACGCAACACAGCCCTGCTGCACCTTAGGTAACATCACTGACTCACCACCGAGTTACTGGGCCACCTTGTCCCTTCCCTTGCCAACAGCCCTCACTGTGTACACCCCAACAAGCCTTGCAGGCACTCATTAAGTTTCCCAGCTTTTCTGTGAGGCTAGGTGTAATTAGGAGGATTTCTCAGATGTAGGGACTGAGCAACAAACCTTCCTTGCAGAGACATCCCATCGTTTTCTCTGAATTCTTCCAGGGCTGCTGAAAGCTCCTTTCAAAGAATCAGAGAATCTTAGAATGGGCTGAGCTGGAAGGGACCTCCAAAAGTCATCAGCTCCAACCACCCCTGCAGTCAGCACAGAGCCAAGCCCTTGCAGGTTGGAGCATGTTATCACTAGGTGGAAGGAGTTCCTGGCCAGAGTATCAATATTTACACTGGATGTTGGGCACCTAGCTCCAAAACAAACCAAAACTGAGGTTTTAGTACTCTTGCCACACAGAGAGTTGCCTGCCTGAAGCTCCTGTTGTTAATCCCCAGGTGTTGGGCCTCCTTCCCTGGTTTTGGAGAGGAGTTCTCCATCCAGCCCCTGACATTCTGTGATTCTGTGAATCCTGCTTTAATGAAAGAGGTTTTTCAGTGGGTGTAGTGACCTGCCCAGAGGATGCTCAAAGTGCTGGAGCTGCTCTGCTGTGAGGAGAGACTGAGAGAGTTGGGGCTCCTCAGTCTGGAGAAGAGAAGGCTCCAAGGAGACCTTATTGTGGCCTTCCAATATATGAAGGGGGCTGCAAGAAAGCTGGAGGGGGACTCTTTAGGACGTCAGAGAGTGATAGGACTGGGGGGAATGGAACCAAGCTAGAAATGGGTAGATTCAGCCTGGATATTAGGAAGAAATTCTTCAGCATGAGAGTGGTGAGAGCCTGGAAGGGGTTGCCCAGGGAGATGGTGGAAGCCTCATCACTGAAGGTGTTTAAGGTCAGGCTGGATGAAGCTCTGGACAGCCTGACCTAGTGTGAGGTGTCCTTGCCCACGACAGGAGGGTTGGAACTGGATGATCCTTGTGGTCCCTTCCAACCCAGACTGATTCTGTGATTCTATGATTATGTATTGAGAAGCTTCAGCAGAGTGACTGAGCTCACAAACCTGGCAGAAAACCAGGCTGCCTGGAAAAAAGAGAGAGGGTAACTTTCTCCTGGGCTGTTAAATGGTTTAGCTGTCATGTATGACCTCGACCTCAGCAATCAGATCCTTGATCTGTGTTACTCAGTGATCGGATCCTTGATCTGTGTTACTCATCCAAGGACACACAGCTGCATCCACAGCTCTCTCCACACTGGATGGGGATGATCCATGTTTACAGTGGAAATACCAGAGGCCAGAAGTCAGGAATGTGGTGACTAATTATGTTCCTTCAGCGTTACTATATTGGTATTTTGTTTATCGAAGCTCTTCCACACACAAGTCCAGCCCCTGGCCTTTTCCAGAACTCCTGCCTCGTGGACACCTTCTGCTGAGATGGCTTTGTTATGTTCTCCACTTGCTAATCCAAAGCTTTTATGAAGCTGAGCACACCTATCCCATACAACACTCCCAGCAATTTCATTTTTATATCAGTCAAAAGGAGCGTAGCCAGAGGTGATTTTTTGTTTTCTTTTTTTCCCTCTAGTTTCTCTCTCATGGTTTTGAATGCCAAGTTTCAGCCTGACAAAATATTTACAGCTGTGTTATATAAACTCATGAAAAACAGTGTTTAAAATGAAAGTGCTGGCACAGACTTTATGGAGAACAGCAGTGGAAATAGCCATATGGTAATAAACAGGCTACCTGATAGGAGTTATTGTTTAACTCCTTGATGACTTTTAGGAACTTAGGCTTATGTTTCCAAATGGCTGAGTCTTCTGAGACACATTTGTGTGTTGGGTTAGTCACCTAAACCTGAGTCTTGGTCTCTCTGTGAACACAGAATCATAGAATGGTTTAGATTAGAAGGGGTCTTAGAATGGCTTAGGTTGGAAGGGACCTCAGAGATTATCTACTCCAACCTCCCCACCATGGGCAGGGACACTTCTCAACTAGACTCAGCTGCTCAAGGCTTCATCCAACCTGTCCTTGAACACCCCCAGGCAAGAGGCAGCCACAACCTCCCTGGGCAACCTATTCCAGAGTCTCACCACCCTCGTGCTGAAGAACTTAAAGATCCAGTCTAAATCTCCTTTCCCTCCACTTCAAACCATTCCTTGTCCTATCCTTTGTAGCCTTGGAGTAGCTCAGTGAGAACACGACCTCCTCCAGCAAGGACTGCCTGTGATTCCAGATGCTCCACAGCACAGAAAGCTTCAGTTTCTAAAGTAAACAACATGCAATTTTGGTTGGGGGGGAAAAAAAAAAAAGTGCAAGAAAACATCCAGACATCAGCAGATTTTCCTCCTTACAGCTCTCCACCAAGAAAACAAGAGGGATTTCCTACCCGTGTGGCGCTGCCTTTCTCACGTGCAGCTGGGAGAGTTTCCTAGCCTGTGAGAGTCATGGCACAACGAGATATTTACAACAGGCTAGGAAAAATGTCTCCCTTTCAAAGCCCCTCACAGTAGAATCCTAACAAGGTTTGAATCCTGTCTTTCTTCTCTCCCCCAGTCGCTCTCTGGAATTGGTTTTTGTATGCTGTCGGCTCGCCTATTAAAGCCACTGCGAAGGAAAAGCTGCGAGGAGAGGATGACTGCAAACATGGCTGCACAACCCCATAAGGCCTCGTGCCAGCAAGAATGCCCCTGGCTGGGCCAACGACAGCTTCTGCAGTTGGCACTGCCCTGGCATCACAGCGAGGGTGGGTACAGTGCAAGTGCGGAGAAGCCTTTACTGTAAATCAGCTCTAACAGCCTTTGGCTCCAGGCCAAAGTAATAACTAACTGGTTTGATGTTAATTATTTGCTATCCTTTTACACAGAAGGATATTTTGGATGAAAGGATGTACTTCACACAAATTTAAAAAACCCCCCAAAAAACAGTAAAATCAACCAAACAAAACCAAAACCCAACAAAAAAACCCCTGGCTGATGGCTGGGCTGAGAATGGTGGTGAATGGAGTTGAATCTGGTTGACATCCAGCAACTAGCAGTGCCCCCCCAGGGGTCAGTGCTGGGGTCTGACCTCTTTACAATGTCTTCATCAACGATCTGGATGAGGAGATTGAGTGCACCCTCGGTAAGTTTGCAGGTGATACCAAGCTGGGTGGCTGTGTTGATCTGTTAGAGGGTAGGGAAGCTTTACAGCAGGATCTGGAGAATGGTAATGTTGGAAGGGACTTCAAAGATCATCTAGTTCCAATCCCTTGGCATAGGCAGGGACAACTCCCACTAGTACAGGTCACTCAAGGCCTCATCCAGCCTGGCCTTGAACACCTCCAGGGAGGTTGTGGAGCATAGAATCACCCAATGTGATCTTCAATCACAATCACAATCACAACCACTCTCACTGCAAAGAACTTCCTCCTAACATCCAGTTTCAATCTCCCCTCTGCCAGTTCAAACCCATTGCCCCTTGTCCTGGTATTACAAGACCTTGTCAATAGTCCCTCCCCAGCCTTCCTGGAGCCCCCTTCAGATCCTGGAAGGCTACTCTAAGGTCTCCTGGAAGCCTTCTCTTCTCCAGGCTGCAGAGCCCCAACTCTCTCAGCCTGTCCTCACAGCAGAGCTGCTGCAGCCCTCTGAGCATCTTGGTGGCCTCCTCTGGACCCGCTCCAACAGTTCCATGTCCTTCCTGTGCTGGGGGCTCCATTACCTGGGTGAGACACACACTGCTTGATTTATACTGCTGCAGTGCAGGGAGACTGGGAAAAAAATACTCATGTTTCAATTAAAATAAAAATGTAAATTATGGAAGGCAGAGGAATCGCTGAGGTTCTTCCAGGCTATTTCAGCTAGGCAGAGCTTACCAGGGAAAAATGAACAGTGGACAAGTCAGAGGACATGGAAATAAAAACTGAATGGCTGTCAGTCAGGCTGACAGCTTGGCTGATAGAGTTCTGTACTGGTGAATATTAGCATGTATGTGGGCCCAGCTAAGTGTTGGGGAGTTTGGGGTGTGCAGGGATGCTTGGCAAAGTACCTGGTTCCCTGCTAGCCTGGATTCTTCATTACTAGCAGACACTGCTGCAGGATCAAATAATTGTCTGCAAAGTAGGAACAGAATGGGACTTTGGAAAAATTATTCTACAATTCAAACCCTAACGTGGGAGAAATGCAGGAACAGAGCTGGATGCTCTGGGCTCTCACAAGTTTCAGTGGCAGAGCAGCTCCCAGGCTCTGAAAACCAGCCCATTGCTTCCTGCATGGCAACTGCTGCCTGAATGGCAACTGCTGCCCACTGAGGCACCCCAGATCCACTCGGGAAATTACTGTGTCCTGATCACAGAATCATAGCATCATAGAATCATAGCATNTGCTCTGGGCTCTCACAAGTTTCAGTGGCAGAGCAGCTCCCAGGCTCTGAAAACCAGCCCATTGCTTCCTGCATGGCAACTGCTGCCTGAATGGCAACTGCTGCCCACTGAGGCACCCCAGATCCACTCGGGAAATTACTGTGTCCTGATCACAGAATCATAGCATCATAGAATCATAGCATCATAGCATCATAGAATCATAGCATCATAGCATCATAGAATCATAGCATCATAGCATCATAGAATCATAGCATCATAGCATCATAGCATCATAGAATCATAGCATCATAGCATCATAGAATCACAGCATCACAGAATCAGTCAGGGTTGGAAGGGACCACAAGCATCACCCAGTTAAAACTCCCCTGCTGTGGGCAGGGACACCTCATACTAGATCAGGCTGCCCAGAGCCTCATCCAGCCTGGCTTAGACACCTCCAGGGATGGGGCCTCAATCACCTCCCTGGGCAACCCCTTCCAGGCTCTCACCACTCTCATGCTGAAGAACTTTCTCCTCACATCCAGCCTGAATCTCCCCACCTCCAGCTTTGCTTCATTCCCCTGAGTCCTGTCACTACCTGAGAGCTTAAAAAGTCCCTCCCCAGCTTTCTTGTAGCCCCCTTCAGATTCTGGAAGGCCACAAGAAGACCACCTTTGAGCCTCCTCTTCTCCAGACTGAACAACCCCAGCTCTATCAGTCTGTCCTCACAGCAGAGATGCTCCAGTCCTCTGACCATCCTCGTGGCCCTTCTCTGAACACACTCCAGCATCTCCACATCCCTCTTGTCCCAGGGGCTCCAGAACTGGATGCAGTACTCCAGGTGGTGAGACACTGGCACAGGTTGTCC
>VWZE01024657.1:37931-51619 GCA_013396675.1 Eubucco bourcierii
TTTTTTTTTCTTGGCTGTAGTAAGAGAAGGCATTCATCGTGAGCTGAGCAACCCAAACACCTAATGGGAGGAAGAGTTCACTCAAAACAAGGAATAATTAGCTTGAATTTGCCACACTCTCCAAGCAGAAAATGTTTCTGAAGTAAAATGTTTCATGACATTTTCTAAGCAGGAGAGGTTAAAAAAAAACAAACCAAAACAAACCCCCCCTCATCTCTTGCAGCAGGATAGCTCTGTACAGTGACTGCTCCTTGCCTCAGACACCAGTTCTGCAAGTCATAGGGTTGCACTGGAATCACAGCTCTTCTGGAGGCTTGTCTGCACACAGACTCTCACTGGAACACTGAGATTGCCTCTACCAACCACACCTTCAGGCACTTTGGCCCAAGCCTAGCTGTAAGCACTCTTGAGGTTCATTTTTTTCCCCCCAACATAAACTGTGGTTTGCTGTCAGCATGGAAGAAAGTAGATTTTTGTTTATCTCTAAACCATGATTAAAGCAATGCGTTTTGAAGGGCTGTAATATGGTTTCAGGAGGCTGTAATTAGCAGACCTCCATGACTCCATCCTGCAAAGGAAACCTGTGGCAGTATTAAGCTCTAGTAACTGTACTGCAGCCCTCTTTGTGATGCCCATCCATGCTGCAAGACTGAAGGAGGTACAACCATGGTCACTGGCTCACAGGATGTCAGGCGTTGAAAGGGACCCAAAGAGCTCATCCAGTCCAACCCCCCTGCCAGAGCAGGACCAGACAATCTAGCTCAGGGCACACAGGAACACATCCAGACAGGCCTTGGAAGGTTCCAGAGAAGGAGACTCCACAACCTCTGGGCAGCCTGTGCCAGGGCTCTGGGACCCTTACAGTCAAGCAGTTGCCCCTTGTGTTGAGGTGGAACCTCCTGTGCTGCAGCTTCCATCCATTGCTCCTTGTCCTATCCCAGGCAGCAAGTGAGCAGAGCCTGTCCCCCTGCTCCTCACCCCCAGCCCTCAGATATTGATAAACATTGATTAAAACCCCTTTCAGTCTTCTCTTCTCCAGACTAAGCAGCCCCAGGTCCCTCAGCCTCTCCTCACCAGGCACTGTTCCAGTCCCCTCATCATCCTCATAGCCCTTCCTTGGAGCTTCTCCAGCAGATCCCTGTCCCTCTGAAACTGGGGAGCCCAGAACTGAAGGCAGAACTCAAGATGAGGTCTCACCAGGGCAGAGCAGTGGCAGAGGAGAACATGCCTCAATCTGCTGTTACATACAAGCCCACAATGTCATGCCATAACATGACATGTGTTAATTTGTTTCCCCCAGCAGAACATTTTCTGGGGAGAAAACTGAATCCAGAGCTGGAGCTGCCACACAGAGCATTTTCTTTCAACAATAAACACAGAGGAACTGCAAGAATTGGTATGTTGAAGGAATGTAATCCACTGAGACCCCTCCAACTGTAATCTCATGAGAGACTGGCTGCAGCAGCCATGCTGGTTTAAGAAATTCCTGCCCTACAACCTCCAGCTAGCTACTTACTCCTGGTCTCACACCACAGCTCATCAACCCTGTTATTGCAAGCAAAGTTGTCTGTCTTGAGCCAGCCCAGCTTAGAGTCGAGTAATAGAACCACAGAATGGCTTAGGCTGGAAGGGATCTTAGAGATCATCTACTCCAATCTCCCACCATGGACAGGGACACCTCTCAGCTAGACTTGACTGCTCAAGGCTTCATCCAACCTGGCCTTGAACATCCCCAGGGAGGAGGCAGCACAACCTCCTTGGGAAACCTGTTCCAGAGTCTCACTTCTTCCTAAGATCCACCCTAATCATCCTACAATGATGGCTGCATGGGCCCATCTGAGGAGGCTGTGAAGTTTAGCTCTAGGGTGGGAACAATCAGCTGGCACAGAGGAACACCTTCAAACAGCTTTGCTGCCACAGTCAGTGTCCTGGGGAGATTCCTCCTGCAGGTTTCTGATCAAGTTAAGCCAAATTTAGAGCTGAAAGAATTCCCACTCCCCCTCCTGCCTGCCAGCCAGACATGGTTTAGAATCATAGAATCATAGAATGGTAAGGTTAAAAGGGACCTCAAAGTTTATCCACTTCCAACCCCCTGCCACAGGCAGGAACACCTCCCACTAGTACAGGTCACTCAAGGCCTCCTCCAACCTGGCCTTCAACACCTCCAGGGAGGTTGCAGAGCACAGAGTCACCCAATGTGATCACATTGGGTGATTTTGTGCTCCACAACCTCCTTGGGCAACCTGTTCCAGTGTCTCACCACCCTCATGCAAACAACTTCTTCCTAACATCCAGTTTCAATCTCCCCTCTGCCAGTTCAAACCCATTGCCCCTTGTCCTGGCATTGCAAGACCTTGTCAATAGTCCCTCCCCAGCCTCCTGGAGCCCCCTTCAGATACTGGAAGGCTACTCTAAGGTCTCCTGGAAGCCTTCTCTTCTCCAGGCTGCAGAGCCCCAACTCTCTCAGCCTGTCCTCAGAGCAGAGCTGCTGCAGCCCTCTGAGCATCTTCGTGGCCTCCTCTGGACTGGCTCAAACAGTTCCATGTCTTTCCTGTGCTGGGGGCTCCAGAACTGCACACAGTACTCCAGGTGGGGTCTGAGGAAAGCAGAGCAAAGGGGCAGAATCCCCTCCCTTGCCCTGCTGCCCACACTGCTCTTGCTGCAGCCCAGCACTCAGTTGCTGTCTGGGCTGCACTCACACTGCAGGCTCATGTTGAGCTTTTCATCACCCCAGACCCCCAGGTCTTTCCCAGGGATGTACATCATACTGTAAATGATCCAGTGCAGAAAGCTAACCTGATAAAAAACCTCTTTGCTTTCTTGCAGCCTTAGTCTTCTGCTGGCTGAGCCCTCTGAGCTGGCTGCCTATGGCTCCAAGGAGCACAGTGTTGAAAACACAGAGAGGGGTGCAGGTGAGGAAGGCAGCTTGCCATTAGATTGTCTTAGCCAGGCTAGGCCATTATCAAATGGCATCTCCACCATGAGGTGCCAGCCAGACTACCCACAGGTTACACAAGCCACCACCTTGCAACACCCCCACAAAAACTGGGGTACCTCAGCACAGGGAGTATTGGTGTGGTTACTCCCTTCTGCTTGTCATTGTCAGGGGGGTTCTCATTGAGCAATGCAGCCACCTTCCTCATTTGCTACGTTAGAAGAACTTTTCTTTGGGGATTTTGGGACTGCACAGCTCCTTCAGAAAGATTTTATGAAGGAAGAGTGAATCAGCATCACATTCTCTCAAAGAAACCTCTTGATCTTAATATGCTGCCTGCTTCAGCTGCAGAAGCATCAATTAGCACGGCTTGGAGAGTTCAGCAGCTTAATGATGGCAGCAGTGATAATAATGGAGCATAAAAGAATCTCAGGGAAACTTTAATCATCATAGAATCACAGGCTCACAGAATGTCAGGGGCTGGAAGGGACCTCCAAAGCTCATCCAGTCCAACCCCCCCTGCTAGAGCAGGATCACCTAGACCAGAAAATGTTATAATGAAAGTTAATATCATCAAGTGCTTTAGTAAATGGTCATTACAGGGTCACAGAATTGTCAGGGTTGGAAGGGACCTCAAGGATCATCCAGTTCCAACCCCTCTGCCATGGGCAGGGACACCTCACACGAGATCAGGTTGCTCAGAGCCACATCCAGCTCAGATTTAAAAACTCCCAGGACCAGGCTTCCACCACTTCCCTGGGCAACCTGTGACAGGGTCTCACCACCTTCATGGGGAAGAATTTTTTCATCCAATCTGAATCTCCCCACTTCTAGTTTTGCTCCATTCCCCCCAGTCTTATCACTACCTGACACCCTAAACAGTCCCTCCCCAGCTTTCTTGTAGCCCACTTCAGATGCTGGAAGGCCACAATAAGGTCTCCTTGGAGCCTTCTCCTCTCCAGACTGAACAACCCCAACTCTCTCAGCCTTTCTCCATTAACTGAAAAGGGGTGTTTCATCCTTGGACAAACTGTCTCAGGAATGTTGGCCTTTGTGGTCCTGTCTTCATTGCTAAAATAGAATTAGAATCATGCATCACAGAATCATGGAATCACAGAATCACGGAATCATAGAATAATGGAATCACAGAACCATAGAACCATGGAATCGTGGAATCACTTAATCATAGGATCACAGAATCATAGAATCAGTCAGGGTTGGAATCAAGCATCATCCAGTTCCACTCCCCCTGCCATGAGCTGACACACCCTACCCTAGATCAGGCTGCCCAGAGCCTCAGAGTTTCTGCTTATAAGCATTTTGGGCTTAATTTCACTGCAAAGCTAACTTGATTTATAATTTATTCCAGCTATAACTGGAATGTTTTCTACACAGAAATGATGAGGTCGGGGCCTGTGGCTGCTTTGGATTTGAGGCAGTGAGTTTAACAGGAAGACAGAGGCTGATATTAAAGTGTCCATCTTGCCAGCTGCTCTGTACTGTGAGTTTTGGACCATTTGAGTACTGTTGGCCTTCCAATGCCTTCCCATTCCTCCTTCCTCACTGCTGTTATGTAGGACATTGTCTGCTGACTGTTTTGCAACCTAAAAGGCTGCTTTTCATTACCCACTGAGAGTGATTTTTAGCTCTAAACAAAATATACAGGCAAACACAGTTGCTACTGTGATGGAAACTATTACTGTCTAATAATTTATGGATCCTTCTTTGTTGACTTTGCTATTGGGAAATTCACTGCCTAAATATATTTGCTTGATTTAATAAGAGAAAATCAGGCTGACCTAATAGGTGGATGGAAGAAGAAAATAAACATGGTGGGGGGGAAAAAACCTCCAAACTTGAAATAAACCATTTCTTTCCCCCATTAGGGGGAAAGAAGGGGGGAGAAGGATTACAATCAAATAAAAAGGTAAAAAGGGGAGTGGAATCAGGATGGCAAATGCATAAATGTTTTAGGGAGAAGGGAAGGTGTTTCAAGAAGCTACACCTATCTACCCTCCAATACCTGAAGGGGACCTACAGGAAAGTAGGAGAGAGAATTTCCTAAGTGTGTCCAGCAATAGGACAAGGGGGAATGGTTTGAAGCTGAGTGAAAGCAGGGTTAGGCTGGAGCTGAGGAAGCAGTTCTTCAGTACAAGGGTGGTGAGACTCTGGAACAGGCTGCCCTGAGTGGTTCTGGATGTCTCCTCCTTGGAGGTGCTTAAGGCCAGTCTGGGTGAGGCCTTGGGGAACCAAGTCTAGTTGACAAGGGTCCCTGCCCATGGCAAGGGGATTGGAGTAGATGATGTCTGAGGGTTCTATGATCTTGTTCTCAGGGGATAACAGGCCCTAGAAATAGTAATACAAATTTTTGCTGGGTTAAAAAAATGAAAATCACTAATTTTGTTGGGTTAAAAAAATGCAGACCACAAATTTTGTTGGGTTAAAAAAACGTAAATCACAAACTCTCACAGAGAAAAATGCAGAGATCCACAAACAAACACCACAAATGGACATCAGAGTAACGTGCAGGATCAGAATAGGCAAGAAAACTGTGAGGCTGATGATGAGTAATGGGACTGAGAGCCTTGAGGCTGTTTAGTCTGGAGAAGAGAAGGCTGAAAGGGGATCTGATCAGTGTCTATAAATATCTGAGGGGTGGGTGTCAAGTGGATGGTACCAATCTCTTTGGTGGTCCACAGCAACAAGACAAGGATCAGCAGGTACAAACTTGAACATTGAAGGTTTCACTTCTACATGAGGAGAAAGTTCTTTACAGTGAGGGTGCCAGAGCCCTGGAGCAGGCTGCCCAGAGTGGTTGTGAAGTCTCCTTCTCTGGAGGCTTTCAAACCCTACCTGGATGCATTCCTGTGCAGACTATCCTGGGGTTTTGTGGTTTGGTTTGGTTTTGTGCTTTTTTGGTTTGGTTTGGTGGGGTTTTTTTTTGTTTGTTTTGTGTTTTTTGTTTTGTTTTGTTCTTTGTTTTGGTTTGGTTTAGTTTTTTGTTTTCTTTTTGTTTGTTTTGGTTTGGGATATTTGTTTTGTGGGGTTTTTTTGTTTGTTATATGGGGTTTTTTGGTTTGTTTTATGGGTTTTTTTTGTTTGTTTTGTGGGGGTTTTTTTGTTTGTTTTGAGGTTTTTTGTTTGTTTTGTGGTTTTTTGTTTTTGTTTTGTTTTGTGGGGTGTTTTTCTGTTTGTTTTGGGTTTTGTTTTGTCTTGGTTTTGTGGTGGGTTTATTTTGTTGTTGTTGGGTTTGTTTGGTTTTTTTTAATTCTGTTTTGGTTTTGTTTGTTTGTTTGTTTTAAGCAATAATCATCTTTTTCCAATGGCTTAATGTCAGAAGTATGCCTGAAGGTGGAATTTCAATGAAGAAAGCCAGCAGTCGTGCCCAGCTACCATTGATTCAGTGGAGTTGGCTCTGGTCCTCGTGGGACAAGTGCTCCCTTGATTTTAAACAAGTCTACTTAAGACACAGTTAGACAAGAGGTTGTGTTTGGGGTTTGTTGGGTTTTTTTGCCTGCAGACTGAATGAGACCCATTACTTGTACTCATTATATAGTGGCTTATTGATTGAGGCTTTTCAGCATGCACTGTAGACAGGTTTGTTCTAACAGCAGTGTCAAGAGATGTGACTGGCGAACAAACAATTGCTGACTGAAGGTGTCACAGCAACGTGGGGATGATCCTGTGTACACAGGCACTGTGTGCAGCACTGGGGCCCCCAGTGTAAGAAAGACACCAACCTGGGTCCAGAGGAGAGCCATGAAGATGACTACATTTCTGGTGCACTTGCCCTGTGAGGACAGGCTGAGAGAGTTGGGGTTGTCCAGCCTGGAGAAGAGAAAGCTCTGGGGAGACCTTAGAGAAGCCTTCCAGCAGCTAAAGGAGGTCTGTAGGGAAGGTGGGGAGGAATTCTTTAGCAAATGTTATAGTGACAGGATGGGGGATACTGTTTTTTAACTGAAAGAGGGTAGGTTTGGGTGGGATATAAGGAAAAAATTCTATACTGTGAAGGTGGTGAGGCACTGGAAAAGGTTGCCCGGAGAAACTGGGTACCATGGGCAACCTGGAAGTGTTCAAGGCCAGATTGGTTGGGGCTTTGTGCAATGATTTAGTGAAAGAGGGGTTGGAACTAGATGATCTTAAAGCTCCCTGTGCAATGATTTAGTGAAAGAGGGGTTGGAACTAGATGATCTTAAAGCTCCCTCCCAACTCAAGCCACCCTACGATTCCATGATTTTGTCAGGACACACAAAAACATGTGAGGTGAAGGAGATTTTTCTCTCAAACCTCTGTTATTTTTCAAAAGATGCTGCAAAAGTCTGTTTCATGAGACTTTGGAGGTGGTTCAGTATTTCCTTTTCATTTCTGCTTGCTCTATTTTAATACTGGAAAAAAGATCAGGCAAATGGAAATCATTCACAGGAATTGTATAGATGGAAAATCTGTAAGAATTCACACAACAGATAACCCCAGCCCACTGCTTATAGCATAATGCTGCCATTAAAAGGCATTCTGGTTATTGGGAAAGCTAGAAGTGAGTCAATTATTTGAATAAACAAACAAAGACCTGGTTGCCCCATAGTTTACTGCATCCCTGAGACATCTGCAGGCTCTGTTCCCACGCCTGCTGTCTCATTCCTAAACCAGCCCAGGCTGTTGTGCAAGGCAGCCTGACAGCTCCTAATAAACAGGTAGCTTGATGCACCCTTTCTGAAGCAAGCCCTGCACAATGGGCACCTTTGCACACTTGGGGCAAGAACAGGAAGCCAGCAGTGGCCTGTGTTTGTCAAGAGGTTCTGCAGTATGGGGAAAATCATAGAATCATAGAATGGTAAGGTTGGAAGGGACCTCAAGGATCATCTAGTTCCAATCCACTGCCATAGGCAGGAACACCTCCCACTAGAACAGGTCACTCAAGGCCTCATCCAACCTGGTCTTGAACACCTCCAGGGAGGTTGTGGAACACAGAATCACCCAAAGTGATCTTTGATCTTTGATCACATTGGATGATTCTGTGCTCCACAACCTCCCTGGGCAACCTGTGCCAGTGTCTCACCCTCACTGCAAACAACTTCCTCCTAACATCAACATTCAATCTCTCCTCTGCCAGTTCAAACCCATTGCCCCTTGTCCTGGCATTGCAAGACCTTTTCAAAAGTCCCTCCCCAGCCTTCCTGTAGCTCCCTTCAGATACCAGAAGGCTACTCTAAGATCTCCTGGAAGCCTTCTCTTCTCCAGGCTGCAGAGCCTCAACTCTCTCAGCCTGTCCTCAGAGCAGAGCTGCTGCAGCCCTCTGAGCATCTTTGTGGCCCTCCTCTGGACCCTTAAAATGAAGCCTCAGCTTATCAGGACAAAGGAAGGCTCCTGCAGCTCCTCCAAAGGGGATGTGTGCCCTGCTTGCATGGACAAGCTGTGGTGCAGCAGATTGGTGTGCCAGACACCAGAATAAGGGGAGGAAGCAGAAGAAAGTGTCAGCATTAGCTTTCCCCCTGAAGACAGAGGGTTTGTGGCTAGATGATGTAAGAAATAGTGATAACTTCAGAGAAAAGAAGTAACTCAGCCTTACAAGGGACAATGTAGTTCCCAGCCTTGCTAGGAAGCAGAAGCCACATGCAAATTCTTAGGTAATTGACTGGGGATAAACAGAAACAAGGCATGAAGGAAACAAATCCCATACATTCAAGTTCACATCCTTGTGTTGGGACAAAATATGCATCTTTGAATTCCTGAGGAATGAAAGCCTGCATTTGCAAAAGCATCCAATGTTTCCCCTTGCCATTAAATTCTCAGACTGGGCACCTACAACTGTTGGCCAACACATTTGTGTGTACCCTGGGAACCAGGGTGAAGACTTGTGACATTTCTCCCTATTAATTCCCCTGGCTTGGTATGTTTGGCTTTGGCAACTCATGACACAGTAAACACATTTGTGTCACTTAGCAACCTCAGCTGTTCCTAAAGGAATGCCTTTTGTTCTCAGCAACCTGTGGTGACGAGGCAACCTGTGATGTTCTCACCATTCACACTGAAATTCTGCTCAGGAAATTAATTCAGGTTGCACAAGCATCCTTCAGTGATGCTCCAACAGAAGGTTCAGAGGGGATCTTGTTAATGTCTATGAATATCTGAGGAGGTGGGTGTCAAGAGGAAGGAGACAGACTCTTTTCAGTGGCACACAGTAACAGGATGAGGAATAGTGGATATAAGCTAGAACAGAGCAGGTTCCAACTCAAAATGAGAAGACACTTCCTTACTGTGAGGATGATGCAGCCCTGGAGCAGGCTGCCCAGAGAGGTTGTGGAGTCTGCTGCTCTGGAGACTTTCAAAGCCAACCTGGATGCATTCCTGTGGCCTGCCCTGGATGATCCTGCTCTGGCAGGGGGCTTGGACTCAATGATCTCTGGAAGTCACCTCTGTTCTAGAGCTCCTGGTTTGGACTGTCCTCGCTTTTGCACGGTTCCTCCCTGTTCACACAGCTCTGGGTTCCGCACTGTCCCTGCCTTTGGACTCCTCTCCCCACTTGTGCAGCGCTCTGTGCAGGCTTGGCAAGCCCTGGGGTCCTTTAGAGGGAGCTGCCGGCAGCACCCAGCCCCAGCTGCTCTGGGCCCATACTGCAGCAGACTTCCTGGCTGCTGTTCCACACTGGGCAGACCTGAGCCGTTTGGCTCTCCCCTGCCCTGCCGAGGCAGTGTCGCTCCCACGGATCCCTGCCTTGTGGCAGTCCTGTTTGGAGACACTCCTGACTCTGGTGGCTTTGCCACCTGCCTTGGGCTGCTGCCGCCTGGATCCAGGCTATTGGATATTGCTTGCAGCGTCAGGAGGCAGCCGAGCCACAGAGGAACCAGCAAGGGAGCATGGCCCAATGCCTGTCTCACCTCCGTAAGCAAAGCCTGCTGCTGCCTTAATTCTCTGGTCAGCCTGACAGTGGAGTGAAGCTGTGCTTGTAGCTTAGCTTTTTCCATTTCCTGACTTTCTAAATCTCTGTATTTGTCCTTAACATCCTGCTGAAGAATTCCCAATCGCATTAGAACCTGTAAATAAACCTAAACTGGTTTGGTATATGGTTTGGGGGCAGGGCTCTCAGGGAAATAAAATAATTCTATTTTTACAGTTCCTGACTCAGCCACATTAATTCCCTGCGTCCACGGCACCTTCCAACCCCTAACATTCTGTGGTTCTGTGATGCTGTCAAGAAGTGAAGCTCTGCATATTTAATAGACATGACAGAGATTTCTGTTCAAAATAAAAGAACATGAAAAATGCCTGGAGAAAGAAAGGACTAGAAAGGACCTCCTTAGTCACTGGGTTCACCCCATTCCAAAGTTTGCTCTTACTGTTTTGTAAACACTACAAACACTTAACCGCTGTGATGCAACCCTGCATCCTGTCATGAACTCACCAGTTTGATTTATTTCTATACATCATGGCATAATCTGGGAATCACAGATCACACAGCTCAGGCACAAGGGTTTGACGTGTAAACCCCTGCACAATCAAAATCTCATTTCTCATTTACCAGGTTCCTGCATTTAGGAAAAAGCTCTTTACAATGAGGGTGGTTGAGCACTGGAACAGATTGCTCAGGAAGGTGGTTGGGGCTCCATCCCTGGAGATATTCAAGATGAGGTTCAACAGGGCTCTGGGCAACCTGATCTAGTTGAGGATGTTCCTGCTGACTGGAGGGGTAGGTTGGACTGGATGACCTTTGCAGCTCACTTCCAACCCATTCTATGATTCTACAGTTTCTGTAACAGGCTGGAACATGTGCACAATCTTGAACACATCCATGCAGTGGAAGGACTGAGATTACACTGCATGTGGACTTCAAAGTATTTAAAGGTCATCTTTGTTCATCCTTTATAGGTTTATAGCTCAGAATTCACATCCAGTTGTCCACCTTGGCAGAATCGGTGCAGAAGGTAAGGTACATAAATCAACCTTTATATTCTGAACAGGTATCCTCAGAAAATGCTGCAATATGTTGTCCAAACTTTATAGGTGATCACATAATTGAGACAATTAGTACTTTTTTTAGGATACTCAAGCTCTGTTCTCTGCTAAGGGATATCTGCAAGTCAACTACTACTAAAGTCCCCTAAAGTTTGCTTTCTAAAAATGTGAAGAGCTAAAGGAACACTGAAGATGGACAACGATAACATAAAAGAATCAATTATGGTTGCAACATCTTAGATAGATGTTAAAGCAATAGGATGACATAGCAATTTGCATTGAGAATTTTGGCAATCCCAGAATAGAAACAGAGAAATACAGACAGGGAAAAAAAAGGTGGCAATGCTTATTGCCAAACTATGGTTCAGAAGAATGCTGGCAACAGTTCTGCGATTCTTTTCATCCCTTTATTTTTGAGAAGAACTTGTCCCTATCCTTAATGTTTTGGGTTTTTTTAAAAATGGAAATTATTGCATCAAATTGCTAAAGCAAAAAGCAGAGTTGCAAAACTCGTCACCAGCAGTAGAAGACAAAGCATGATAACCAGACTGCAGTTCTCCCAGTCCACCTTGCTATAGCTAATCCAGGACTCAACCAAATGACCAGAAGCTTCTTCAGGGTTGACCTGAAGGCCAACCCTGTCACTTACACTCATAACCTCTGCATCAGTGACACATCTCTGTAGGACAGCCCCTGCATTGCCAACCTCACTGTCAAGTTGTTATCATTTCTGTGGAGATGCACTGGCCAACATCTAACCATTCATAAAGCGCTGTAGTGATTTCTGCCAGGAATGTTTGATGGTGGCTGCAGACAATTTAGACTTGTTCCCAGCATGGCCTGGGGTTTAATGTCAGAGAGGTCTAGGTCTCTGGGTGCTGACGTGCTGAGATCCACTCCACAGATGTGAGCACAATGTAAATTCCTACTGATCCCTCTTTGGTGTAGTTTTTTTCCCACATAAACAAATCTCCGATGAAGCACAAGATAAGCACATCTATGACACTCACTTTGCTGAGGTGGTAAAACCATTAACCCTGTTTAGTAGCATTCTATGTAAATATTTTCTGTGGATTTAATCCTAAAATCCTCAGCAGATACTTAGTGGATTGTCAATTGGTCATCACTACAGTTTTCCATCAAAAAACATCTAAAAGCATCAGGATTCTGCTCGTGGTTGCTATCCTGCAAGCCCATCCCAGTGCTGCTGTTGGTTAGGGAGGCAATGGAGCACGATTTGTGATTATCATTGTGGTGCTCACGAAAGCCCCAGGTGTAGATGTAATCACAAGCAGCACTCAGCTTTTGCTGGTATACCTTATTTTGCTTTTGTGGGAGGAGAAGAAAAGGCTAGAATAAGCTGTACTGGTTTGTTGCAGTTTTGCTTGTACAGAATACCAGATTACCTACTCAGAAGTGCTCTGAATATAGATCTCCCCTGGAGTTTAAGTAGATCCATCCGCCATATCTGCGTAGGCTGGCCTGTAATTCACTTGAAAAGATACTGCATAACTAAGGAATAAGGGTACAAGTGTTTTCTTACAAGTACTTTGGTGAGGGGAAACAAGATCTCACTCCTCCATCGCCTCCGGAACAATGGGATCTGAGTTTTAACTGCCACTTAGCAAGAAGGTGCTGAAAATTAAAAAGAAAACAAACAACCTGCAACTAGGTAGCATGTTTCGTACCCACCTCATATAAATCCAGCCTAGAGATGTATTCGTGGACTTGGCCAACTAGGCTGGCACGCTCAGGTGGCAGGCACGTTCACAAACACGTGTACACACACGCAGGGTCTCTTTTGCTCGGTACGCCAAGCGAAAGCAGCTGAGCACGACAGGGACAACCCAAAGCACATGCCCTCTCTGTTGCCAGCTGCTTACTGATTAACCGTGGGCGCGGTGCTGATAGCAGCTACCTGTGCCAGCAGCTTCCACTTTACTCGCAGCTCCCCAGCGCTGGCGACCACGTGCCCTGTTACGTGCATGAGCATGTCCTGGACTATGCCCCGAAGTTTTGACATCCAGCAAATGTCACTTAAGGCTGACAGTAGAAACTTCAAGCCCCGTCTAAAGGACACCTAAAGGGAAGGAATGGGACTGGGACAGGAAAAGGCAGGGCAGACCCTTGGTCCAGGTGATGCATGTAAACCGCAGGCAGGTAGAAAACTCGAGACGTCGCCCTCACAGACCTGCTTCACATCTGCTCATTTTGGGGGTCGAAAATAAGACCCAGAACGCATTTCCATGCCGAGGAACTAAGCCCCGGATCAACGGGTGAGAGGAGACGGCATGGTGAGCCGGGACCGCGGCCGCCAAGTTGGACCCGCGGGCAGCGCAGCGGCGTGTGCCAGGACCCGAGAACCGGGCACTGCTGCCCTCTCAAAACTGAATCGCGTCGGTGGGCTACTGTAATGGGAATTGCGACCCGCGATCCGCCCAGGAAGCACTGGTGCGTGCTGCTAGCTCTCATTTAGGGAAACCAGCACCGCTAAAGGGCAAGCAGAAACGTAGCGCTGCCGTCCTCCCGGCGCACACAAGAGGGGCAGCCCAGGGACGCCGGCCTATGCTGGCACACGGAGCCCTGCGGTTTGCCCGGGGAGGCTGGGGCAGACACGGTACCGACCGAGAGGGAGTCAGGCCGGGCGCCCAGCAAATGTCCCTCGAGTGGCGGCAGGCGGACAGCTCACCCAAGGCCATTCGACCAGTTCACCGCCCCCCACGGCTCCCGCTGGATACTTCCCCGCAGGCGACAGGGAGCGAACACTCCGCCCTCCCCGCACAGCCCCTCCCGCGGCCAGCCC
>VWZE01024658.1:9531-20953 GCA_013396675.1 Eubucco bourcierii
CAGTCTGCAGAAACAGGGGGACAATTTGCCAACTTGAGGAGAGTCACACCTCCTTGCTCCAGTGACAAATTTGCTCCATTAGGCCTATAAACCATATTTTGCCCTGCAAAGTGCAGGCTTGCGCTCGGTAATGGACCTCTCCAGGCAAATGTTCACCCCAAACAAACACTTTCCAAAACACCTCATAATTTTATTTTTTTTTTCCCCACTGCATATAAAAAGCACCTGACTGTAGTCAGACGTGAACTCAGACCTCTGTATTTCTTCCACCCGCTGCAAAACTCCAGATAAAAACAAGAAGNGACCACTGCCCCTCGTCCCATCACAATTTAAGACCATTTCCTCTCCTCCTATCACTTGATAGTAGTGAGATCCACTGATGGGAAGATGCTGTAAGGGAAAACATGAATCCCTTGGACACAAACCTTGACGTCCACTTTTAATCCTTGGTTGCAAGAGAAGTGTTACCTTGAGATCTCCCCTGGTGTTATTAAAGCACTCCAGATGGTTTTGATGGGGAAGAGACATTCACTGCTATCCCCCAGACACCAAGCTGA
The DNA here is from genome assembly GCA_013396675.1 of Eubucco bourcierii. Taxonomy (NCBI): domain Eukaryota; kingdom Metazoa; phylum Chordata; class Aves; order Piciformes; family Ramphastidae; genus Eubucco; species Eubucco bourcierii. The sequence goes on from VWZE01024658.1 coordinate 10,089, forward strand.
CGTCTCNCATTTCCTCTCTTCCTATCACTTGATAGTAGTGAGATCCACTGATGTGAAGATGCTGTAAGGGAAAACATGAATCCCTTGGACACAAACCTTGACGTCCACTTTTAATCCTTGGTTGCAAGAGAAGTGTTACCTTGAGATCTCCCCTGGTGTTATTAAAGCACTCCAGATGGTTTTGATGGGGAAGAGACATTCACTGCTATCCCCCAGACACCAAGCTGACGTCTCAGGGGCTGCAGGAACATCACAGAGCAAATCAGCTCCCCACCAGAGTGTTTGTGCAGCAAGGGGGAACTCGTGAACTGAAGCAGAAAATCCTCCACTACTTCTCTGGATTAATAATTGCCCAAACACCGGGTGGTAGGAAAAAGAAACCCAAACCACAAAGCTCTGCTTTGCCTTTGAAACCTGCCCTGCTCCTCGACCTGGAGGCACCAGCCCTGCTGTCACCCCGAGGAGCTGAGCGAGCCACGGGACACGGTGTCCAGCAACAAATTAACTGCCAACAGAGATGTCTCGCTCAGCCTGGGCACCCCGCGGGCAGCGAGATGAGCTCGATCTGGCTCTCTGCTGCTCGCTCCTCTCCAGCCCCCTCCCGTGCATCCATCCACACAGCCTCTCCTCCCATCCCTGCCACCCTCCTCCTGCCTTTTGAATTTCCATTTCCCAGGGGCTCTGCCTCCTTCCCCTCCTTTTGCAGTGCTTGCACAGAGGGAGCTGTGTACGCAGTGTGGTTATTTACAGGAGCTTCTCCCTCGCTCCGCAGCTTGCTGTTGGCACAGTGGAGGGAAGCCAGCCAGAGCCTGCCTCAGACAAGAGCCAAGCAGCGTTGCTCATTGTCACTGGGATGTCTTGAGACTGGTCAGAGGCAAAAGAGCACGGTGAGCAAAGCACCTCTGGGGAGGGGCTGCAGGATGCTCTCTGCCCTGTGGCTAAAGGTTGTACGCTAGGAAGCATCCCAACTCCCAGTGTGCAGCCCAGTTCAGATAGCAAGGAGGGGCTGTTACCCTCCATCCACTGTATACAGCTCTGGAGCCCCCAGCACAGGAAGGACATGGAAGTGTTGGAGTGGGTCCAGAGGAGGCAATGAAGAAGCAGCAGCTCTGCTGTGAGGACAGGCTGAGAGTGTTGGGGCTCTGCAGCCTGGAGAGGAGAAGGCTTCCAGGAGACCTTGGAGTAGCCCTCCAGGATCTGAAGGGGGCTCCAGGAAGGCTGGGGAGGGACTATTGACAAGGTCTGGGAATGCCAGGACAAGGGGAATGGGTTTAAACTGACAGAGGGGAGATTTAAACTGGATGTTAGGAGGAAGTTGTTTGCAGTGAGGGTGCTGAGGCACTGGCACAGGTTGCCCAGGGAGGTTGTGGCTGCTCCCTCCCTGGTGGTGTTCAAGGCCAGGTTGGATGAGGCCTTGAGTGACCTGTGCTAGTGGGAGGTGTCCCTGCCTATGGCAAGAGGTTGGAATTAGATGATCTTTGAGGTCCCTTCCAACCTTCCCATTCCATGATTCTATGATCCCTTCCAGCAGGTGGTAGAACAAATTGAAGGGGGCTGAAATTGTTCCGGGGATGTTTAGGTCCAATATCAGTAACAATTTTGTTGCTGCAAGAGCGGTCAGGGATTGGCACAGGCTGCCCAGAGAGGTGGTGGAGTCCCCATCCCTGGAGGTGTTCAAAAAATGTGTGGCCATGGCACTTGGGGGCATGGTTTAATGGTCTCAATGATCTTAGAGGTCTTTTCCAACCAAAACAGCTCCGTGATTCTGTGCCTCTATCCTCAATTCAGATGTGAGGAATGGATTCCCACCTCCCATCCACGCCCTGCACAGACCTGCAGAAAGAGATGTCACCGTGGTGGCCCTGGTGCCATTGCATCACAAGTAAGCAGAGAGCCTGGAGCTCCCAGGGGGGATCAGATGAAGGAGAAAGCCTGGCAGTGGCACAGGGGTGCAGGCAGTCACAGCAGCCTAACCTTCAGTCACCGCAAGGCAGCTGCGCTTGGCTGCGAGCGAACTCCGAGAGCTCACTGCAGCCTTTTGCAGAGCAATATCATCTCCTGTTATTACCATACAGAGCAGCACACGGAGAGGCTCGGCACAGCAGGAGGGTTAGGAGGAGTTTGGCTGCTCCAGAAAGCACAAGCTGGTGGGTTTTGAACCGTGCTGGCAAAGCATCCCTCTGAGTCACCCACCCGCGCTATGGCTGCCCGGTGCCCATGTCCTCCCCCAGCAGGCATGGGCAGCCCTGGTGAGCCAGAGAAGGGTTGTCCATGGGTGAAGCTAATGAGGCTGATCATCCCCTGATGCTCCTTGGCAAAACACCGTGGAGCTTTCAGATTTACACCACCAAACAGTCTTACCCCAGGTGTTAATCATCATGCTGGGGTTTGATGATGCTGGTCTCCCCTGCCGCAGCAGCGAGGCTGGAGCTGGTCCCTCCTGCCAGTCCCTGCCAGAGCAGATGATGGCACAAACTCCATAAAGGGAGAGGGGAAAAAAAAAATATAATAACTGGAACCAAATTGCTTGGCAGAGGGGTGCCAGAGTCACATTCTCCTTCCGTCCTTCATGTGGGAAATGAACAAGGACTTTTTAGGGCATCACCTGAGACAAGACAGATGTTTTGCTAGCTAAGAAAACCTGGCTGGAGGGCTGCAGAGGTAAGGCCATCACTTGAAAATGCACCTGAGAGCAGAAGGCACTACTTGGGTTAAATGAAACTCAGCTCCAGCCAAGAGGTTCTGTTAGAGCCAAGCTCTCTCAAGGTGTCCACCTGCTGTGAAACCTTCTCAGCCGTTTACTGAAGGCCATCAGACATAATGATGCCTCGTGATGCTTTCACAACTGCAACACTGCAAGGCACAACCCTTCTGGAAAAATTCTGCCCTTGTTCCAAAAAACACACCTCCCACTCTCAGGAGAGCTGGGGCTTGGAGGACTCCACACTCTGACATACAGCTCCCAACACTCCAATCCCCTTGGACAAGGGAGCAGCTCCCAACACCCCAGTACCCTTGGAGAAAGGATCAGCTCCCAATATTCCAGTCCCCTTGGACAAGGGACCAGCTCCCAACACCCCAGTACACTTGGAGAAGGGATCAGCCCCCAACACTCCAGTCCCCTTGGACACGGGACCAGCTCCCAACAGCTCAGTACCCTTGGAGAAGGGTTCAGCCCCCAACACTCCAGTCCCCTTGGACACAGGACCAGCTCCCAACACCCCAGTACCCTTGGAGAAAGGATCAGCTCCCAATATTCCAGTCCCCTTGGACAAGGGACCAGCTCCCAACACCCCAGCACCCTTGGACAAGGGATCAGCTCCCAACATTCCAGTCCCCTTGGACAAGGGATCAGCTGCAACACTCCAGCCCCCTTGGACAAGGGATCCACTCCCAACAACACAGTCCCCTTGGACAAGGGATCAGCTCCAACACTCCAGTCCCCTCGGACAAAGGATCAGCTCCCAACACTCCAGCCCCCTTGGACAAAGGATCAGCTCCCAACACCCAGTCCCCTTGGACAAAGGATCAGCTCCCAACACTCCAGCGCCCTTCGACAAAGGATCAGCTCCCAACACCCAGTCCCCTTGGACAAAGGATCAGCTCCCAACACCCAGTCCCCTTGGACAAAGGACCATCTTGCTGCTTGGCAGCCAGGTACTCGACCTGGAAGGAAGCCAAACCCTCACTGTTAGGGTCCTCTATCTTCCACTACAGCTCAAATGGAGACTAATGTTGATGGTTCCACCCCTGAGCGAACAAGAGCATCTTCTCCTTGAAGGGCAACGATATGAAGATGCAGACAAGAGAGGGCAACACCATTTCAAGCCTGGCTTCCTCTGCAAGCCAAGCCCACATCTGACCTGGCAGAGAGGGGGAAAAAAAAAAACCAAAAAAAAAACCAAAAAAAAAAAAAAGCCCTTCAAGTGATGATAAGGAAAACAGCAAACCAGGCAAAACTCAGCGAGGTTGCATTCTGGGATCCCAACATTCCCCAGGTCCTCCCCAGAAGAAGTCTGGTCGGGAGCCTGCCGCGAGCCCTTCCAACGAGAGGCAATAATTGAATTTGTTTTCATTTAATTTGAAGGGCCTTTAATTAAAAGCCAAGCCTGTGTGTGCAGAGAGATAAAGCCCAGCACGTGGAGACCGGGGGTAATTTGGGTGCTGAATGCAATAATTAATTGTAAACGTGGAGGTCAGGAGACAGGTTCTATCTGCCTGCAATCAGCGCGCCGCGCCGCGCCGGTCGCGCCGAACGGGCTCGCCAGCGCCGGAAACGCTTAAGTGATTTTGGAAGCCTTAATAGCAATTATAAGAGCAGCGTGGAGGTTAATTTGCAGAGTTCATTAATCAGAGAAATAAACACGTCAGCGATCGCCAGGCCAAAGAGGGGAAGAGGAGGAACCTGCCTCTGAGCTGGAGACGGCCGAGCCCGGGGTGTCGGTGCTGAGCGGGGCAGGGGTGAGGAGGGGTTGAATCGTCAACTTTGCCTTTTCACATCGACTCACAAGCTGTAAAAACCCTTGGCCACTCACCCTGGGGCTCCTGCTTGCCAGAGCTAAACGTTCCCCAGCTCCACGAGGTGTTAACTGGATAACAAGACCATGCTGCTCTCCAGCTGGCAGCTTCGGTCCTCTCAGTCTTCCTGTTTCACTCCAATCTCAGCTTCTCGTAAATGCTTCTGCTAAAATTACTACTATTATTATTATCATCATTATTGTCTCTCTCTGCTTTCTGGCCACCAACCTTGAAGTTCCAACTCTCACCTTCAAGTTGAGAACTCATCCCTAAAGCCCAACCCTCCTGGGAGCATCCTCTCCCCAAAGCTTGAGAGAGTGATGGAGCTTGAACATGGCACCTTCGACGATAAGATAGACAAGGACGTGGTGACTGCTAAGGTACAACACTTCAGAAAGGAAGAAAATGCCTTGAATCCTGATGAAGTTAACAGACACAGAACCAGTGGATTGTTTGGGTTGGAAAAGACCTCTAAGATCATCAAGTTCAACCATCAATCCAACCCAACATCACCATGGCTATTAAACCATGTCCCATGTGCCATGGCCACATATGACTTGGGCATCTCTGGGGATGAGGACTCCACCACCTCCCTGTGCAGCCTGTGCCAATCCCTGACCACTCTTGCAGCAAAGAAATTGTTCCCAATACCAAATCTGAACTTCCCCCAGCACAAATTCAGGCCATTTCTTCCAGTCCTATCACCTAATACTAGGGAGAAGAGACCAACACCCACCACACTGCAACCTCCTTTCAGGGAGTTGTGCAGAGCAATGAGGTCCCCCCTCAGCCTCCTTTTCTCCATGGGACCTTCTCCCATGTGGCCTCCTGGCCATGCATTGTGAGAAGCAGAGGTGCTTCATGGTGGAAACACCTCAGGAATAAGTGAACAGGTTCCCCAGGGAGTTGGAGGAAGCCCCCATCCCTGGATGTTTTTAGGGCCAGGTTGGATGTGGCTCTGGGCAATCTGATCTAGTGTGAGGTGTCCCCGTCCATGGCAGGGGAGTTGGAGCTGGATGATCCTCGAGGTCCTTTCCAACCCTGACCATTCTGTGACTCTGTGACAGCCCCAACCTGCAGCAGGACAGAAAGGGGCAGAGGGGTATCATTGCTGCTTCCATGACTTAGACAACATGGAGATTAGCAGCAGGAGGGAAAACATCCTGAGGAGCTAAGTGGGGTAGTATCTCCCCATGCCAAGCAGTGAGAGCCAAGCAGGCAGCAGGAGAGCTGCAGCAGAAGCCTGTTGTAACAGAAGGGCACTTGCAAGACAAGGCTGAAGACCTCCAACAGCTCCTCACACTCATCAGGCTTTCCTGCCTTGCCCTCCCCTTCCAGCCTAAGGAGAGGTGACAGAATGGGGTAAGGCTTCAGGGAGAGGCAGTGGTTCTCTCAGGTGAGGTTTCTGAAGGAGCTGGCTGGTCCCTTCCATCCAGAGCTGGCAGCTCCTCCTGTACCTGCTGCTGGAGGAGCAGTGGGAAGGGAGCTGCAGAGGATGCTCACGCTTGGAAAGGGAGCGGAGCACCAACAGCTTTTTTTGGGCTGGTAATTGCTCCCTGGAGAAAGGCTGTGCATTGCACTGATTTATTTTTTCCCCTCCTTCCTTCCTCAGTCTATTTCAGGAACTGGATTTGATTTTTTTTTTAAACTGTGCATGCAGTTGCATGGAAGACCTCTGCTTCCAAGGAGATGGGCAAAGAGAGCCCAAACCCAGCAGAGGGTGAGTTTCTCTTACAGACCTTCTTTCTGCACCAGTATAATCAGTCCAGCCATTGCCTTGGCTCTTCTGCCACTTCAGGCAGTGTTATCCCTGGGATCTCCACATGGGAGATGAGTTTGAACACACTTCAGGGGTTTGTTTTAAGAGGAGCAGCTGTGTTCCTCAAAATACTGAAGAGCATCTATGACATTAAGCAAGGAAAAGTGCCAAGCTCAGCACCTGGGACAGAAAAATTCCACACACTGGTACAGGCTGGGAGGAAATTTGCTGAGCAAGAGAGCTGCTGAGAAGGACCTGGGGGTTGTAGTGCACCTCAGGGTGTAGAAGATGAGTCACTGCTACAAAAAAAGGCAATGGACAAAGCCTGGAGCAGCAGGAGATCCAAGGAAGCCACCATTCTGCTCTAACTGCACCAGAGAGTTAGCAACAAGCTGCTCACACACCTGTCACTGTGACCAGGGCCATCTCCAGCCCTTCCTGCAGGCTCTTAGATGAATCACAGAATAGTTTCAGTTGAAAAAGGCCTCTAAGACCATCCAGCCCAACCATCAACCCAACACCATCATGTTGAAAAAGGCCTCTAAGACCATCCAGTCCAACCATCAACCCAACACCATCATGACCTTCAAAACATGTCCTGAGTGCCCTATCCACACATTTTGTGAACACCTCCAGGGATGGGGACTCCACCACCTCCCTGGGCAGCCTCTTCCAATCCCTCACCACACTCACAGCAAAGAAATTGTTCCTCATCTCCAACCTAAACCTCCCCTGGCACAATTTTAGGCCATACTCTCCTTCTATCATCTGATACTAGGCAGAAGAGCCCAATCCCCACCTCACTGCACCTTCCAGGGAGCTGCAGAGAGCAATGAGGTCTCCCTTCTGCCTCCTTCTCCACACAGAACACCCCCAGTTCCCTCAGCTGCTCTTCCCCAGCCCTGTTCTCCAGACCCTTCCCCAGTTTTGTTGCCCTTCTCTGGACACACTCCAGCCCCTCAATGTCCTTCCTTGAGTGAGGAACCCAAAACTGAACACACAACTCCTAGAACATTACCAATGAGCAATTTCATGCATCTCCCCCACGTCCATCTCCTCCTCTCCCCCTCCTCCACTAACTCCAAGCTTGGGGACTCAATGTTAACTTTTCTGCCTGCTAGAACTGTATTTAATTAAACATTTTAATTAAAATCTCCAAGAGTGATTGCCCCTGTCATCCTCTGAAGGGAAGGCTAATAAAGTCCCTTTTATCCAGTCCAGCGAGCGGCCCAAGGACATGCTGCTGGGCAGCAGTCTTGAGTTGCAGGAGAGAGTGGCTGTAAGGAACCAGGTCCTTACCTGCACCCAAGCCACAACAGCCACAGTAGAGCCACAGCCTGGCATGGGCACAAAATATGAACACTTGGAAGTTTGGGCACAGAGACAGGAGGATGCAAACCACTCAGTGAGGTTCTCATTGCTTCAAAAGGCTGAATTCAGAGAGTGGAACAATAGAATCATAGAATGGGAAGGTTGGAAGGGACCTCAAGGATCAGCCAGTTCCAACCCCCTGCCATAGGTAGGGACACCTCCCACTAGCACAGGGCACTCAAGGTCTCCTCCAACCTGGTCTTGAACACCTCCAGGGAGGGAGTAGCCACAACCTCCCTGGGCAACCTGTGCCAGTGCTTCACCATCCTCACTGTAAAGAACTTCCTCCTAACATCCAGTTTAAATCACCCCTCTGACACTTCAAACCCATTGCCCTTGTCCTGGCATTGCAAGGCCTTGTCAATAGTCCCTCCCCAGCCTTCCTGGAGCTGCAAGGCCACTCCAAGCTCTCCTGGAAGCCTTCTCTTCTTCAGGCTGCAGAGCTCAAACTCTCTCAGCCTGTCCTCACAGCAGAGCTGCTGCAGCCCTCTCAGCATCTTGATGGCCTCCTCTGCACTGGCTCCAACACTTCCATGTCCTTCCTGTGCTGAGGGCTCCAGAACTGCACACAGTACTCCAGGTGGGCTCTGAGGAGAGCAGAGCAAGGGGGCAGAATCCCCTCCCTTGCCCTGCTGCCCACACTGCTCTTGCTGCAGCCCAGCACACAGTTGCTGTCTGGGCTGCACTCACACTGCAGCCTCAGCTTGAGCTTTTCATCACCCCAGACTCCAAGGTCCTTTTCCTCAGGGTTGCTCTCAGCCATTCCCCACCCAGCCTGTGTTGGTGCTTGGGACTGTGCCTACCCAGGTGCAGGACCTTACACTTGGCCTTGTTGAATTTCATGAGGTTGGCACAGATGGCTTCAGGTGGGAGGGACCCTCAAATATCATCTCCTCCAAACCCCTTCAGTCAGCAGGGACAATTCCAACTAGATCAGGCTGCCCAGGACTCCATCAAGTTTGACCTTGAATGTCTCCAACAATGGGGTCCCAACCACCTCTCTAGACAACCTGTTCCAGGATTTCACCATCCTCATTGCAAAGATCTTCCTCTTAATGTCCAACCTAAATCTATGCTGTTCTAGTTGCAAGCCATTGCCCCTCATCCTATCCCCACAAGCCCTTCTAAACAGCCCCTCCCCAGCATTCCTGTAGGTCCCCCTCAGCTACTGAAATGCCACCACTCTCACCACTCTCACTGTAAAGCACTGCAAGAAATTGTTTCCACACCACAGGCAACCTCAACTTGCATCAAACCCACCTTGCAGCACCTCCAGCTATAAAATCACAGGAACATTAAGACTGGAAAAGCCCTCAAAGGTCATCCAGTTCAACCATAAACCCAACACCACTGTGGCCACTAAGCCATGTCACAAAGTGCCATGGCCACACATTTCTTGAACACCTCCAGGGATGGGGACTCCACCACCTCCCTGGGCAGTCTGATCACTCTTGAAGCAAAGAAATTGTTTCTCATCTCCAATCTAACCCTCCCCTGGCACAATTTCAGGACATTAGTTTCCTCCTATCACCTGTTATTTAGGGATACCAACCCCTACCTCACTGCAACCTCCTTTTAGGGAGCTGGGAAGAGCAATGAGATCTCCTCTTAGCCTTAGAATCATAGAATCATAGAATCATAGACTCATAGAATCATCTGTCAGGGTTGGAAGTGACCACAAGGATCATCTAGTCCTAACCCTCCCTGCCATGGGCAGGGACACCTCACACTAGAAGCTTGTGTTACCTAGGCAGTGAAATCCTGCTCTCAGGGCAGTGAAGGCTTGATTGTTGCCTTGGAGTATCATCAGAGCAGGAAGACTCAAGGAGCTGAACCACGTTCTTCATGGCCACCTATCACTCATAGAATTATAGAATCCCAGAATCAGTCAGAGTTAGAAGTGACCACAAGGATCAGTCAGTTCCAACCCCCCTGCCATGCCCAGGGACACCTCACACCAGCTCAGGCTGCCCACAGCCTCATCCAGCCTGGCCTTAAACACCTCCAGGGATGAGGCTTCCACCACCTCCCTGGGCAACCCCTGCCAGGCTCTAACCACCTTCATGCTGAACAACTTCTTCCTAACCTCCAGTCTGACTCTCCCCATTTCCAGCTTTGTTCCATTCCCCCCAGTCCTGTCACTACCTGATAGCCTAAAAAGTCCCTCCCCTGTTGTTTTGTAGCCCCCTTCAGATACTGAAAGGCCACAATAAGGTCACCTGGGAGCCTTCTCCTATGCAGACTGAACAGCCCCAACCCCTTCAGTCTCTCCTCCTCCATATCCATCCTCCTTTCTCCTCTACACCCCTGACCCCACTTCCTCCTCCCATTCTCCATCCAAGTGTTGGAGGGGCTGTGGAAGCTCTTAGTGCTCACCCTCCCTGCAAGCAAAGTGAGCAGGATTTCAGAAGTTTACTCCCTTGGAGGCCATCAAGAACAAACACAGCATTTGATTTGGGGGTGGGGGAGTAAAAAATTCATCAAAAAAAACCAAAAAAAAAAAAAAATCAAAATCAGGAGCAGAAATCCACACACATCTGCATTTGAGTAAGCAGGGAGAGAACACACTGGCAAACTTTTCTATGATCAGAGCAGAGAGTCTCAACTCCTGACAGAGAAAATGTATTTATAATTTATTTAAAAAAAAAATTTATAATTTATTTTAAAATTCATCAACCTCCTCTTCCCATTTTTTTCTCTCTCTATTTTTTCCTCTCTTTTTTTCCCTCTCTTTTATTTTTTCCTCTCTCTCTCTTTTTTTTCCCCTCTCTCTCTTTTTTTTCTCTCTCTTTTTTCCCCCTCTCTTTTTTTTTTTCCTCTCTTTTTCTTTTTTCTCCCTCTTTTTNTTTGTCCTCTCTCTCTCTTGTTTCTCCCTCTCTTTTTTTTCCACTCTCTTTTTTCTTTTTTTTCTCTCTCTTTTTTCTCTCTCTCTCTTTTTTTCCCTCTCTCTCTTTTTTTTCCCTCTCTCACTTTTTTTTTCTCTCTCTCTCTTTTTCCCTCTCTCTTTTATTTTTTCCTCTCTTTTTTTTCCCCTCTCTCTCTTTTTTCTCTCTCTTTTTTTTCCCTCTCTCTCTTTTTTCCCTCTCTCTTTTTTCCCTATCTTTTTTTTTCCCTCTCTCTCTTTTTTTTCCCCTCTCTCTCTTTTTTTTTCCCCTCTCTCTCTCTCTTTTCTTTTTTTTTCCCCTCTCTCTTTTTTTTCTTTTTTTTTTTTTTTTCC
>VWZE01024658.1:80517-100030 GCA_013396675.1 Eubucco bourcierii
GGGGTGGGGGGGGGAGGGGTTTACAATCCCTTGAGTCTCATTAAGGATCTTGAAGGAAAAGAAAACTTCATTTGAGGGAGCTATGCTTCATCAGGTTTCAAGTCCAGCCCACAGGCAGATGCCAGCACTGCCTTATGTGGATGCAAAGCCTCAGGTCTCAATTTTGAAACCTCTCCCATCTTTACTTAAGCAGCATCATCACCACCTCTGTGTTATAATTAAACTGGAAATCACAGAATCACAGACACATGAGGGTGGCAAAGCCCCTCAGGAGCACCAAACACAACCTAGAACCCTGCTCTACAAGATTCACCTCAAACCATAGCCCCAAGCACCACATCCAAACCACCCTGAAACACAGTCAGGGCTGGGGACTCTACCACCTCCCTGGGCAGCTCATTCCAGTCCCTGACCACTCTCTCCAGGAAAAACTTTTTCCTAATGTGCAATCTAAACCTCCCCAGCCTCAGCTTGAGGCCATTCCCCTTTGTTCTGTCTCCAATTCCCTGTGAGCAGAGCCCAGCAGCAGCCTCTCCTCAATGTCTCTTCAGGTAGTTGTAAACATCAATGAAGTCTCCCCTCAGCCTCCTCTTCCTCACAATAACCATCCCCAGCTCCCTCAGTTGCTCCTCACAAGATTTATTCTCCAGGTTCTTCATAGCTTCCTTGCCATCCTCCGGGCCTACTCCAGCACCTCCACATTTCTCTTGTACCTTGGTGCCCAAAACTGAACATAACACCCAAGCTGTGGCCTCACCAGAGCAGAGTCCAAGGGCACAATCCCCTCCCTGCTCCTGCTGGCCACAGCATTTTTAACCCAAGCCAGCCAGGATGCCATTGGCCTTCTTGGCTGCCTGGGCACACTGCAGGCTCACACTCAGCTCCCTGGGCACACTGCTGGCTCACACTCAGCTGCCTGAATTAGAAAAAGGTACAGGGGAATTAGAAAAAGGTATAGGGAAGGGAAAAGAAGATACAAAATATATACACAACCAGATTGATGCCAACGGATGGAGGTAGATTCAGGAAGGGATGCCTACCATGTGGTAGGGAATAGCCATGTGGTGAGATAGGAGCAGCAGTAACAAAGGTGGTATCAGGCAGGTCAGGAGAGAGAGAGAGAGAGAAAGGGACAGGCAGCGGCTCTGTTTATGCAGGGGGTCCAGACAGGCAGTGGGAGTGGGCTAAACACTACACCTGGGGTCAAGCAGACCCTGGGTCATGTTCTGACTACTCTCCCACCCAGGAGGGTTAACTCTTTACACAGCCCCCAGGTCCCTTTCTGCCAGCAGCTCTCTAGCCACACTGCCCCAAGTCTGGAGCGTTGCTTGGAGTTGTTGTGCCCCAAATGCAGGAGCTGCCATTTGGCCTTGCTGAAACTCATCCTATTCACAGAATCACAGAATGGGAAGGTTGGAAGGGACCTCAAGGATCATTTAGTTCCAACACCTCCCACTAGCACAGGTCACTCAAGGCCTCCTCCAACCTGGCCTTGAACACCTCCAGGGCGGGAGCAGCCACAACCTCCCTGGGCAACCTGTGCCAGTGTCTCACCACCCTCACTGCAAACAACTTCCTCCTAACATCCACTCTAAATCTCCCCTCTGACAGTTTAAACCCATTGCCCTTTGGCCTGGCATTGCAAGACCTTGTCAATAGTCCCTCCCCAGCCTTCCTGGAGCCCCCTTCAGAAACTGTAAGGCCGCTCCAAGGTCTCCTGGAAGCCTTCTCTCCAGGCTGCAGAGCCCCAACTCTCTCAGTCTGTCCTCACTGCAGAGCTGCTGCAGCCCTCTGAGCATCTATTAATGTTGCCCCATGGATCTAAGCCTATCCAAGTCCCTCTGAAGAGCCTCCCTACCCTCATTCAAATCAACACTGCCACCCAGCTTGGTGTCATCTGCAAACTCACTGCTGACACTCTCTGTGCCTGCATCAAGGTCACCAATAAAGATGTTAAAAAGAAGTGGTCCCAACACAGTTCCCTGAGGAACACTACCAGTGCCCTGCTGCCAGTTGGACTTAACTCTCTGGACCCTCCTGTCCAGCAGTGCTTTCTGCAGGAGACAGAGAACTCAGCCAAGCCATGAGTAGCCAACCTGTCTGCATGGCTCAGAGTTTCCTCTCTCGTGCAGCCAACAGCATTCCTCTCCCTGATATCAAAATAACAACAGCAACAACCACAACTGGAGCTCGGAGGAGAGAATCAGCACTGCGAGTCGCCTGGGTTGGCTCACGAGAGTTCAAAGCCAAGAGTGGCAGCAGCCTTGAAGCTTGTGGCTTCCAGTAATGGGAACCTGCCTGTTTCATGAACCTCAAGAAAAGCAATCCAAGAGGAGAATCATCCTTTATAATTGTTTTTCAACTTCTCCTCCAGCTGGAGGAATAATGACTGCACAATTCTCCTAACAACACGATCATAATCTATCAGCTCTATGAACTACAGAATGAACCCAAAGAGATAATTGGTGCAGGCACTGAATGATAAACATGTCAAGATTATGATTTCTTTGCTTAAAAATGAAACCAAGATATGATTGGAAATGCCATGCTTGGGGAGTATGAGCAATATTCCCCTGCTCCATCATCTAAATTAGTTTATAATTTGCATGCCCTTGTATTTTTAGGCATTGTTTGAAGGCAGGGGAACAGTAAAACATTAAGAGCCAAGCACCAGCAGATTTTGTCCTTCACCAGCACCTTCCCAGTAAAGAGCTTGGAGTGCTTCAGAAAGTCCCATTAAGCCCCACAAGCAGATGTGGAGGTGTTGCTGTGCCAAGCAATCTCAGGAGGGTTCATCACAGCGTGGCAGGGGCTGGAAGGGACCTCCAAAGCTCAGCCAGTCCAACCCCCCCTGTCAGAGTAAGGTCACCCAGAGCAGATCACACAGGAACACATCCAGGAGGCTTTGGAAGATCTCCAGAGAGGGAGACTCCACAGTCCCCCTGGGCAGCCTGTTCCAGGGCTCTGTCACCCTCATAGGGAAAAAATTCCTCTTCATGTTTCCATGGAACTTCCTCTGCCTCAGCTTCCACCACTGCCCCTTGTGTTGGCATTGGGCATCACCCAGCAGAGCCTGACTCCAGCCTCCTGCCACTCACCCTTTACATATTTATATCACCCTCCCTTCCAAGGGAGTTTACAACCCCAGAGTCTTGCTCTAAACTCTGAGGTCTACACACACACAGCAGCAGCAAGCTCACAGGTGATGGATTTCCATGTTTTACCTTCCTAGACAACAAAGCCAGGCTGAGGTTCAGCTCATAACAAAACCAAAACCACAGCAAAACTCACCTAATTTCCAGCTTTGTACTCACAGCCCTCTGAGCTCAGCAGATTGTGCTGCTCCATTGCACAGAGACCAACAAACCCAAACCACATTTGGGTGCTGAGTAGGTCTCTGCCTCTGCTTCTTCAGCTGCATCCTCCTGCTTTTGTCATAATCAGTGCACATGAAAAAGGAGGGAGATGGGCAGGAAAAACCTCCAGAATCCCAGAGTGCCAGCTTGGAAGGATCATCTGCTCCAACTTTTCTAAGCAACAGTAGAGTTGAAATGATCTGGCCCAGCAGCCTGGCAAACTGAGTCTCAAAACTGTCCAGTGCAGGGGAATCCACTGCTGCCCTTGGGAGATGATTCTAGTCTCTACCTGTTCTCATGAGTCCGGGTCCCTTGCCCTGCCTGAAAGGAGACTGTAGTGATGCCAGTGTTGGTTTCTTCTCCCAGGTAACTAAGGACAGGATAAAAGGTAATGGCCTCAAGCTGCCCCAGAGGAGGTTTAGGTTGGAGATGAGGAACAATTTATTTGCTGCAAGAACGGTCAGAGATTGGCACAGGTTGCCCAGGGAGGTGGTGGAGTCCCCATCCCTGGAGGTGTTCAAGAAACAAGTAGATGGACAGGCTGAGAGAGTTGGGGCTCTGCAGCCTGGAGAGGAGAAGGCTTCAAAAAGAGACCTTAGAGTAGCCTTGCAGGATCTGAAGGGGGCTACAGGAAGGCTGGGGAGGGACTATTGACAAGGGCTTGCAATGCCAGGACAAGGGAAATGGGTTTGAAGTGTCAGAGGGGAGATTGAAAGTGGATGTTAGGAGGAAGTTGTTTGCAGTGAGGGTGGTGAGACACTGGCACAGGTTGCCCAGGGAGGTTGTGGAGCACAGAATCACCCAATGTGATCTTTGATCACGTTGGGTGATTCTGTGCTCCACAACCTCCCTGGGCGTGTTCAAGGCCAGGTTGGATGAGTCCCTGAGTGCCCTGTGCTAGTGGGAGGTGTCCCTGCCTATGGCAGGGGGTTGGAACTGGATGATCCTAGAGATCCCTTCCAACCTTCCCATTCTATGATTCTATGTGGCACTCTGGGACATGGTTCAGTGGTCAGGGAGGTGTTGGGTAGAAGGTTGAACTCTATGATCTAGAAGTCTTTTACAACTTTGAGGATTCCATGATCTCAGAACTCTGATGATGATGACCAAACTCCATGTCACAGGCCCAGGACAGGAAAGGGATTCACATCCCATAGCATTATTTTCTTTTATCATTTGTTCTTCCTCTTTCCTTGCTTGGTGCAACCTAATCCAACATTTCAAGCAGTACAGACTCTCTGGGGCCAGCCAGCAGCTCTGTGGGCACCGCTTCCTCCCCCACCACCTGCCAACAAACCAAATCCACCTTTTAAATAACAGCAAAGTAAAATCCAGCTCAGAGAGAGACCTTGAAAAGCAGCCCCACTGCTGCAGCCACTCAGTGCCTTTGCTTTCCCTATGAGATCCAAAGCACCACCAGCATCACTTTGATGGGACCCTGCAGGCACAGACAATTTGGTCAGCTCCTGCTTGCAGAAGCCCAGAGCCCTGCACTCAGAGAGCTGCTGATGGCTGCTGAGACCTGAGTAGGTTCCTAATGCAGCTGCAGCACAGAGGGAAGGAGCATCTCAGGCACCAGAGCTGGGGGATGCTTGCTGAGGCTTCTCCTGTGTCACACCTGCCCTTACTCCTCCTGCTGTGTTCAGTGCACTTCTGAACTTTCAGTTCACAATGGGAGCAGGCAAGAAGCAAATGCAGACTGACACTCACTTGGTTTCACAGATGACACCGAGCTGTGTGGCCCAGTTGACATGCTGGAGGGAAGGGATCCATCCAGGGGGGTTTGGACACATGGGAGAGGTGGGCACATGCCAACCCCATGAAGTTCAACAAGGCCAAGTGCAAGGTCCTGCACCTGGTTCTAGGCAATTCCAAGCACAAATATAGGCTGGGTGAAAAGGAGATTGAGAGCAGGACTGAGGAGAAGGACTTGGGGGTGTCAGTTGATGACAAACTCCTCAAGAGCCAGCACTGGGCACTGGCAGCCCAGAGGCAGCTGTGTGCTGGCTGCAGCCAGAGCATGGAGAGCAGCAGCACAGGGAGGGGATTCTGCCCCTCCGCTCTGCTCTGCTCAGCCCTCACCTGCAGCACTGCCTCCAGCTCTGGGGCACCCATCTCAAGGAGAACCTGGAGCTGCTGGATCAGGTCCAGAGTACACCACAAAGATGATCAGAGGGCTGGAAAACCTCCCCTATGGGGACAGGCTGAGACAGTTGAGGATGTTCAGCCTGGAGAAGAATCCAGAGAGATCTTAGAGCAGCCTTCCAGAAGAGGGCTACAAGAAAGCCAGACAGGGAGTTTTCCAAGGGCTTGGAGTGATAGGATGAGGGGCAAAGGCTTTGAGCTGGAAGGGAGGAGACTGAGACTGGAGAGAAGGAAGAAATTCTTTCCAGTGAGGATGGTGAGACACTGGCACAGGTTGCCCAGGGAGGCTGTGGATGCCACCTCCCTGGAGGTGTTCAAGGCAAGGTTGGATGAGGCCTTGAGCAAACTGTGCTGGTGGGAGATGTCCCTGCCTATGGCAAGGGAGCTGGAATTAGATGACCTTTAAGGTCCCTACTCAGACAATTCTATGATCCCACCCTCTAAACCCAGGGCTTCACAGACCACACAGCAGGCACCAAGCAGAAAGACCAACCCTTGGGCACATGGGGTTGGCTGCCTTAACCAAGTCCCTCCCTGAAGCATCACCACTGAGCCCCAAGGCTGACACTGAAGGCTCTGTGATTTCAGGGGCTGCATTTTCACAAGGTCTTGAAATGCCAGGACAAGGAGCAGTGGGTTTAAAGTGGAAGAAGAGAGACTGAAACTGGATGTTAGGAGGAAGTTCTTTAGAGTGAGGGTGGTGAGACACTGGCACAGGTTGGCCAGGGAGCACAGAAGCACTGAATGAGATCTTTGATCCCTCATTTGAAGAGGGACAGGGATCTGCTGGAGAAGGTCCAGCAGAGGGCTGGGAGGAGGAGAGGACTGGGCACTGCCTGCTGAGGAGAGGCTGAGGGACCTGGGGCTGCTTACTCTGAAGAAGAGAAGACTGAGAGGGGTTTTAATCAGTGTTCATAACTATCTGAGGGCTGGGGGTCAGAAGTGGGGGGACAGACTCTGCTCACTGCTGCCTGGGATAGGACAAGGAGCAATGGATGGAAGCTGCAGCACAGGAGGTTCCAGCTCAACACAAGGGGAACTTCTTGCCTGGAAGGGTCCCAGAGCCCTGGCACAGGCTGCCCAGAGAGGCTGTGGAGTCTCCTTCTGTGGAGCCTTTCAAGTCCCATCTGGATGTGTTCCTGTGTGCCCTGAGCTGGATTGTCTGGTCCTGCTCTGGCAGGGGGGTTGGACTGGATGAGCTTTTTGTGTCCCTTCCAGCCCCTGACATCCTGTGGTGTTCAAGACCAGGTTGGAGGAGGCCTTGAGTGACCTGTGCTAGTGGGAGGTGTCCCTGCCTATGGCAGAGGGTTGGAACTGGCTGATCTTTAAGGTCCCTTCCAACCTTCCCATTCTATGGTTTTCACATGTGCTGCTCACGTGCTGGCACCAGAGCCCTGCCTGGGTGCTTGGGAACCAAGCAGACTCCAAACTCCAGCCAAGTGAATTGTGTGCTGCAAGTAATCTGTTCAGCACTGACATCCCCTGTCAAACCATTCACAATTCCTTCTTTTTATTGATTGCTTTTTGAGTTTTCTTGAAACATTTCTAGACTAGCTCTGTAGATCATTGGATAACACTCAGGCAATGATGGGGCTGATTTTCTTTTCTTTTCCCCATCATCTCCGTCAGATGAAGTTATTTGTGAATGCATCTGCTGGAAGCCAAACCCAAGCCAACATGACAAGTCTATTTTCACTTTCAGTAAGCCACTGAGGTGTGCACAGCCCTGTGAGGCTTGCAAGGCATCTGTAAGATGCCTGAAGAGCTGGAAGGCCATGGGACAACTCCATGAGGAGCTGGAGTGGCTTTTTACACTGGTAACACTCCAATGGCAGAAGGCTAAGCCTTCCTGCTGCAGGGAAAGGCATAATATAGAGGCATAGAATGGGTTGGGTTGGAAAGGACCCTCAAAAGTTGTCTTGTCCAACAACTGTGCACTCAGTTTGGACATCTACAACTAGATCAGGTTGCTCAGGGACCCATCAAACTTGACTTTGAATGTCTTGAGGGGTGGGACCTCCACCACCTCTCTGGGCAACCTGTTCCTCTGCTCTGCTTTGGGGAGACCTCACCTGGACTACTGCATCCAGCTCTGGAGTCCTCAATACAGAAAGGACATGGAGCTGATGGAGCAGGTCCAGAGGAGGGTCACAAAAACACCCAGGGGGTTGGAGCAGCTCTGTATAAGGACAGGCTGAGGGAGATGGAGGTCTTCAGCCTGGAGAAGAGAAGGCTCCAGGGAGACCTTAGAGCAGCCTGCCAGTGCCTGAAGTGGGCTACAAAAAGGCTGCAGAGAGACTTTGCAAAGGGCTGCAGGGACAGGATGAGGGCAATGGCTTCAAACTAGAGCAGGGTAGATTGAGATTGGATGTGAGGAACAAATTCTGCACCATGAGGGTGTGGAACACGGGAACAGGTTGCCCAGGGAGGTGGTTGGGGCCCATCCCTGGAGATCTTGAAGGTGAGGCTGGACAGGGCTGTGGACAACCTGCTCTAGTGGAGGATGTCCCTGCTGACTGCAGAGGGGATTGGACTGGATGAGCTCTGGAGGTCGCTTCCAATCCAGACCAAAAAAATCCACTCTCACTGTGCAGAACTTCCTCCTGATGTCCAACCTAAATCCCCTGCTCCACTTTCAAACCATTGCCTCTCATCCTATCACTAAAATCCCTTGGAAACAGCCTCTCCCCAGCCTCCCTGCAGGTCTTCTTCAGATACTAAAATGCAGCTCCAAGATATCCCTGGAGCCTTCTCTTCTCCAGGCTGAACAGTCTCAACTCTCTCAGCCTTGTGCCCTCTTGGATAAGACACAGAGGTTTGTGCCATCCCAGTGCAAGTTTTTACTAAGCCTTTAGCAGCAAAGTAATGTCCCAGCAGTTAATCATTTGACTAATAAACCTCTCTGGCAGAGGCAAAAGCTGAGATCAAAGGTGCTGCCTGAGCTGACAACCTGTCCTGATGATGAACTCCTCAGTGAGGCAAGCAGGAGCCTTGCTGCAGGAAGCATCTCCTTGCAGGCAGCCACAGGAACTCCTGTGAAACACAGAATGGGAAGGTTGGAAGGGACCTCAAGGATTATCCAGTTCCAACCCCCTGCCATAGGCAGGGACACCTCCCACTAGCACAGGGCACTCAAGGCCTCATCCAATCTGGCCTTGAACACCTCCAGGCAGGGAGCAGCCACAACCTCCCTGGGCAACCTGTGCCAGTGTCTCACCACCCTCACTGCAAACAACTTCCTCCTAACATCCAGTCTGAATCTCCCCTCTGCCAGTTCAAACCCATTCCCCTTGTCCTGTTGTTGCAGAACCTTGTAAATAATCCTTCCCCAGCCTTCCTGTAGGCCCCCTTCAGATCCTGGAAGGCTACTATCAGGTCTCCTGGAAGCCTTCTCTTCTCCAGGCTGCACAGCCCCAACTCTCTCAGCCTGTCCTCACAGCAGAGCTGCTGCAGCCCTCTCAGCATCTTTGTGGCCTTCCTCTGGACTGGCTCCAACACTTCCATGTCCTTTCTGCACTGAGGGTTCCAGAACTGCACACAGGACTGCAGGTGGGGTCTGACAATGACTCTCTCAGTCAAGAACTTTCTCCTCACCTCCAGTCTAAACTTCCCCTGGCACAGCTTGAGACTGTGTCCTCTTGTTCTGCTGCTGCTTACCTGAGAGAAGAAGGTAAACTCCTCCTGGCTACACCTTCAGGCAGTTCAGGAGTCACAGAGTCAAGCAGGTTGGAAAAGACCTTTGAGATCATCGAGTCCAACCTATCACCTAACACCTCCCTCTCATGCCTGGAGGTTCTCCTGAAGAGTTGATCCAAGACCTAGTGAAGGCTCCTGGATTTCAAAGAGCCAAAAGCAGAGATTTTACTGGCTGAGAGGATCCCAAAACCAGTAGAAAGGGACAGAAACCAGGTGCCAAAAATGCTCTGGCTAGAGCAGGCACTGTGCTCATCGTGGTCCTTTCTGGATGTGAAATCTCAATGCTTACAGAAATCTCTTCCCAAAAGGACGCCTGGAATAAATTGTCATCTGATAATAGCTACCAGGTGGTGAGGGATGAAAAAAGCAGACATGCACAGAATGTTTTGACTTCAAACTCATGTGGATTGTCAGAGAGGGAGCGTATTTTGTGTGCCTTCCTCATCCCTGCCTCCCCCTCACCATCTTCACCCCTTTGCTGTATTTTGCGATTGGGTTTTTTTGGGGTTTGGTTTTTTGGTTTTTTTTTGCTTGCTTCAAGTGAAAGGCAAACAGCAGCCAGAGAGGGCCAGAGGCAGAGCTCACAACAAATTCCCACCACTCTTCAAAGGGCCAGGGGTGGCCAAGTTGGGGTCACCATGTCAGCTCCTCAGCCCCTCTCTAATTAAGGGAGCAGATGAAGAAATCCTCCCCAGACATCCCTGCTCCCACTGGCCCTACCCCCTTGCTCACCCACCTGCCCCTTCTTGCTCCTGTCCTCACTCCCCATCACACCTGCAACCTTTCCCATTAACACCTGCCCAGGCAGGGAAAACCCTTCCTGAGCTCAAAGCCTCTGCTTTTAATCACTTTGCCACAGAGCCTCGGGGAAGGAGCAGACACAAAAGTCCCTCCCCATCCAAGATGACATTTCCAGGGCAGGGCAGCAAAGGGCTTCCCTCTCATGAGCTTCAGAGGAAAATAAAGGCAATGCTGCACCTCCCTGCCTGCATTTTGGGGGATACAGATCCCTTTCTTCCCATTCCAGCAACTTCATGCCTAGCTGTGAGCACGCACACACACACAGATCACACTTTGTGCTTAGCAGGAAGGGCTATTGACTGGGAAAATATCAAAACTCATCTCTGAGCCCACAGCATCACAAACCAAAAGAAGAAATAGGTGGAACCAAAGCAGAAAATACAAGGAAATGAGTTTCTGTAACGAGAAGGTCAGCATGGAGAGCCAGAAGGAACACTGGAGGTGTTAAAGGTTTGTGCTGCAATGGACATGACCCAGCAGTGACCACAGGAGCTGACAAGAGAGAAGAGTTGCTCAGCAACCCTCATGTCTCAGGAGATGTCCAGCTGAAAACAAACAGCCTGGAGGTCATGAGCTCATCACCTGCACAAGTGGCCAGATCTGTTCAGGACCCAAACCCATGCAGGTATGTCTTGTGTGCATCAGAGTTTCAGATGGGTGCTGCTGGACCAGGTCAGGAAAACTTTTCTAAGTGTTTAAATCAGAGAATTTTAGAATTGTTTTGGTCAGAAAAGATGTCTAAGATCACTGAGTCCAATTGTCAACCCCACACCACCACAGGCATTAAACCATGTCCCAAAATGCCACATAGAATCATAGAATCATAGAATGGGAAGGTTGGAAGGGACCTCAAGGCCAGTTCCAACCCCCTGCCATAGGCAGGGACACCTCCCACCAGCAAAGGGCACTCAGGGCCACCTCCAACCTGGCCTTGAACACCTCCAGGGAGGGAGCAGCCACAACCTCCCTGGGCAACCTGTGCCAGTGTCTCACCACCCTCACTGCAAACAACTTTCTCCTAACATCCGCTTTCAGTCTCCCGTCTGCCAGTTCAAACCCATTCCCCTTGTCCTGTCATTGCAAGCCCTTGTCAATAGTCCCTCCCCAGCCTTTCTGTAGGCCCCCTTCAGATCCTGGAAGGCTACTCTAAGGTCTCCTGGAAGCCTTCTCTTCTCCAGGCTGAACATCCACATGGTCCTTGAACACCTCCAGGGATGGGGACTCCACCACCTCCCTAAGCAGCTCATTCCAGTGCCCACAAAGGAGGCTGTCACATTCCTGGCACACAGAACCAACCAGGTTGGAAAAGATCTCTGCTGCCCAGGGAGGTGTTGAAGCAAAGCCTGGATGGGGCACTCAGTGCCATGGTCTGGTTGATTGGCCAGGGCTGGATGCTAGGTTGGGCTGACTGAGCTTGGAGCTCTCTTCCAACCTGCTTGATTCTATGATTCTATGAAGAGGCTGCCCAGGGAGGTGGTGGAGTTGCTGTCCCTGGAGGTGTTCAAGATAATCCTGGATGGGGCACTGAGTGCCATGGTCTAGTTGATTGGATAGTTGATCATCGTGTCCAACCTATCACCTAACACCTTCTCATTAACTAAACCTTCTAATTAACTAACCCTTCTAATTAACTAAACCACTAAGTGCCTCATGCAGCCTCCTCTGAAACACCTCCAGGGATGGGCACTGCACCACCTCCCTGGGTAGCCCATCCCAATGCCAATCTCTCTTGTTGTGAAGAACTTCTTCCTAACATCCAGCCTGAGCCTGCCCTGGCACAGCTTGAGGCTGTGTCCTCTTGTTCTGTCCCTGGGTGCCTGGTAGCAGAGCCCAACCCCAGCTGGCTACAACCTCCCTTGAGGTAGCTGCAGAGAGCAATGAGCTCTGCCCTGAGCCTCCTCTTGTGCAGGCTGCACACCCCCAGCTCCCTCAACCTCTCCTCACAGGGCTGTGCTCCAGGCCCCTCCCCAGCCTTGCTGCCCTTCTCTGGACACATTCAAGCACCTCAACATCTTTCTTAAATTGAGGGGCCCAGAACTGGGCACAGCACTCAAGGCACACATCCCCTTACTGCTTCCACTGGGCAGATCACCAGTGCTGAGCAATGCATCCTCCCTGAACCAGCCTTGCCTCTGCTGCTCCACCTACACAATTCCATCTCCAGATTACAACTGGTGGGGAAGGAGAAAGTGGCCAGAGGCAAACACTAATGAAGACTGCCAATAGAATGACACACATCATACAGTCAGCTCCACTGCAAACATAATTGCAATCATAATGCAATCAATAGCAGTGGAAACACCCTATTTATACAGGGCCTTTCATCACTCACATGTAATGCAGTCAGTGCCAGTGCCAATATGCCAGCCTCTGAAATCAAATATTTGCCATACATCTCGGGGATGTGCAGACCAAACACTGCATTTTGGGAGAGAGCCATGCCTGTGGGGAAGGGTTGGGGAGGTTCTTGGGCATCCAACTATTAAAAACAACAACAACAAAAAAAAAAACCCAAAACCAAACTTCCAAACCAACAAAATATATATATATAAATATATATTTATATATAGATGAAATCCCAAGGTCAGCTGTGCTTCAGAGAAGGATATCTGGAGTCCTCTGTGCAGTTCTGGAGCCCCCAGCACAGGAAGGACATGGAAGTGTTGGAGCCAGTCCAGAGGAGGCCACCAAGATGCTCAGAGGGCTGCAGCAGCTGTGCTGTGAGGACAGGCTGAGAGAGTTGGGGCTCTGCAGCCTGGAGAGGAGAAGGCTTCCAGGAGACCTTAGAGTAGCTTTCCAGGATCTGAAGGGGGCTCCAGGAAGGCTGGGGAGGGATTATTGACAAGGTCTGGGAATGCCAGGACAAGGGGCAATGGGTTTCAACTGGCAGAGGGGAGATTGAAAGTGGATGTTAGGAAGAAGTGTTTGCAGTGAGGGTGGTGAGACACTGGCACAGGTTGCCCAGGGAGGTTGTGGCTGCTCCCTCCCTGGGGGTGTTCAAGGCCAGGTTGGAGGAGGCCTTGAGTGAGCTGTGCTAGTGGGAGGTGTCCCTGCCTATGGCAGGGGGTTGGAACTGGATGATCCTTGAGGTCCCTTCCAACCTTCCCATTCTATGATTCTATAAAATCCTCCAGGATGAGCCAACATCTCTTTCTGCTGGTTAGGTCAAGGGAGGTTCTCCTCCCTCTCTGCTCTGCCCTGCTGTGGCCACATCTGCAATACAGTGTCCAGTTCTGGGCTCCCTAGATGAATAAAGACAAGACAAGGGCTGGGGGTCAGGAGGGAGTGGACAAACTCTTCTCAGTTGTGCCCTAGGATAGGACAAGGAACAATGGATGGAAGCTGCAGCACAGGAGGTTCCACCTCAGCACAAGGGGGAACTTCTTGACTGGAAGGGTCCCAGAGCCCTGGCACAGGCTGCCCAGAGATGTTGTAGAGTTTCCTTCTCTGGAGGCTTTCCAGCCCTGTCTGGATGTGTTCTGTGTGACCTGCACTAGATTCTATGCCCCTACTCTGGCAGGGTGTTGCACTCAATGATCTGTGGAGGTCCCTTCCAACCCCTGACATCCTGTGAGCCTGTGGTGCTGCTAAGATGACAATGTCCACATGACAGCAGCTCTGAAGGACTCTGCCCTCACCTACAGAAAAGCACAACACTCCCAAGGCTCATACAACCACACAGCAGAGGAAACCTTCCTGCCCTGCCCTCACTCAGCATCCCTTCTGCCCTCTGAATTCAATCCAGACAGTCCATCATGGGTCTTGGCACATTTAATGTCTCAGTAAAGAAGATGATGATGCGTTGATGCTCCTCTAAAGCTCTGACAACTGACAGCCTAATGGCTCCTTATTTTTTCCCAGCTGCAGTTTAGAAAATGAAATAAATTTAGCTCCTTAGGCAGCCTGGCTGCTCCTTGGGTAAGGTTTTTGCTGCAGGGCCAGGTAGCAAGGATGGCCAAAGGAATAGACAGCACAAGGGGTGGAAGTGGTGTGGAGAGCTCTTTGCTGCTTATTTACCCATCCCAATCCACCCCATCTCCTCTGGGCCCAAAACTCCAGCTGCAAGTGATGGAGGACAGGCTGCTATGAGGAGAGCCTGAGAGAGTTGGGGCTCTGCAGCCTGGAGAAGAGAAGGCTCCAGGGAGGCTTTAGAGCAGTCTTTCAGGATCTGAAGGGGCCTACAGGAAGGCTGGGGAGGGACTATTGACAAGGGCTTGCAATGCCAGGACAAGGGGCAATGGGTTTGAAGTGTCAGAGGGGAGATTGAAAGTGGATGTTAGGAGGAAGTTGTTTGCAGTGAGGGTGGTGAGACACTGGCACAGGTTGCCCAGGGAGGTTGTGGATGCTCCCTCCCTGGAGGTGTTCAAGGCCAGGTTGGAGGAGGCTTTGAGTGCCCTGTGCTAGGGGGAGGTGTCCCTGCCTATGGCAGGGGGTTGGAACTGGCTGATCCTTGAGGTCCCTTCCAACCTTCCCATTCTATGATTCTATGATTCAGTATCTGAAGGGACTCCAGGAGAGCTGGAGAAGGATTTTAAAAAAGGGTTGGGAGTGACAGGATGAGGGACAATGGCTTTGTGCTGGGACAGGGGAGATTGAAAATGGAGATGAGGAAGAAATTCTGAGAGTGAGGGTGGGGAGAGACTGGCACAGGTTTTCCAGGGAGGTTGTGGATGCCTTCTCCCTGGAAATGTGTTCAAACCTGGCCTTAAACACCTCCAGGGATGAGGCTTCCACCACCTCCTTGGGCAGCCCCTTCCAGGCTCTCACCACCCTCATGCTGAAGAACTTCTTCCTAACATTCAGTCTGAATCTCCCCATTTCCAGCTTTGTTTCATTCCCCCCCAGTTCTATCAGTACCTGAGAGCCTAAAAAGTCCCTTCCCAGCTTTTTTGTAGCCCACTTCAGATACTGGAAGGCCATAATAAAGTCACCTGGGAGCCTTCTCCTCTCCAGACTGCACAGCCCCAACTCCCTCAGTCTCTCCTCATAGCAGAGCAGCTCCTGCCCTCTGATCACCCTCTGGGCACCTTCCACCACATCCATAGCCCTCTTGTCATAGAGGCTGTGGCTGCCTCCTCTCTGGAGGTGTTCAAGGCCAGGTTGGATGAGGCCTTGAGCAACCTGTGCTGGTGGGAGGTGTCCCTGCCTATGGCAGTGGGGTTGGAATTGGATAATCTTTAAGGTCCCTTCCAACCCAACCCATTCTATGAATGTATGGTGACATAGAGTCTGGTAGGACCTGCTGCTCCTCACCACATCACACCTCTCTCCAGTGGGCAGGAGAAACTGGGAGACAGAGCTGAAACATCCCAGTCCCCTTCTGCTGGTGGCTGCAGTGTATTAAGCAGTGCTGCTGTAATTAGGCTAAGGCACTGTGTGGCCACGAGGCTGCCAAAGTGTGACTGAAAGGCTTTGGTGGGGACCCAGCCAGGTCCTTGTGGAGCACACAGCAGCCATTACTCACCAGTGGTTGCCCCAGATGAGTTAGGGAGCCTCAAACCAGCAGGCTGGAAACCCTTCTTCTGAAATATTTCTAGGGTCATGAGTGATGAAAGATGGGCAGGGCTGGAAATGAAGCTCTCATCTCACCACAAAGCTTCTGGAGAACAGGAAAGGAAGGGAAACACCACATGGGTTCCAGTGCCCACTTCTCTGGCTGCCTGTGCTGATGAAGGAACCCATCCATTTCCCAGCAGCTGGGATCCAGCCCTCTCCCTGGCACAGAGAAGGAATGGAGGATGGTGGCAGCCTGGTGCCTCTCTTCCTCCACCCATGACAGTCAGCATGAGACACAACATCACACAGCTGGACACCCCAGGCAGGGAGCTGGATCCCAGCCACCCAGCTTTTGGGGGACCTCTGCAATGCCCAACTTCATTTACAGTGCACTCAGAAGGTAGAAGCCTCCTTACTCTCAATCACATGAAGCTTCCAGGTTCAGCTCATTTCTTACTGCTCCTCAGGTAAATCCCCACCAGGACAGGCCACAGCATCAGTGCTGGCCACCAAATCACCTCACACAGCCACCCAAGCTCTGCTACATCCCCACAGAGCCCACCTGGAGCATGGGCTGGGGGCTGCAGCCTCCTTGCACACCCCCAAAAAAGGCTCAGGCAGCCTCTCCAAGCAGCCTCCCCCTGCTCACACCCCAGCTGGAGCCCGGGGGGCTCAGCCCATCCATGCACCTCCCTCCCTGGCACAATGTGCTGCACAGATTGTTCCTTTCAGCACTTTTCTCACCCCAAATTCCCTGTTCTCCCTCCCCTCCCTCACTGCCAGAGGCTATTTTGCTCCTGATCCAGGCCAGCTTCAAAAGTTGGGCTACTGTAGCACCTCCTTGCTGGTGGCATCTCCATCTCTCCAGAGGAGCTAAATACAGTCCCATCTGCACTCAGGATGACCCCATTTCTTTTTGGAAGTATTCAGGAGCCAGAAAAGGAATGAAAAGGGAAAACACTGTGCTGGCCACTCTAAGATGCTGAGAGCTTCAAAGAGCACATGGAAGGCAGGGAAGAAAAGGCAGTGCTAACTGCAGGAGGACTGGCAGTGGCTAAAGGGATGGGAAGCAGCAGAGAAGTAGGGGGAACTCCAATGCAGTGGGAGCACAGAATGACAGAGTGTCAGGGGCTGGAAGGGACCTCCAAAGATCATCTGGTCCAGCCCCCTTGCCAGAGCAGGATCACCCAGAGCAGATCATCCAGACAGTTCTTGAATATCTCCAGAGAAGGAGACTCCACAACCCTCCCTGGACAGCCTGTTCCAGTGCTCGGTCACCCTCACAGGGGAAAAATTCTTCCTCAGGTTCACATGGAACCTCCTATGCCTCAACTTCCACCTATTGCCCCTTGTGCTGTCACTGGGCAAGAGCCTGGCTCCAGCCTCCTGGCACTCACCCCTTACACATTTATAAACATGAATGAGGTCACCCTTTAGTCTCCTCCTCTCCAAGCTCCCAGCCCCAGCTCCCTCAGGCTCTCCTCCTAAGGAAGATGTTCAACTGCCTTAATCTTAGGATTAGGACATGGAACTGTTGGAGACTGTCCAGAGGAGGCCACAAGGATGCTCAGGGGGCTGCAGCAGCTCTCCTATGAGGACAGACTGAGAGAGTTGAAGCTCTTCAGCCTGGAGAAGAGAAGGCTTCCAGGAGACCTTAGAGTAGCCTTCCAGTATCTGAAGGGGCCCACAGAAAGGCTGTGGAGGGACTATTGACAAGGGCTGGCAATGTCAGGACAAGGGGAATGGGTTTGAACTGGCAGAGGGGAGATTCAGACTGGATGTTAGGAGGAAGTTGTTTGCAGTGAGGGTGGTGAGGCACTGGCACAGGTTGCCCAGGGAGGTTGTGGTTGCTCCCTCCCTGGAGGTGTTCAGGGCCAGGTTGGAGGAGGCCTTGAGTGCCCTGTGCTAGTGGGAGGTGTCCCTGCCTATGGCAGGGGATTGGAGCTGGCTGATCCTTGAGGTCCCTTCCAACCTTCCCATTCTATGATTCCATGAATCATTTATGTGGCTCTAATCTGATTGTGTTCTTACCCTAACATCAGGGCAAGGACACAAGCAGCTTCATTTCCCTGGCTCTGTTGCAGATAAAATCATCTCTGGAGAAGAAGACCTCTGAGAGCAGCTCTAGGAAAAGGACCTGTGAGTCCTGGTGGACAACAAGGTGACCATGAGCCAACAAGGTGACCATGAGCCAGCAATGTGCCTTTGTGGCCAAGCAGGCCAATAGCATCCTGGGGTGCACCAAGAAGAACATGCACAGTAGGTCAAGGGAGGTTCTTCTCACCCTCTACTCTGCCCTGGTGAAGTCACATCTGGAATATTCTGTCCAGTTCTGGGCTCCCCAGTTCAAAAAGGACAGGGACTTGCTGGAGAGGGCACAGCAAAGAGGTACAAAGCTACTGAGAGGACTGGAACAGTTCTGTGAGGAGGAAGGGCTGAGAGAATTTGGTCTGGAGAAGAGAAGTCTGAAGTGGGATCTCATCAGTGCTGATCAATACCTCCAGGGTGGGAGTCAGGAGGATGGGTCCAGGCTCTGTTCAGTGCTGCCCAGTGACAGCACAAGGGGTAACAGACACAAACTTGAACATGAGAAATTCCATCTAAACCTAAGGAGGAACTTCTTTCATTGCAGGGTGCTGGAGTCCTGGAGCAGGCTGCCCAGAGAGCTGGTGGAGTCTCCATCTCTGTAGACATCCCAAACCCACCTGGATTCCTGTGTGACCTTCTCTAGGTGTAGCTGCCTTGGCTGGACTCAATGATCTCCAGAGGTCCTTTCCAAGCCCTGCCATTCTGTGATCTCAGCTCAAGAGAGCTGTTTTATTTTACCCACCCCTCCTCTCCCCACCAAGAGATACCTGTTGCTGTGAGACAGGCACATGTGGGAAAGCAAAAGCAGATGAGACAGAGAGGAGGAGAGCAGTCAAGTGATGCTCAACAGCTGCCAAGAGCCAGCTTTAGTGTCCCTTGGAGCACAGCAAGACACTTTGGGTGATGAAGGCACCAAGAAGTTCTAATCAGGATTGATAGTTGGAGATTCTTAATATTCCTGCAAGCCAATAAATCAATGGCACTAAACAGGAGCACAGGAAGGTGAGCACTGGATTGACAGGAGAAATGAGACTCAGCTGCAGGGGCACATTCCTCAAACAGTTTGTTCCACTTGAGCTCACAGCAAGCTTGTCAATATGGTGTGTGATGAGGGTGCTGCCAGAGACAGCCCTTGGGTGAGCCTGGCTCCTGGCTGGGCACCCTTGGGTGAGCCATGGCTCCTGGCTGGGCACCCTTCCTGGCACTAGTGTGGTCTCAGGGTCCTTGTCATGCTCAGGGGAGCAATAGCAGCACAAATACAGGCTGGGTGGCCTGGAACACCTTTCCAGGGAGGGGATATCCACAGCCTCCCTGGGTAACATGTGCCAGTCTCTCCCCACCCTCACTCTGAAGAATCTCTTCCTCTTCTCCACCCTCAATCTTCCCTCTCCCAGCTCAAAACCATCGTCCCTCATCCTGTCACTCCAAGCCCTTCTCCAAAGTCCCTCCCCAGCTCTTCTAGAGCCACTTCAGCTCCAGAAGGGGAAGGCAGCTCTAAAGTCTCCCTGGAGCCTTCTCTTCTCCATGCTGAACAGCTCCAACTCTTAGCCTGCCCTATAGGGGAGGTTCTCCAGCCCTCTGATCATCTTTATGGCCTCATCTGCACCCACTCCAGCATCTACTGCTGGGTTGAGAACCTAAGATGCCATACAGACAGCTCCTGTCAAATTTATCTTATTCCATACCCAAATCAGACCTCACACAGCCCAGAAACAACAGGGGGGGAAAAAGAAAAAAGAAAATCAGGTGGATGGATGGAATGGATGGATGGAATGGATGAATGGATAGAATGGATGGATGGAATGGACGGAATGTATGGGTGGATGGATGGAATGGATGGAATGGATGGATGGATGGAATGGATGGATGGGTGGAATGGATGGATGGGTGGGATGGATGGAATGGATGGATGGATGGAATGGATGGGTGGA
>VWZE01024659.1:80369-91781 GCA_013396675.1 Eubucco bourcierii
AAGATGCTCAAAGGGCTGCAGCAGCTCTGCTATGAGGACAGGCTGAGAGAGTTGGGGCTCTGCAGCCTGGAGAAGAGAAGGCTTCGAGGGGACCTGATAGTAGCCTTCCAGTATCTGAAGGGGGCCTACAGGAAGGCTGGGGAAGGATTCTTTACAAGGTCCTGCAACGACAGGACAAGGGGCAATGGGCTTAAACTGGCAGAGGGGAGATTTAGACTGGATGTTAGGAGGAAGTTCTTTACAGTGAGGGTGGTGAGGCACTGGAACAGGTTGCCCAGGGAGATTGTGGCTGCTCCCTCCCTGGAGGGGTTCAAGGGCAGGTTGGAGGAGGCCTTGAGTGACCTGTGCTAGTGGGAGGTGTCCCTGCCTATGGTAGGGGCTTGGAACTGGTTGATCTTTGAAGTCCCTTCCAAACTTACTATTCTATGATTCTATGATCTCAATGGTCCAGAGGTGAAAAAAGAAAAACCACAAAAACCCGAAGAAAGAAACAAAAAAGCCCAAAGCTCTCCAGCACACACAGACCATTCCAGTTATTTTGTTCATCAAAAGAAAATTGGGAGTCAACCTCAAAGGAAAGAAATATTAGTTTGAATTCTCAGTGAGGAGGAGAATGTGGAACAAAGGAGGAAAGGTGTACAGGCTGATAGGGATGAGAACTTGCATGTGGACATTGCCTGTGAAAGGCTAAAGGTGCTTACCTAGGTGAAGGAGATAGCCAGACAAGCTCCAATCCAAAACTGGAGGGCAAAGTGCCAGCACAAAACAAGGGGCTGGTAGCAAAGGTTTCTAAAGGATCTAGCAAGCAGGAGAGGAGGAAGAGATACAGTACTAGAAGACTGAAGCAGGTAATTGATGTGTAGATGTGCACACAGGCAATATGCAGGCATTAAAGCTTTGCCTACCTCATGTCAAGGCAAGACCTAGATCATAGAATCATAGAATGGTAAGATTGGGAGGGACCTCAAAGATCATCCAGTTCCAACCCCCTGCCATAGGCAGGGACACCTCTCACTAGGACAGGTCACTCAAGGCCTCATCCAACCTGGCCTTGAACACCTCCAAGGAGGTTGTGGAGCACAGAAGACCTTCAGGGAGGTTGTGGAGCACAGAATCACCCAATGTGATCAAAGATCACATTGGGTGATTCTGTGCTCCACAACCTCCCTGGGCAACCTGTGCCAGTGTCTCACCACCCTCACTGCAAACAACTTCCTCCTAACAACCACTTTCAATCTCCTCTCTGCCACTTCAAACCCATTGCTCCTTGTCCCGGCATTACAAGAACTTGTCCATAGTCCCTCCCCAGCCTTCCTGTTGGCCTCCTTCAGATCCTGGAAGGCTACTCTGAGGTCTCCTGGAAGCCTTCTCTTCTGCAGGCTGCAGAGCCCCAACTCTCTCAGCCTGTCCTCACCACAGAGCTAGGTGGCAGACATGGGTAAAGACAAATCAAACATCAGACAAATTTTACGGCAGGTAATTCTGCACAGATGGTACTCTGCTTTGGTGAAATATTTTCCTGGACAAAGGCATGGCAGTAGAGCTCATCTATCTGGACTTCATTAAATACTTCTGCTGGTAGAAACTTAATGGTTAAGCCAAGTGAGGTGAGGATCAGTTCCAGCCAGGAAGCAGTGCAAGATGAGCAGCAACCTGACTAGAGAGCAGCATTCAAAGGAGGACAGGATGGAACTCCTTTTAGTCTGCTGTTTTTCTTGCCTTGTGGTTTTTTTTTTACATCCTTAGCACAGAAAAAAAAAAAAACGGGGATGTTAATGTGATATTTTTGCATCAGCAACAGTGTGGTTAGCAGGAGCAGGGAGGTCATTCTCCCCCTGGACTCCGCACTGCTTAGGCCATACCTTGAGTCCTGTGTCCAGTTCTGGGCCCCTCAATTGAAGAAGGACATTGAGATGCTTGAGTGTGTTCAGAGAAGGGCAACGAGGCTGGGGAGAGGCCTCGAGCACAGCCCTATGGAGAGAGGCTGAGGGAGCTGGGATTGTTTAGCCTGCAGAAGAGGAGGCTCAGGGGAGACCTTCTTGCTCTCTACAGCTACCTGAAGGGTGGTTGTAGCCAGGAGGAGGTTGCTTTCTTCTCTCAGGCAACCAGCACCAGAACAAGAGGACACAGTCTCAAGCTGTGCCAGGGGAAGTTTAGGCTGGAGGTGAGGAGAAAGTTCTTGCCTGAGAGAGTCATTGACTGCTGGAATGGGCTGCCCAGGGAGTTGGTGGAGTCAGCGTCCCTGGAGGTGTTCAAGGCGGGTTTGGACGTGGCACTTGGTGCCATGGTCTGGTCTTGAGGGCTGTGGTGATGGGTTGGACTTGATGAGCTTTGAGTTCTCTTCCAACTCTGGTGATACTGTGATGCTGTGATATTGTCCATAAGCTGGAATGCTGAAATGAACAGGAAAGAACAGGTCGCTGTGAGAAACCTGACACCTAAAAACCAAGCAAGAGACAACAGCACAGAAGCTAAGCTTTGGCCTTCAGGAACAAATAGATTGAATTCCTCTTGCTCACTATAACAGCAAATGAAATTAGTGGCAGAACAAGAGGAGACTTAGGTTCCTTAGCAGGCTTTGCGCACTCCCTGTTTTCTTACCTGAGTTGGTGCTCTGCTGGCTGGGACAGCCTGACAAGCCCAGTTGTAACATGAGTTTAACCTTGCTGTACATAGAGTGAGGCTGTGTGTCCCTTGCTTTCTGCATGCCAGCAGTCTCCCCAGAGACTCAAATCTCTTTGTGCGCTGTTCTCTTGAGGTTATGCTTACAGCATCTGGTTTCACATCATATATCAATGACTTGATTTTCACTGTGTTCTGTAAAATACAGAAGAGGGAGAGAGGACTGAGACTGAGATATTTGCTAGTTTTGGTAGCACAAAATGTTGAGGCAATCAATTTTGTTAATCTAATCTTTGACATGCTCAGACTGCTTTGTACTCCTCCAGAGGTGATTCCAGAGCTGGATGTCAAGCAGGGTGAGTATAAGAACAGGAGAAATCAGCATTTCACAGCATCCAGCATATGAGGAGCACGCAAGGCACACAGCAGAGGTGGACAGCTAAGCATTCCTTCACTACTCCATGTGGGAAGTAGATGCAGAGCTGATTGCAGGTCTCCACTGGAGCTGAAGATGCTTCCATTTCTCAAGCATACCAAGTCCTTTTTTCCATGAACTTATTTTTCCTTAGTCTCTCTCTAAAAAAAACCCAAACAGTTGAATCAATTTTGCTGAAGCTTATGTTTAAAGGAAAAAAAATATAAATATTTCCTGGGGTAGACATTTGACATGGAAACATTCAGCTACAACACCCAAGGGTCTGGCAGTATGTCCTGGGTTTAAAGAGCTGACAGAGTAAAGATCTCAAATGAATTGGAGGAAAAAACAGAATTGTATTTGCAGAGAGAGTTACAGACAGAAATTACAAAGCAGACACAGAATCCATAAGCGAACCCCCTGAATTTACCCCCAACCCAAAACTAAATCTATCATCCCCAGTGCTCCAATCCTCCCCCCTGCCCCATGCCTCTGCCATCCAAGAGGCCTAAGCACAGCCTCTGGAGGCCCCAAACCAGGCCTATCCTTACATGTTTGTCCCAATAACGCAGCTCCTGCCTGGCACAAGGCTGGAGGGGGAGGAAAGGAGAACAAGCAGGCCTTGGTGTGAGCTTATGAAGAGATAGCAGAATTAGGGGATTGAATAACAATCTTCCAGTCCCCAGAGGACTCTTTTTCACCTTACAGTTCCCATCCTGGGACACAGTACTACAAACAACTGAAGAGGAAGGCCTCTCTCAGAAGTACCTGACTCAAGTGTTAATAGGGGCACCCCCAGACTTGCCCAGAGGAGCAACTCAGTGCCACCAGAGCTGTGTGGCTGCTGCAAGCCTGGAGGCTCATTGGCCTTTTAGTGCCCCTTGGCTGAGGCTCTCAAAGCATTGGTGCTGCCTTCTTTCTGAATAACAGCATTTCCAGCAACATGGATGTGAAAGAGCAGAGATCTGGAATTGATCAGGTAAGAACTTCTTATTGTTTCCTGGAGTAGTTCACTTCACCAGTCTCTGTCTGGGAACACACTCTACATGATGGATCCATCCTGCAGCAAGAAGCTTCTCACCAGAAAACCTTTGGGCTCCAGATACAGGCTTTAGGATCTGAATTTCCAGGGTGGTTATCATTGTTCTGGCCAGTCTTTAACTCAGATTTTGCATCAGCACAAAGCGGCCTGGGAGAACAGGTTGCCCTAACACACCATAGTCAAGGATGCTGTGCAGAGCTGTGGCAGCCTGGGGTGCAGTGCTCTCATCCTCCTGCCTTCTGGGCATGCAGGAGGTGGAGTAGTGCAGTAGGGACAGGAGATTGCCTGTAAGTGCTGGGGCACAACCATTTGCTCTCTAGACTGTACTGCTAGGGGCAGGAATGGAAGGGACCTTTTGAGTGGTTCCCAAGGCAGGATGCTGCCTTTTTGGTGGTGGTTGCTGTTTTTTTGTAGTTGTGGAGGTTTTGTTTGTTGGTTTGTTTTCATTTGTTTGGGGCTTTTTGTTTGTTTGCTTGTTGTTGCTGGTTTTGTTAATGTTATCTGTTTGGCTGTGATTCCCAGTCACTTCTGGTTTCCCTGTCATGGAATCATAGAATGGTAAGGTTGGAAGGGACCTCAAGGATCATCTAGTTCCAACCCGCTGCCATAGGCAGGGACATCTCCCACTAGGACAAGTCACTCAGGGCCTCATCCAACCTGGCCTTGAACACCTCCAGGGAGGTTGTGGAGCACAGAAGACCTCCAGGGAGGTTGTGGAGCACAGAAGCACCGAACATGATCAAAGATCATGTTTGGTGCTTCTGTGCTCCACAACCTCTCTGGGCAACCTGTGCCAGTGTCTCACCACCCTCACTGCAAACAACTTCCTCCTAACATCCACTTTCAATCTCCCCTCTGCCACTTCAAACCCATTGCCCCTTGTCCTGGTATTGAAAGACTTTGTCAATAATCCCTCCCCAGCCTTCCTGCAGCCCCCTTCAGATACTGCTCTCTACAACTCCCTGAAAGGAGGTTGGAGTGAGGCTGGTGTTGGTTTCTTCTCTCAAGTGAGAAGTGATAGAATCATAGAATGGTAAGGTTGGAAGGGACCTCAAGGATCATCCAATTCCAATCCCCTGCCATAGGCAGGGACACCTCCCACTAGCACANCTGTCATTGCAAGATTTTCTAAATAATCCCTCCCCAGCCTTCCTGGAGTCCCCTTCAGATACAGGAAGGCCACTATCAGGTCCCCTCGAAGCCTTCTCTTCTCCAGTCTGAAGAGCCCCAACTCTCTCAGCCTGTCCTCAGAATGAGAGGAAATGGTCCTTGAAGGATCACAGAATCATAGAATGGTAAGGTTGGAAGGGATTTCAAAGATCATCCAGTTCCAACCCCCTGCCATAGGCAGGGACACCTCCAACCAGCACAGGTCACTCAAGGCCTCGTCCAACCTGGCCTTGAACACCTCTAGGGAGGGAGCTGGAGTGTGGTCAAAGCTCAGAGATTGAAAGCTTCACTGAGCCACTGGCTTATGTTTTGGGGGAAGCTCTTCCTCCATCCAGCTGTGTGCAAGCCAGGATGGCAGTACATGCCCAGAAACCCATCCGCATTGCTACACCCTGAACCTCCCACTGCATGGGTACTATGGAACAGGTCTCCTTGTTCATCCTTCCAGCAGCCAGAGTTGGATGTCAAGCAGGCTGAGTACAAGAACAGGAGAAACCAGCCCTAGTGCTTCTTCCCCCACCTTCCTCCTTCATATTGGAAATGGGGCCAAGACCTTTCCCTCAAAATCTAAGCTGCAGGAATGTGACAAATCTCCTTCTTTCACCCAAGTTTTCAGAAAAGCACTCCAAAATAAACCAACAACTTCAGACCAGATGTAACACCAAAATAATTTCCCAGCTGAAGCTGCATTTTTCTGTGAAGAAACACACTCTTTTTTTCTCTGCATCACATTAAAGATCTGCTAAGGTCTCCCCAGGACTTCTGTTGCGAGGTGATTTGCAGTTACGTTTCCCTGCAGACAAGGAAACAAAACTCATGTGTGCCAACCACAGAGCTCCTCACTTCTGGAAGCAATGTATGCCTCAGGTCTCCAGGTTTCAAAAAGCTGAAAGCAAAAACTCAAAGAGTACAAAAGCCAGCCTAGGCTAGGTGAGTAGAACAGGGAGGCTGGAGCCTTTAGGGAGAGAGAAAGAAAGGGAGAGCTTTCCAGCTCTTCTCCTAGACTGAGATAGGCAGAGCTAAAAATAAAAGCAGTGGGTAGGTGGTCAGGACCCAGCATCAGCTCATGTCCTCTTGCTTCCCTTCAGTTTCACCAGCAAGGCACATCAGCAAAGCAAGGCTGCTCCCTCCTCCCTGACAAGATTTCAGCACAAGGCTTGCTGCCAGCCAAGTGTGCTCAGCCCCTGGTCTCTCTCTCCTTGGAGGGGCCAGCATTAGAACCAAGCATAGGCAGAAACAACTGTTTAACTGTGTGCTTTGATGATGTGGCATGGAGGAGCTGTCTGCTCTTCCACAGATATAAATGTCTACAACTTAATGATGCAGATTGACAGCGATGTGTGTTTGTGGATAAGAATCAAGGGGAAGGCCAGCAAGGCAGATATGGTAGTGGGAGTTTGTCATGGTAAGCCTAAGCAGGCCAAATTAGGCTTATAGATGTCCTGGCTTGCCCAGGATGTTTTTCTGCTCTCCCTCCTTCTGTTTTGGGGAGAGCAACCACGGGAAAAAGGACAGAGAATCTGGAGCCACTAAGTCTGGTGTCTGTGGCCTGCCCAGCAACTGCAGTAAGCAAGGTGCACAGGGTTGCCTTGTGCAAGGCTGTGTTCTGCCCAAAACAGGGTAAAGCAAGCCTATGGCTTCACCCAATATGGTCACATCTTGGCTAACTGCCATTGGATTGGCTATCCTGTGGCCAAAGGCACATTAGTCTCAGGCTGTATTGGATAAAAGGAGGTGAGCAGGGAGCAGTGTGTGAGCTTTGCCATTCCAAGGTGTGGCTGCTATTGCATCCCTGCCTGTGCCTCACTGATCCTGAGCTGAGGCTCTGATCCCTGTCACGCATTCGGCCTGCACAGCCGGCGTGACACCGTGCCCAGACTGCACACCGCAAGGCATCTGCCTGCACCTGAAAGCCTTCTGCCCAGGGGGAAGCCCTGGAGGGAACACAAATGGTCCAGAGAGCCAGGAACAGGTCAGAGATCATCTGGCTGCTTTCTCCAGCGCCCAGAAGCCTGGGGAAACTCTAAAGCCTCTGACAGCTACCGACAGCAACCCTGCCACGAGCTTTGGGGACTGTCAGATAATATTTTTGTGAGTAAATACCAAAAGCCTCTTGGAATCATTAATTGCCTTCTGCCATGAGCAGAAAGTTGCTCCTTGCGTCCATCTTGTGAGTAAGCGGAGTACTGACTGCAAGCAGCACTGACTACAAAGCTTTCTCTGCCAGTTTAGTCGAGTTCAATTAATGTAGATATTTAATAGTTGTTTTTAGATCCTATTATAACCTGTTTATAGTTTCCATAGTGATGCAAGAACCTGTTACTGTTATCATTTTGGTGATCAGGGTGCTGCCAGTTCTGGATATTTAATATTAATAAATTCTATTCATATTTTTAAAATATCATCTCGCAGTAATTAATTATCCCTTCCACTACACCTGGAGAACAGGATGCTCAAGGGAGACTTTATTGCTCTCTACAACTACATGAAGGGAGGTTGTAGCCAGGTGGGGTTGGTCTTCTCTCACGTAAATAGTGACAGAATGAGAGGACACAGCCTCAAGCTGCACCAGGGCATGTTTAAGCTGGATGTTAGGAAGAAGTTTTTCATACTAAGAGTGATTGGCATTGGAATGGGCTGCCCAGGGAGGTGGTGGAGTCACTGTCCCTGGAAGTGTTTAAAAAGATACTGGATGTGGCACTTGGTGCCATCATTTAGTTGACTAGATAATATTGGGTGATAGGATGAACTTGATGATCTCAAAAGTCTTTTCTAGCAAGACTGATCCTGTGGTTCTGTGACTTCAAAGTCCCAGATGTGTGCTGAGCCCACAGGCTCATGGAATATGTGGAAGATAACTTCCTGAAGCAGCTGGGGAAGGAGCCAGCTACAAAATGTCCCCTCCTGGACCAGCTGTTTGTTAGCAGAGAAGGACTTGTAGGAGATGTAAGAGTTGGAGGTCATCTTTGGCTTAGTGATCATGAAATAACAACTTCAAATTCTCAGAGAGGTAAGAAGGGAGGTTAGCACAACTGCTAATTTGGAATTCTGCAGGGTAGATGTCAGCCTTTTTAGGAGTCTGATGGTCAGTGCTCCTTGGGAAGGACAAAGGCGCTGAGGAAGGCTGGGCACTCTTCAAGAAGGAAACCTTAAAAGCACAGAAACAGACCATGTGCCAAAAGAAGGGTGGCTGGGGAAGGTCAGCCTGGCTGAATGGAGAGCTTTGCCTGGAACTCAGGAACAAAAGCAGAGTTCATGGCCTTTGGAAAAGGGAAAGGGCCACTCGGGAGGGCTACCAAGATACTGTGAAGGTATGCAGCGAGAAAATCAGAAGGGCCAAAGCCCAACTGGATATGGGTCTAGCTGTTGCTGTAAAAGACAATTAAAAATGCTTCTATAAACACATTAAGAGCAAAAGGAGGCCTGGAGAGAATCTTCATCCTTCATGGGATGCAGGGGAAAACATAGTGACAAAGGATGAGGAAAAGGCTGAGGTGCTCAATGTCTTCTTTGCCTCAGTTTCTAACAGCAAGTCTAGCTGTTTGCTGGGTAGCTGGTAACAAATTTTTAGAACCACAATATTTTAAAAAAATCAATAATAAAGTTAATATTCCTGCTGAAATAAATAATCATAATTCATAACAGATTATTAATATCATATCAGGGGGGAAGGGAGTTTGGAGCACCTCATGATAGCTGCACTTTAAAAAAGATTAATAATAATAATTTAAAAATATTTAAAATATCAATAATACAATCATAGAATCATAGAATGGTAAGGTTGGAAGGAACCTCAAGGATCATCTAGTTCCAACCACCTGCCATAGGCAGGGACACCTCCCACTAGCACAGCTCACTCAAGGCCTCCTCCAACCTGGCCTTCAACCCCTCCAGGGAGGGAGCAGCCACAACCTCCCTGGGCAACCTGTGCCAGTGTCTCACCACCCTCACTGTAAAGAACTTCCTCCTAACATCCACTTTCAATCTCCCCTCTGCCACTTCAAACCCATTGCTCCTTGTCCTGTCATTACAAGACCTTGTCAGTAGTCCCTCCCCAGCTTTCCTGTAGCCCCCTTCAGATAGTGGAAGGCTACTCTAAGGTCTCCTGGAAGCCTTCTCCTCACACAGGTGTGCACTGCAGTGCAATGTCTGCCGTTGGCCTTTCCGTGGCGCTGTTGCAGTGGTTTAAAATTATCTCTTTTCAGTTGTAAAACCTTTCTGTGAGGCCAGCAGCTCTCAGTGAATGCTATTAAAGGGCATCAAAGCCACCACCCTGTCTATTCACACCAGGCAGTGCCAGGGTTTGTTTGAGACAATGGAATCATGGCAGGCCATCAGTCTGGTCCTGCCATATGCATTGGTTTGAGGCAATAGAGGTCTGGGCTATCTCAGAGGGTAGGAAGGCTCTTCAGAGGGCCCTGACTGGGCTGGATTGATGGTCTGAGGCCAATCATATGGGCTAGGACAAGGCCAAATGCCTTGTGTCCTGCATGTAGGCAACAAAAACCCCAAGAAGGCAGCAGGCCTGGGGCTGAGTGACTGGAAAGCTGCTTGGCAGAAAGAAACCTGGGAGTCTTGATCTCCAGATGGCCCAACAAGAGCCAGCAGTGTGCTCAGGTGGCAAGAAGGTCAATGACATCCTAACCTGCATCAGGATGTAGCCAGCAGGACGAGAGGTGACTGTTGGTGGCACTGGTGAGACTGCACTTTGACAGTGTTTGATTTTGAGTGCCACAGTATGAGTGACATCAAGGGGCTGGAGCAGGTCTAGAGAAGGGCAAGGAAGCTGGTGAAAGGTATTGAGAATAAGTCTTATGAGGAGTGGTTGGAGGAGCTGGGGTTGGTTAGCCTGAAGAAAAGGAGACTTAAGATTGTAGAGAACTAGGTGTTGGTCTCTTGTCCCAAGTCACAAGTGATAAGACATGAGTGATAAGAAATGGCATCAAATTACATCAAGGGAGGCTTAGGTTAGACATTAGAAAAAAATCTTCATACTAAGAGTTCTCAAAGACTAGAACAGGCTTCTGCAGGGAATTGGTTGAATCACCATCCCTGAATGTATTTAAAAGCTATTTAGATAAGGTGTTCTCCTCATAGAATTAGGTAATGGTTGGAGTTAATGACCTTAAAGGTATTTTCCAACCATAGTGATTTTGCATTTCTGCCTCTGAACCCTGGGCTCGCTTTGGGGATGCTGTGGGAAGGGAGGGAAGAAGCCTTTGGCCAGATGTCCTGAGGCACAGGGCTGATGGGAAGGTTGCCAGGCCATGACAGTGTGTTAATTAAATATAGTAATAAAGGGGGCAGCAGCAGCACCCACTCCTCAGGGTGGATGGCATTGCTCAGCTCATGGGACAGCTGCCCCAATCCATGGAAACCATGTCCAGCTGAGCACAGGGATGAGTAATGTCCCCTTCAACCACTGCATGCACAGGGATGCATGAAAGACCTATGTGAGTCTCATAGCCAGCAGAGATGCTAATCCTCTGCATCCCTCACATGGGCTGATATCCACCTACAAAGTTGTAGCCTGACCTAGAAAACTATCATTGCCTGTCTTCCTTCCCACTGCAGTGCAAGGATGTGCCACCTGCTCTCCCTCCTGGAGGCAGGTGAGTTTCTGTGCCAGACCTGCTTCATGCTCATTCCCAACCTTGCATCATGGGGTGAGAGTTCAGGGCTGGAAAACCTGTGCTTGAACCACTCATTTGGTGAAGTTCCTGCTGACTGGAGGAGGGCAAACATAACACCCATCTTCAAGAAGGGAAAAAAGGATGACCCTGGGAACTACAGAGCAGTCAGCCTCACCTCTGTGCCTGGCAAGATCATGGAGCAGATCCTGCTGAAAGTCCTGCTAAGGCAAATGGAAAACAAACCAGAGGTGATTGGTGGGAACCAGCAATGGTTGCACCAAGGGCAGATCTTGCCTGACAAATTTAGTGGCTTTTTGTGATGAAGTCACAGTGACAGTGGACAAGGGAAGGGCAACTGAGGTCATCTACCTGGCATTTGTCTCTGTCCCACATGGCATCCTGGTCACCAAACTGGAAAAACATGGACTGGATGTGTGGAGCACTGCTGGGGAAGGAATTGGCTGGCTGGTGGCACATAGAGAGTGGTGCTCAAGGGCACAATGTCCACCTGGAGTCCAGTGCCAAGTGAT
>VWZE01024659.1:102281-115407 GCA_013396675.1 Eubucco bourcierii
CTCCAACACTTCCATGTCCTTTGTGTGCTGGGGGCTCCAGAACTGCACACAGGACTGCAGGTGGGGTCTGTGGAGAGCAGAGCAAAGGGGTAGAATCCCCTCCCTTGCCCTGTTGGCCATGCTGCTCTTGCTGCAGCCCAGGACTCAGTTGGTTGACTCATCCTTCAGGTGATGCTGCCCACAGCTTAATAACAGGGTTACATATTTCTTCTCAGAGGAGGTACTGAGGTGCACGTTGTAGCTTTCAACACAAGAAGGGTTTGTGAAAACAAACTTCTGGCAGTGGTTACATCAAGGACAAGAAACTTAAAGCTCTCCTGCGGCGTGGGCAGAAATTGGCTGCTGCATTCTAAACATCTGAGTGCTTCTTGCTCCTCCCTCCCCATTGCTCGGCTCTTTTTTTGTTCTGGAGTATCTGTGAGCAGGAGCTCCCAAATACCTCCCTACCTGCTCAGGTGTTATTCTGCTCAACAAGTATTTGCCCCTGGGATGATAAACAAGCATACCTCTGGCTCCATACAAGCTGTGTCTTCAAGCTTCTGTCTGTGGTTTTGCTGTGTAGAGACTCAGGCTGAGTGATGCTGAGGATGTGCTGCTAAAGGATTCAGCTGCAGCTGAAGGATTCAGTGTTGCCTGGCACCTTGGCCTTGAGAAACTGCTGAGCAGTGACATGCAGACCACCCTTGTCCCCAGCAATGTGTTGTGGGCAGATTGCAGAGTTATGGGCATAAGGCCAAGGCTGTGACATCAAGGCAAAAAGAACAGTGGATGGTCCTGACTTTCTCCTCATGTGCTAGCCAGGAAGTCTGGGCAGGATAAGAGCTGCCTCCAGAGAAGTGCTCTGGCCAGGTGCAGCTGAGCTGCTGTGTAGTCCCTTTAAGACAGTTTTGCTGCTGTGGAAATATTTATATGAGGCTCATCACCATGGTATCTGAGCACTCCAGACTAATGGGGCATGTGAAATGAGCCTGGTTGTGTTTGTTATTAATTTCTTTAAGGGCAGAATTTTTGAACATCTTGTTTTTGTTCTCTGCTTCAATTTGGACATCCTGCTTGTGTGTATGGTACCTTCCAATGTGGTGTGCATTGAAGGCACCGTGGAAGAGATTGAGGGCAATGAAAGGAATCCTGGCAGCCAGTTCCAGCCCCAAGGTTTAGAGGCAGATTTTAAAAAGGAGAAGGAGAAACAGGGGTGTTATTAAAGCCACCAGGAATTAAATTTTTTGTTTGTCTGTTTTTTATTGTTTAGAAATAAGAATTCAATGAAATGGTTAAGTCACTATTCCTCTCCACCGCTGAGATGAAAGGAGTAAAGTGACACTGAGCAGACAATGACTGCTTAGACCAAAAAGAAGTGAAGAAAGGAGAATCAGCAGCGCTACGTGGCAGGATGAGGGATGCTTTCAAAGTGTATGACTTGAACATCCCAGGAATTTTTTTTTTTTGTCCTCCTGGAGACCAGTGCCAAGTGGTGTCCCTCAGGGGTCA
Source organism: Eubucco bourcierii (assembly GCA_013396675.1). Taxonomy (NCBI): domain Eukaryota; kingdom Metazoa; phylum Chordata; class Aves; order Piciformes; family Ramphastidae; genus Eubucco; species Eubucco bourcierii. The sequence goes on from VWZE01024659.1 coordinate 103,770, forward strand.
GTGCTGCCACCAGTGCTGTTTGACATCTTTGTCAGTGCCATGGACAGAGGAATCAGTGCACCCTCAGCAAGTGTGCAGATGGCACCAAGCTGTGTGGCACAGTCGACTTGCTAGAGGGCAGGGATCCATCCAGAGGGACCTGGACAGGCTGCAGAGCTGTGCCCAGGCCAACCTCATGACATTCAACAAGGCCAAGTGCAAGGTCCTGCACCTGGGTAGGCACAATCCCAAGCACAACTCCAGGTTGAGTGGTGAATGGCTGAGAGCAGCCCTGAGGAATAGGCCCTGGGGGTCTGGGGTGATGAAAAGCTCAACATGAGCCTGCACAGCGAGTGTAGCCCAGACAGCAACTGTGTGCTGGGCTGCAGCAAGAGCAGTGTGGGCAGCAGGGCAAGGGAGGGGATTGTGCCCCTTTGCTCTGCTCTCCTCAGACCCCACCTGCAGTCCTGTGTGCAGTTCTGGAGCCCCCAGCACAGGAAGGACATGGAAGTGTTGGAGCCAGTCCAGAGGAGGCCACCAAGATGCTGAGAGGGCTGCAGCAGCTCTGCTGTGAGGACAGGCTGAGAGAGTTGGGGCTCTGCAGCCTGGAGAAGAGAAGGCTTCCAGGAGACCTTAGAGTGGCCTTCCAGTATCTGAAGGGGGCTACAGGAAGGCTGGGGAGGGACTATTGACAAGGTCTTGGAATGCCAGGACAAGGGGCAATGGGTTTGAAGTGGCAGAGGGGAGATTGAAACTGGATGTTAGGAGGAAGTTGTTTGCAGTGAGGGTGGTGAGACACTGGCACAGGTTGCCCAGGGAGGTTGTGTCTGCTCTCTCCCTGGAGGTGTTCAAGGTCAGGTTGGATGAGGCCTTGAGTGACCTGTGCTAGTGGGAGGTGTCCCTGCCTATGGCAGGGGGTTGGAACTAGTTGATCCTTGAGGTCCCTTCCAACCTTGCATTCTGTGTTTCTATGATTCAGTCATTCAAATATAAATAAATAAACAAATAAATAAATAAATAAGTAAATTTTTAAAAAGTGTATTGGCAGTGGTCCTACAGCAATAAACTCTGATGGAGAAAACAGAGTCAAAACGATGATTTTTCTTATTTTGCTGGTGCAACTGCACAGAGCTGAATACTTCTGTTAGCCTCTTGGCCAGATCTAGCCAGCTGGCAGCTCCCTTCTGCCAAGCAAGCCTTTTGTGAAGACAAAAAAAGCACACTGCAAAAAGGAAGCAGCATAGAGCAAATCCTTGCTGCAAGAGCACAGCCACGGGGAAGTATTTTATTATTTTAGCCTCTCCACAAAGGGATTGAGTGGAAAAAGCTCTCGATAGGCATCTGTGCTGGTTTTTTGTGATGGCCGCTGAGGGCTGTTCTTCTAAGCACCTGGATGAAAGCATCCCAGCTATGTTCACAATTCTGGCCTTTCAAGCTCAAGCTCTTCCCAGCCACATTCACCTTGCCCCTTCCACCATAGAATCATAGAATCATAGAATGGGAAGGTTGGAAGGGACCTCAAGGATCATCCAGTTCCAATCCCCTGCCATAGGCAGGGACACCTCCCACTAGTACAGGTTACTCAAGACCTCATCCAACCTGGCCTTGAACACCTCCAGGGAGGTTGTGGAGCAGAGACGACCTTCAGGGAGGTTGTGGAGCACAGAATCACCCAACGTGATCTTTGATCACGTTGGGTGATTCTGTGCTGCACAACCTCCCTGGGCAACCTGTGCCAGTGTCTCACCACCCTCACTGCAAACAAATTCCTCCTAACAGCCACTTTCAATCTCCCCTCTGCCACTTCAAACCCATTGTCCCTTGTCCTACCATTGCAAGACCTTGTCAATAGTCCCTCCCCAACCTTCCTGGAACCCCCTTCAGATCCTGGAAGGCTACTCTAAGGTCTCCTGGAAGCCTTCTCTTCTGCAGGCTGCAGAGCCCCAACTCTCTCAGCCTGTCCTCACAGCAGAGCTGCTGCAGCTCTCTGGTCGTCTTTGTGGCACTCTTCTGGACCCATGCTCCTGACTCACCTACACTACATTAATTTCTGGATGTAGTGCAACTGTTACTACAGCAAAAAATAAAGGCTCCTAAGAAGTGATGGAATCAGAAATTCAAGGGTTTGGTGCATCATTTTGCTATATTCTCTCTGCACTAGCACCTAGCAGGCAACAGAGGGGCAAATTCCTGCTACCCTAAGCTTACTTGAAAGCTTCAGACCTTGTAGGCTTTGGGGCTAGAGTACAAATGACATGCTGTTCCAGGTGAGTTATGTAGAGGTGAGGCACCCTCACTTGATCTCACAAGACTACCAATACAAACTCCTGGTTTGGATACTGAGATGCCTCAGTCCCTTTGGGCTTGTCCTTGCTGGTAAGAAAACACAAGGACACTCACCAAGCACTCACCAAACAGCAGGAAGAATGGAATGTGTGAGCAGAGGGCAGAGGGCATGCAGCAGAGGGCAGCTCATTCCACTATCCCTTCTTCTCTGTCCTTGAACTGCCTAGAACTCAGCTCTGGTTGTTTCTTCCTTTGCCTGTGAGCATAGCCCTGGCTCCAGCTTTCCTTTAGTTTCCAGGTATTATCAAATTCTTCCAAGCTTCCCATAATGAAATTTTTAACACTGTATCTAAAAGGTACAGGGAAGTCTATTCAGACCCCGAGAGTCCTGACAGATTTCTGTTCCTGGGCCATGTCTGTGTTACCCTTTAGCTTTTAGCCACAGAAACCAGATCCTGAAGCAGAATGGATAAACAGTCATAGGAAATTTGCAGCCCTAGCTGAGTCCCAGCACCTCTTACACGCGTTCTTACAGTGAGATCAGGTTGCCTAGAGTCAAGAACTGCCTTGCAAAAGGTAAAAGTCCAGCTTAAGGATTGAAAAATGAGCTGGAAAAGCTGCCACGGCATAGCTGCAGCACAGGCACTGTTGGGAAAAGCCAGTATTGACACAAAGGTTTTTCTGTGCTGGAACAAACCACGCCCTGGGCTCCGCTTAATCACCTCCTGCTTACAAGCACAGACCTGAAGCATGCCCTCAGGTGCCCACTTGGAGGACCTGCTAGCCAGCACAACCACTTGGGTAGCTGCAGGGCAGCCAAGTGGCAGGTATGTAGCAGAGCATTCTCCACAGCAGCAATGGATGAGGACCTGTGAGAGTATTTCAGAGGGGAAGCTGGGAGGTGAACCTAGATTACCCCAGCTTTTCCTGGCTCTTCAGCAGGCCTGATGTGCAGTGAAGCAGCTGAAATGAGAGGAGACAGCTCTGACCTGGAGCAACTGAGGAGCACGTGTGCCTGTGAGAGGCTGCCAGGTCGCAGCTGCCTGCGCTGTGGGCAGTGACCACACCACGGAGCGCTGGCGGCCAAGCTGCTGCCTGCTGCCAGGGAAGCCAGGCTGCTGCTCCTGCACTGAGCCCTCTGAGGGCAGACACAAAGGGGCCTCTCCCAGCTCCCAACAGGAGTTGTCACTATTACTCTGTGGTCTGATCCTCCATCAACTCCTCCTTGCATGTTTTCCTTTGCTTTTATCTTTATAACCTGTGGCTGCAGGTCTTCAACAGCTCTGGTTTGAAATGGGGAGTTTTGCTAGGCTCAAAACTGTTGTAATTCTTTCTTCCCAACAGAAGGCTCATTTAAAGTTGTTTGTGTGACAGTGCTAATGGTACCCAACTTTACTGGTACACACCCTCTCTGTTAGCTTGATTCCACCAGCAAGGAGGGCAGCATCTTTTCCACTTTCCCTGTCTTTTAGTTTCATCCAGGACTTACAATCTTTTTCCTCACCTTTGCCACTCTCCCACCTTGCCTACACTCTATTTCCCTGTCAGGGCTGACTTAAAATCATAGACTCAACCAGGTTGGAAGAGAGCTCCAAGCTCACCCAGCCCAACCTAGCACCCAGCCCTAGCCAACCAACCAGACCATGGCACTAAGTGCCCCATCCAGGCTTTGCTTCAACAGCTCCAGGGATGGCAACTCCACCACCTCCCTGGGCAGCCCATTCCAATGCCAATCACTCTCTCTGGCAACAACTTCCTCCTAACATCCAGCCTAGACCTCCCCTGGCACAGCTTGAGACTGTGTCCCCTCCTTCTGTTGCTGGTTGCCTGGGAGAAGAGCCCAACCCCACCTGTTACAACCTCCCTTCAGGCAGCTGTAGAGAGCAATGAGGTCTGCCCTGAGCCTCCTCTCCTGCAGGCTGCACACCCCCAGCTCCCTCAGCCTCTCCTCATTATGCTTATATATAGAAGAATTATGGTCACATTTAATTTCTCCTGGACTTTCCCCCTCTCCCTCACTTCCCTGGAATAACTCAGCAAGGTGTGGCATAACAAGTGGAGACTTCTACTTCAGTTCCACCCCTTGTTGGCACCTTCAGTTCTGCCAAAGCAGCACTTCTTAGAGACATGGAGCACAAATCTCATTCAAGTTTGTCCTCCCTGTTCACTGCCTGAGGTTTTTAGAGGGCTGCATATACACTGCTACCATCTCCTGCATTTGTGCTGCTAAAGGAATTTTAGCAGTCTTGTGTTCATCGAAGCAAAATTTCTCTTGGCATTTATTTGTGATGGTTTGGGAGTTCTCTGCCTCCCCACAATATGAAAAATCCCCCAGACTAGATTCGGCCAGCTGGAAGTGAAGGACTGAAGCTCTATTTACAGCTCAGCACAATGTACAAGCAGAGATAGACACAACAGACAGGAATAGTTACAGACATAGACAAGTTAAAGGGAATACAGAAACACAATCCCCCTCCCAGAAATCAGAGTCCCCAGGAGGGGCTCCCAACCACCCTTCCACCTTCATTCCACCCCTCTGCCTTACCCCAGGGTCTGCCTTATGTGCAAGGTGATTTTGGAGGATGGGCAAGGGAGGTTAGAAGCACAATGATTAGTTAGGTTAGCAGAGAGGCCAACAGACACACACCAGCTAGAGAGACCAAGATTCTCTCTCATCTATATTTGTGTTCTTGTTCTTATCCATCTCATCAAGCCTATGAGTGCAGCAGATATCACCACTGTTTGCTTTTCACAGCCTGTAATCTAATTATTTTCATTAAAATATTCCAATTAATCATAGGATCATAGAATGGTAATTTGGAAGGGTCCTCCAGGATTATCCAGTTCCAACCCCCTGCCATAGGCAGGGACACCTCCCACTAGCACAGGTCACTCAAGACCTCATTTAACCTGGCCTTGAACACCTCCAGGGAGAGAGCAGCCACAACCTCCCTGGGCAACCTGTGCCAGTGTCTCACCACCCTCACTGCAAACAACTTCCTCCTAACATCCACTTTCAATCTCCCCTCTGACACTTCAAACCCATTGCCCCTTGCCCTGGCATTGCAAGACCTTGTCAGTAGTCCCTCCCCAGCCTTCCTGTAGCCCCCTTCAGATAGTGGAAGGCTACTCTAAGGTCTCCTCAAAGCCAATTAGCCTCAAACCAGCACAATTACACGTAAATTCACAATCCTCTTAGTCCTGCCATTTGCAGAGGGTATGCTGCTGACCCCTCTGCTCCTTTGTATTGTGAATAACAGGTTTTTTGTTTGGCTCTGCTTCCTATCCTCCTACTTGGGGAGAGAAGTGACATAGAATCATAGAAGACAGAAGACCTCCAGGGAGGTTGTGGAGCACAGAAGACCTTCAGGGAGGTTGTGGAACACAGAATCACCCAACGTGATCTTTGATCACGTTGGGTGATTCTGTGGTCCAGAACCTCCCTGGGCAACCTGTTCCAGTGCCCTCCCATGGAGATGTGCACTTCAAAGCACTTTCATTGCCTGGTTATGGACTTCTTTGCCTACTGCTTTCAAGCTCTGGGGCAACATCTACCCTATAGATGTAACCCAGAAAAAGGAGGAAGTACCACAGTGAGCACTCACTGACAATATTTCGTTTTGTTGGGGACATGAAAATCTTTTTAGCAGCCTTTTGGAACCTTTTCCTGAAGCACCTAGCATGCTGCTGAGCTTTTGCCCACACAGGCATACCCACCTGGGTAGGGTAGTCTTAGTTACAGCAGGAAAATTGCCGTGTGGAAGTGATTTGAATTCTTTTGCTGCCAATCACCACAAGTAAAACAACAGGAATAGCATTTGGGTATCGACAGAGGGGATTTTGCAGCATAATGCATGATGCAGTCAGAGAGCTGTGTGCTGTTCCTCTCCTGACACTGCTGGTTCCCACCAGTAAGACTCACCCTCGGGTTTGCTGTCAGCTGCTCCCTCTGCCAGGTAGTTCACAAGGACACAAAGAACGCATTAAAGAGAGGACACTTAACAGAACAGACACCCCCAGACACATATTTCAAAACAGGGAAAGGTATTTGTTGGGATTTTTATATTTACCTCTCCCCATTAGGTTCTATTGGAGTTGTGCAGTTTTTTTTCTTTTTCTTTTTCTTTTCCTTTTTTTTTTTTTTTACTTTTCCTTTATTTTTTCTTTTTCTTTTTATCTTTTTTCCTTTTTCTTTTTCCTCTTATTTTTCCCCTTTTTCCCTTTTTTCCTTTTTCTTTTTCCTTTTCCTTTTCTTTTGATTCTTTCTTTTTATTTTTCCTTTTTTATATTTTTCTTTTTCTATTTTTCTTTCCTTTTCCTTTTCTTTTTTCTTTTTCTTTTTCTTTTTTCTTTTCCTTTTCCATTTTCTTTTCCTTTTTAAAAAAAATTATCTTTTCCTTTTTCCTTTTTTATTTTTCTTTTTCCTTTCTTTTTTCTTTTTTTTTCCTTTTCTCTATTTCTTTTCATTCTTCTTTTCCCCTTTTTATTTCCCTTTTTATTATCCTTTTTCTTCTTCTTTTTTCTATTTCTTTCCCTCTTTTTCTTTCCATTTTTTATTTTCCTTTTTCTTTTTCTCTTTTTCCCTTTTAATTTCCCTTTTTATTATCCTTTTTCTTTTTTCTCTTTTCCCCTTTTTATTTCCATTTTTATTATCCTTTCTCTTTTTCTTTTCCCCTTTTTATTTCCCTTTTTATTATCCTTTTTCTTCTTCTTTTTTCTATTTCTTTCCCTCTTTTTCTTTCCATTTTTTATTTTCCTTTTTCTTTTTCTCTTTTTCCCTTTTAATTTCCCTTTTTATTATCCTTTTTCTTTTTTCTCTTTTTCCCTTTTTATTTCCATTTTTATTATCCTTTTTCTTTTTCTTTCCCCCTTTTTATTTCCCCTTTTATTATCCTTTTTCTTTTTTCTTTTTCTTTTTTCTTTTTCTTTTCCCCTTTTTCTTTCCCCTTTTTCCCCCCCTTTTTATTATCCTTTTTCTTTTTTCTCTTTTTATTTCCATTTTTATTATCCTTTTTCTTTTTCTTTCCCCTTTTTCTTTCCCTTTTTATTATCCTTTTTCTTTTTCCCTTTTTCTTTTCCTTTTTATTATCCTTTTTCTTTTTCCCTTTTCATTTTCTTTTTCTTTTCTTTTTCTTCTTCATTTTCCTTTTTTGTTGGCTGGGGAGGAGTGGGGGGAGTGCATTCAAATCCCAGCACACTGGCAGGAGTACATGCTTAGCCAGCACACTGGTCCCATTTTCAAAGGCATTTGGTTACCTAGCAGGGAATCACTTCTGTTCAGATACCCTGGGAGTCCACACTGGTGTGAACTCATCTTGTTCTGTTAGCCTAGCTCCAGAGACAAGCTATCAAAGTGGTTTCTTTACTGGAGGAGAACAGAGAGGAGGAAAGAAGGAAGAAGAGGGAAATCTCATGCTAAGGGCATCATTTATTGAAACATTAGGCCAACTGATGCCTTCTGAAGCACTTGGCAGGCTATTGAAATGCATCTGTTTGCAGAACTAGGTGGTTTTGAACTGAATAAGGTACAATTGTGAAATGTGGCAAGCAAGGAACTTCCCCCCAAAAAAACTCAAACCAACACTCCAAAGTCCAAGTAAAACCCAACCAAGCAACAATTACAAAGCGAAAGAACAAACCAACCAAAGCACCCCACCCAATAAAAAAGAAAACAAAATCACCACAAAAATTGTACAAACTGTGTACAGTTCTGGAGCCCCCAGCACAGGAAGGACATGGAACTGTTGGAGCAGGTCCAGAGGAGGCCACCAAGATGCTGAGAGGGCTGCAGTAGCTCTGCTGTGAGGACAGGCTGAGAGAGTTGGGGCTCTGGAGCCTGGAGAAGAGAAGGCTTCCAGGAGACCTTAGAGTAGCCTTCCAGGATCTGAAGGGGGCTACAGGAAGGCTGTGGAGGGACTATTGACAAGGTCTGGGAATGCCAGGACAAGGGGCAATGGGTTTGAAGTGTCAGAGGGGAGATTGAAAGTGGATGTTAGGAGGAAGTTGTTTGCAGTGAAGGTGGTGAGACACTGGCACAGGTTGCCCAGGGAGGCTGTGGAGCACAGAATCACCCAACGTGATCAAAGATCACGTTGGGTGATTCTGTGCTCCACAACCTTCCTGGAGGTGTTCAAGACCAGGTTGGAGGAGGCCTTGAGTGACCTGTACTAGTGGGAGGTGCCCCTGCCTATGGCAGGGAGTTGGAACTGGATGGTGCTTGAGGTCCCTTCCAACTTTACCATTCTATGATTCTATGAAAAACCCCCAGTGTGACTAAGGCAGTGCAGAGCCTTGCTCAGATGAGTGACACTTCTCACTACCAACCTTAATAGTGCCCTGAGAGCCCAAGAAGCCCCAAAGATTTTTGCCTGACAAGCCTCAAGCACTAAGCTCTACCAAACCCTCAGAATACAAAGGTGACAGGTGTAGGACATGCCCATTACTTTTGTAACAGAGTGCTACCAGGAAAACCTGACTTGCCCTCTGCTTCCCACCTGCTGCCTCCGCTTGGTATTTGCCTCCTCCCTTGCTGGGGAGGGAGCAGCAAAAAATCAGCCCTGAGGACCCCTTCCCAATTCCCTGAGATTCCCAGAAATCCACTTCAAGCCCCCTCAAGCACTCTCCCCAATTTCCCAGCAACTCCAAGACCTCCTCAAGATCCTGAAGGACACCTCAGGTTCCCTCCCACTCCTAATATGTTGCCTCTGCAGGGAATTTTCCTCCTCCCTCACTGCCATTTTGGGGAGTGAGCAGCAAAAATCAGCCCTGGGGACCGTGGGCTCAGGGGTATGCCTATATCATGCCAGCTGTCTCTGCTTGAAGATGCTATGAGGAGGCTAGGAGACATGCACAGTGCCACCTGCCCTCAGGTGCCCATGGTCACTGCTTGGTCCCTCAGTTATTAGTTTCTGATGGTTTACCTTCACCCAACAGGGACCAGAGCTACTAAAATGCACTTTATCCAAGGCCAAGTGCCTGCCACTGGCTGCACTCTATTTGTCCCTGTGATGGTTTGGGAGTTACCCACCCCCTCACACTATGAAAAATGCACCAGGCTAGACTCAGCCAGCTACAAGTGAAGGACTGAAGCTCTATTTACAGCTCAGCACAATGTACAAGCAGAGACAGACACAATAGACAGGAATAGTTACAGACATAGACAAGTTAAAGGGAATACAGAAACACAATCCCCCTCCCAGAAATCAGAGACCCCAGGAGGGGCTCCCAACCACCCTTCCACCTTCTTCCCACCCCTCTACCTTACCCCAGGGTCTGCCTTACATGCAAGGTGAATTTGGAGGATGGGCAAGGGAGGTTAGAAGCAGAGTGGTTATTTGGGTTACTCAGCAGAGAGGCCAGCAAACACACACCAGCTAGAGAGACAGAGACCCTGTGTTATCTATGTTTGTGCTCTTGTTCTTAACCATCTCAGCAAGCCTATGAGTGCAGCAGACATCACCACTGTTTGCTTTTCATAGCCTATAATCTGATTTTTTTTTTCATTAAAATATTCCAATTAGCCTCAAACCAGCACAGTCCTCAAGAGGGGACACGAAGATGCTCAGAGGGCTGCAGCAGTTCTCTTATGAGGATGGACTGAGAGAGTTGGGGCTCTGCAGCCTGGAGAAGAGAAGGTTTCCAGGAGACCTGATAGTAGCCTTCCAGTATCTGAAGGGGGCTACAGGAAGGTTGGGGAGGGACTATTGACAAGGTCTGGCAATGCCAGGACAAGGGGCAATGGGTTTGAACTGGCAGAGTGGAGATTGAAAGTGGATGTTAGGAGGAAGTTGTTTGCAGTGAGGGTGGTGAGACACTGGCACAGGTTGCCCAGGGAGGNACTGGATGATCCTTGAGGTCCCTTCCAACCTTCCCATTCTATGCTTCTATGACTTTGTCAAGGACACACTGTCTTTGTTAACCCCAGTGTGGTGAGCCCTCACCCTGCCTCCCACACCTTGCCTGCTCCATGCAGCTTGGCCTGCTCTGCCAGGAGGGCCAATGACACTCTGCTACCTGCAGTCCCCACGTAGCATCCTGTGGCTGACATGAGCAATAAGGGACTGCCCTGACAGCCAATGCCTTATAAGTGATTTATTGGTCTAATAAAGAGCCTCAAATTATCCACCGCCTCTTCTCTTTCCCCCTTCACCCCAAGGACCCATACAGCTACTGTACAAACATTTTCTACCTCACACTATGTAATGTCACAGTGAAGAAAAACAAGTATATAGCCCTCCAGAGAGTTGCCAGGCTGCCAGCCCTTCCCCATCCCTGCCAGCAGCCTGGCAGCAGCATCCTGCGACGCTGCAGCACAGACATCAGTGCCATGAGGCTGGGGCAGCAATAGGTTGTTCACAGTCATGGTTATGGGGACGATTTTGCTGCTCTTCCTTTCCCATCTGGGGCACCTCTTGCCTGCAGCATCCCAACAATACATGAGCGCAAGCACAACTCCAGGCTGGGTGGGGAATGGCTGAGAGAAGCCCTGAGGAACAGGCACTGGGGGTCTGGGGTGATGAAAAGCTTGACATGAGGCTGCAGTGTGAGTGCAGCCCAGACAGCAACTGTGTGCTGGGCTGCAGCAAGAGCAGTGTGGGCAGCAGGGCAAGGGAAGGGATTCTGCCCCTTTGCTCTGCTCTCCTCAGACTCCACCTGGATTCCTGTGTGCCTCACAGTCAGAGTTCTTGGTAGATACTCCAGAATCTCTTGATAGATACTTGAGAGCTCTGGATTCCTGTGTACAGTTCTAGAGCCCCCAGCACAGGAAGGACATGGAAGTGTTGGAGTGGGTGCAGAGTAGGATCACAAAGTTGCTCAGAGGGCTGCAGCAGCTCTGCTGTGAGGACAGGCTGAGAGAGTTGGGGCTCTGTAGCCTGGAGAAGAGAAGGCTTCCAGGAGACCTTAGAATAGCCTTCCAGGATCTGAAGGGGACTCCAGGAAGGCTGGGAAGGGACTATTGACAAGGTCTTGTAATGATAGGAGGAGGAGGAGGAATGGGTTTAAAGTGGCAGAGGGGAGATTGAAAGTGGATGTTAGGAGGAAGTTGTTTGCAGTGAGGGTGGTGAGACACTGGCACAGGTTGCCCAGGGAGGTTGTGGAGCACAGAAGCACCCAACGTGATCAAAGAACATGATCTTTGATCACATTGTGTGATTCTGTGCTTCACAACCTCCCTGGAAGTGTTCAAGGCCAGGTTGGAGGAGGCCTGTCCTAGTGGGAGGTGTCCCTGCCTATGGCAGGGGGTTGAAACTGGATGATCTTTGAAGTCCCTTCCATAGAATCATAGAATCATACAATGGTAAGGTTGGAAGGGACCTCAAGGATCATCTAGTTCCAACCCCCTGCCATAGGCAGGGACACCTCCCACTAGTAG
>VWZE01024660.1:6597-48663 GCA_013396675.1 Eubucco bourcierii
TTCTTTTTTTTTTTTTTTTTTTCCCCTCTCTCACTTCTTTTTTTTTTTTTTTTAGTCCAACAATACATTAAACAAACAAACAAAAAAAAAAGTGATTAGGTATTCTCAAATTAAATATCATAAATAAAAAAGTATTTACAAGTCTCTTCTAATTCTTCAGACAATAATAAAATCAGCATGTCACAACTGTGCAAAACTTAAAACCCACCCAACAGCCAAAATATGTGAAGTATTATTTAAGCCTTCAGGTACTGATTTTACAAAAAAAAAAAAAAAACCAAACCAAAACCAAACAAACCCAAAACCAAACCCCAACCCCAAACCTATTAAAATATTTCAAAATTCCCATTTTAGCTAATTTTTTTTTTTTTTTAAAACCCAAGAAATTTCCAAAATGTTTAAGACTATTAAGAGTTATCAATTCCACAGGCACTTCACATGTAAACAATCTACAGTACAACTGGAAAAAAAAATAAAATAAAATAAAAAAGGAAAGCAAATATTTGGCACCAACCTAGGAAGAAGAAACTCATTAAAATGTGTCCTTTCCCCTGTTGCAAGCTGCTTTGTGTAGTCACCAAACACTCAAGACTAAATACTGGCAATGTTAGAAGTGTGGAAGTTACAATCAGGAGTGCAAAAAAACAAACCCTAAAGAACACAAAATTCTCTTTTCTTGAGAGAATTGTGGAAGTGTGCTGGAAGTGTTCAGTTGGTCACAGCTGTGCCATTGTGGCACCACCAGCATTGTTTTGTCTCGCTCTGAAATCAAATGATTGGCTTGAAGGGGGAGGGAGGGTATGGGGGGGTGTGGGGGGTGTGTGTGCTTTGTACTTCTAAAGTAATTGAGACTGTCTCAAGGTAGGAAAAGAAATCCAGCATTTAACTGTAACACTGTGAGATGTCCAGTTTTGAACCAAAATGGAAAGAGGACTGGAGGCTGCCACAAATCTCCTTCTGCATCCCACTGCAGAAGAAAATGAGAGTTATGATGTTCTTGTAACTGACTCCAAGCTGTTCACCTATAGCTCCAAAGCAAGGTTCTGGACAGCATCTGGACAGAAAATGGTCTTTGATGGCTTGGATGCTCCCATGTTGGAAGCTGAAGTGCTTCAGAGCAATCCAACTGAAGTCATGGAATGGTTAAGTTGTTCAGCTTCCCAGAAGTCACATGGAGGAAAGCTGAGATACTTTCAATGCAGGCAGCTCAAGAAGAGCTTGAACTGTGAGGCCAACCTTCACCAGACCCCTTTCTTCCAGAATGTGATGAGGCAAGCAAAGTCTCTCCTGCAAAATAAAGCAGTTTGGGTATCAAACTTCATCAACCTTCTCCCTAGGGCTGGTAACATTCTCTCTGAAGAAGAAAAGATGCTGGGGGGACCTTAGAGCTGCCTTCCAATATCTGAAGGGATCCTACAGGAAGGCTGCAGAGGGACTTTTTATGAGGGTGTCTAGAGACAGGGCAAAGGGAAAGGTTTGAAGCTGAGGGAGAGCAGGGCTGGACTGGAACTTAGGAAGAAGTTCCTCAATACAAGGGTGGTGAGAGTCTGGAATAGGTTGCTCAGGGAGGTTGTGGATGTCCCCTCCTTGGAGGTGTTCAAGGCCAGGCTGGATGAGACCTTAGGTGACCAGGTCTAGTTGAGAGCTGTCAGAATCTAATCAGTGCAGCAAAAGTTTGCTTATTTCTAAAGCCAAAGACTATTTCTCTCCATAAGCAAAGCAAGAAAACCCAGGCTGATGGGCACTATTGGCTCAGTGGCCTACTTCCCCTTTCCCTTCTTTTGTAGGCTTATTATCAATTTTTCCCTTAGGAAAACTTGGGAGTGCTGATAGACTGGGTCCTCAGGAAGGAGTCACCCCACAAGGAAGTCACAGAATCCCAGAAAGGTTTGGGTTGGAAAGGAACTTACAGATCAGCCAGTTCCAACCCCCTGCCATAGGCAGGGACACCTCCCACCAGCCCAGGTTCTCAAGGCCTCACCCAACCTGGCCTTCAACACCTCCAGGGAGGGGACCATCCACAACCTCCCTGGGCAACCTGTGCCAGTGTCTCCCCACCCTCGTTCTAAAGAATTTCTTCCTCATCTCCAGGCTCAATCTCCCCTCTGCCAGCTCAAAGCCATTGCCTCCTGTCCTGCCACTACAAGCCCTTGACAAAAGTCCTTCCGCAGTTCTCCTGCAGCCCCTTTCACGTACTGGAAGGCTGCTTTGAGGTCTCCCTGGAGCCTTCTCTCCTCCAGCCCTGAACAGCCCCAACTCTTGTAGCTTTCTCTGGTCAGTGTTATAATCTTGTTGTTACCCCCCAGACTGGCTGAGACTGGCTATGGTCACGAAGTGAGAAAGCCTTTGGCATACCTGCGGAACGCCCAATTTTTTACAAGCATCAAGGAAGTTTTCAACATTTCTTCGGCACTTGGCCATGCTGAGTTTAGGCTGTAAAGACAGGATGTTAGATCTTCATCACACACTGGCAAAGGATTTACTATTTCTGATGCAAATTCCATCACTAAAACAAAAAAAACCCACCACCAACCAACCCAGTTCCTACGGAGAGCCACTCCACGAAAACCAGCTCTGAAAAGAAACTTCGGTCTATGAAAATCAGCTCTGAAAAGAAACTTCTGAGCCCAGTCTGATGCTTTGTGCAGAAAAAACCAGGAGGGAAATGAAAGCAACAAAGGTGGCAAAGATGATTCATGATGTTTGGGACTTGTGAAGCTTGTTCCCCCAGCAGATGCAGCACAAATGACTTACCACTGCTGGCGATGGAACGTGAATGCTGGCGACAGAACGCGGTCTGATGTGGTTGGCTAAATGGCAAAGGACGACCCCGTCCATCAACGCTGCTCCGATGTCATCTGGCAGAATCACCTTCAGCCTCGACTCCAGGTTCTGTAGAGAAGGCCAACACTGTGTTAGCTTCAGCTGGAACTCGTTGGCAGTTTTAAATCCTGGGTATTGTAAAGCCTTCAGCTCAAGGGGGACATAGCAATACTGAGGTGAAGGGAGTCGCGGAAGCGCGGAGTTGTCCGAGTTGGAAGGGACCTCAAGGATCATCCAGTTCCAACCCCCCCTGCAATGGGCTGGGACATCTCTCACCAGCCCAGCTCAAGGCCTCATCCCTCCTGGCCCTGAAGACCTCCATGGACAAGGCATCCACCACCTCTCTGGGCAACCTGTTCCAGTGTCTCACCACCCTCATGCTGAAGAGCTTCTTCCCAACAGCCAATCTGAATCTCCCTTCCTCTAGCTTGGATCCATTCCCCCCAGGCTTTGCTGGTTTGAGGCTAATTAGAATATTTTAATAGAGAAAATTACACTATAGGCTGTGAAAGGAAAACATGGTGATGTCTATTTCACTCATAGGCTTGCTGAAAAACTGTTTGGGAACAATAACCAAAATATATAGTTAAGTCATTCTCTGTCTCTTGCTGGGAGAGCAGCTCTGGTGGTCTAGCAGCTTCTGGCTCTGCTGATTAATTCTCACTAACCACTTTTCTTCTAACCCCCCTGGCCCATCCTCCTAATTCACACCCTGTGTGTAAGGCAAACCTTAGGGTACGGTACAGGGGTGGAGAGAAAGTGGAAGGGTGGTTGGGAGCCCCTCCTGGGGTCTCTGATCTCTGGGAGGGGAGTTGTGTTTCTGTATTCCCTTTAACTCGTCTATGTCTGTAACTATTCCTGTCTATTGTGTCTATCTCTGCTTGTCCATTGTGCTGAGCTGTAAATAAAGCTTCAGGCCTTAACTTCCAGCTGGCTGAGTCTAGTCTGGGTCGTTTTACAAAATTGGGGGTGGGGCAGGGAACTCCCAAACCCTCACACAGGCCTATCACCACCCAACACCCTAAAAGGTCCTTTCTTGTGGGTCCACTTCAGATATTGCAAGGCCACAATTAGGTCTCCCTGGAGCCTTCTCTTCTCCAAACTGAACAACCCCAATTCTCTCAGCCTGCCCTCACAGGGGAGGTGCTCCAGCCCTCTGACCATCCTGACATCCACTTTCAATCTCCCCTCTGCCAATCTAAACCCATTCCTCCTCCTCCTGTCATGACAAGCCCTTGTCCATAGTCCCTCCCCAGCCTTCCTGTAGCCCCCTTCAGATCCTGGAAGGCCACTCCAAGGTCTCCTTCTCTTCTGCAGGTTGCAGAGCCCCAACTCTTGTAGCCTGTCCTCATAGGAAACAACATGAAACTGCTCAGGAAGGGATGTTCCTGCAGAGATGCTCCTCTACAGCTGTGAGGATCTGCAGAGTTTGCTGGCAGAGGCTGGAGGTGTGTCACAGAGCCAGCTCAGTCACCAAGGGTACGTACGTTGCGCAGCTGCCTTATCTGCTCCCTCTCCTCCCTCAAATGCTCCATTTTCCTTCGCATGGTGAACCCAGGATCCACTGCTCCATAGTCCTGGCGAGATGCACGGCTGAAAGCTGTTCAACAGCACTGGTGTTAGTTTGGAGAATTCACAGATTGAACAACTGCAGTCACTAAAAACCTACCAGCTGATAGGAAAACTTAAAACCTACCAGCAGATAGGAAAAAAAACCTACCAGCAGATAGGAAAACTTAAAACCTAGCAGCAGATAGGAAAACTTAAAACCTACCAGCAGACAGGAAAACTTAAAACCTAGCAGCAGATAGGAAAACTTAAAACCTACCAGCAGATAGGAAAACTTAAAACCTACCAGCAGATAGGAAAACTTAAAACCTACCAGCAGACAGGAAAACTTAAAACCTACCAGCAGACAGGAAAACTTAAAACCTACCAGCTGATAGGAAAAAAAAATATATAGAATTGTAGATTGGTAAGGTTAGAAGGGACTTCAAGGATCAGCCAGTTCCAATCCCCTGCCATAGGCAGGGACACCTCCCACTAGCACAGCTCACTCAAGGCCTCCTCCAACCTGGCCTTGAACAGCTCCAGGGAGGTTGTGGAGCACAGAATCAATCAAAGATCACATGGGGTGATTCTGTGCTCCACAACCTCCCTGGGCAACCTGTGCCAGTGTCTCACCACCCTCACTGCAAACAACTTCCTCCTAACATCCAGTCTAAATCTCCCCTCTGCCACTTTAAACCCATTGCCCCTTGTCCTGGCATTCCAAGACCTCGTCAATAGTCCCTCCCCAGCCTTCCTGCAGCCCCCTTCAGATATTGGAAAGTTACTCTAAGGTCTCCTGGAAGCCTTCTCTTCTCCAAGCTGCAGAGCCCCAACTCTCTCAGCCTGTCCTCACAGCAGAGCTGCTGTAGCCCTCTGAGCATCTTGATGGCCTCTTCCAGACCCACTCCAACACTTCCATGTCCTTCCTGTGCTGGGGGCTCCAGAATTGCACACAGTCACCAAAATCTACATCTTTTGCAACCCTTCTGCCACAGCTATCAGCTCAAGCACAACTGCAGGCTGTTGCCCTGTTCTCTCACTAAATATGCGCAAAATAAATCAGTGGTGTGGGGGGAAAACAATAATTAACTAACAATTAAAAAGAAACCACTGTGCAACTTGAGGAACTTTCCATTATTCACCTGCCTAAATAGCTGTCTACATCTTCCCCAGCACTCTGTCCGTGATAACTGCTCTGAGTGGATTGCTGCACTGCCTCATCTCTTCACATTCATTCCAACTCATGCATTTGCCATCCTTACCCAGCCCAGGAATTCAACATCCTTTCTATCATGATGTGATAGAGGACAGCAGCTTACCTGATCTTGGCTTGAGACCAAATGGACCATGAATGTTACTATCTGTCCTTTCATAATCCTGTTAAAAGAGAAGATGAAATCAATTTTCTTCCATCCATCCAAAGAATTCACTTCTGTTCCCATCAAGATAGTGCTCAAATTGTTCAGGCCCAAGAAAAAGTGAGTGCTTCTGCTTAATGCACTCTCTGGAAGTGGACAGTGCAAAACAAAGTAACCACACTACCCACAGATAAAATTATCTTGCTGGGCAAGAAAAGCAGAGGCAGATTAACTAACATCAGACATTCTGTGCACAGAGTTCTAGGCCAGCTGCAATGCAAATATCCTCCCAAAGCTTAGCATCAAAGCACTTCTTGAGGAATGTTTGCTTTCAAGATCAAGTTTTGTTCATTTCACCAGCTAAAAAGAGAGATGCACTCAGTCATTTGGTGTGTACACAAGATTCCCTTCCCACAACTCCTGTCCCTGTGTCTAGGAGATGTTCTTCTCCTCCTCCCCCCTCAATGATCCTTACTGACATGAAGTAGGAGCCTCAGCAGCCTTTGGTATCATAGAATGGTAAGGTTGGAAGGGACAACAAGGATCATCTAGTTCCAACCCCCTGCCATAGGCAGGGACACCTCCCACTAGTACAGGTTACTCAAGGCCTCATCCAACCTGGCCTTGAACACCTCCAGGGAGGGAGCAGCCACGACCTCCCTGGGCAACCTGTTCCAGTGTCTCACCACCCTCACTGCAAACAACTTCCTCCTAACATCCAGTCTAAATCTCCCCTCTGCCACTTCAAACCCATTGCCCCTTGTCCTGTCGTTCCAGGACCTTGTAAATAATCCTTCCCCAGCCTTCCTGTAGGCCCCCTTCAGATACTGGAAGGCTTTGGTATGCTGGATTCAGAGCTCAGCAGTGGAGTGTGGTCACAGTGAGGTTACAAGGACATACCTTAAAAGAGCAAGCAGCCAGTTAAGGGAGCTCAAGGCTGCATCACAAAGGCAACAGCCAGAAGCACAAAGGATGAAGCTCCCTGAGGTGTCAGTGCCTTGGGGTTCCTTGTGAAATTTTAACTTGGGAGTCAAGTTTCAAATTTCAGTATGACTTAGATACCTCAGGGTGGGCAGTACATAGGGGACACCTTCAAAATAGGGCAGATTTGATTTGTTTTCTTGGTTCTTTCCATAAGACAGCAGAGACAAAAGCAATGCACCTTTCTACACACAAGTCAGAAAGAAGAAATCCAGGAAGGATCAAGATAGAAAGGCAAAATGAGTTTGCAATATCTATCTGCAGTTTCTACCTGGTTTTGAATTGCTGTCATGATGAAACATTTCTAACTGCAGCTTCAAAGGAAGCTAACAGCTTTCTGTCTACACAGGAAAGCTGATGACAAGTAATGAGCACAAAGAAATGTTGGTTGAATGAAAAACAAAGTCACAAACTTGTACCTCAGACGACACAGGAGACTGTGGGGACACATTAGTATTATCACTGTCTTGCTAAAAAGAAATCAAAGAGGTGAAATTACAAAACTGAAAATTATGGTAGAACAAGAAACACTAAAATTATGAACTACACAATAAATGAGACACTCAACACTGGCCAGGGAGGTGACAAACTGGCAGCAACTCCATTTCAAACCATGCAAGAGAAGGAAAGGCTGCTGCAAGGGGTTGTGTTGAGTAGTTTAGTAGTTTGTTTGACACTAATTAACTTCCCTGTTCCCAAAGCAAGTAAATCACAGAACAGGTCTGGTTGGAAGAGACCTCCAAAGTCATTCAAGCCACAGAATTACAGAAACATTCAGGTTGGCAAAGCCACTCAGGATCACCAAATCCAACCCATATCCCTGCTCTGCAAGGCTCACCCTAAACCATGTCCCCAAGCACCACAGCCAAACCACCTTTAAACACATCCAGGGTTGATGACTCCACCACCTCCCTGGGCAGCTCATTCCAGTGCCTGACCACTCTTGCTGGGAAAAATGTTTCCTACTACCCAGTCTAAACCTACCCAGCAGCAGCTTGAGGCCATTCCCTCCTGTTTTATCACTAATGACCTGTGACAAGAGACAGAACCAACCTCTCCACAGCCTCCTTTCAGGCAGCTGTAGACAGCCATGAGGTTTGCCCTCAGCCTCCTCTGTTTCTACCTAACCAGCCCCAACTTCTTGAGTCCACCCAGTCCTGCTTTTCCCAAAAAAGATCTTTTGGATGACTTTTTAAAAACCAAGCAGAGGGAATGGAGCAAAACTAGAAGTGAGTAGATTCAGACAGGATGTTAGGAAGAAGTTCTTCACCGTGAGGATGATGAGACACTGCAACAGGCTGCCCAGGGAGGTGGTGGAAGCCTCATCCCTGAAGGTTTCGAAGGCCAGGTTGGATGTGGCTCTGAGTAACCTGATCTGGTGCAAGGTGTCCCTGCACATGGCAGGGGGGTTGGAACTGAATGACCTTTGAGGTCACTTCCAGCCCTGACAATTCTGTGACCTTGTAATAGATACTGCTGCTATGGGTCTGGAGTGCCAAGTTCATCTGAGTATTCCCTACCCAACCTTCTCCTGTTCTGTGACTCTGGCTTGTAGGTGTTCATAAAAGGCAAACACACAAAACATTTCCTCACATATTTTACCCAATTATTATTTCTCACCTCATCATTTTCATTGCCACTCGAACTCTTCCTGGAAGACTTATACTGCAAAACACAAACAATCATTACTGTTAAAGGGAAGAATGGTTTGCATTTGAACTTGGTATCATCCAGATGTTTCTTATCACTGGTGAATCTGCTGAGAAAAAAAATAAACCAGCCCACAGAATCAAAGAAGAAAGGAAAGAGAAAAGGAACACCTAGGTGCTAGGTTAGTCAGGATCTTCATTATGTGCTCTCGTGGCCAACAAGGCCAATGCCATTCTGGGGTGTATCACAAGGGTTGTGCTTAGTAGGACCAGAGAGGTTCTCCTTCCCCTCTACTCTGCCCTGGTGAGGTCACATTTGGAATACTGTGTCCAGCTCTGGGCCACTCAGTACAAGAAGGACCTCAGGGAACTGCCTGAAAGAGTTCAGCACACAGCAATTAAAAAAAAAAAAATTAAAAAAAAAAAATCACAGAATTGTCAGGATTGGAAGGGACCTTAAGGATCATCCAGTTCCAAACCTGCCATGGGCAGGGACACCTCACACTAGGACAGGTTGCCCACAGCCTCATCCAGCCTGGTCTTACAAACCTCTAGGGATGAGGCTTCCACCACCTCCCTGGGCAACCCCTTCCAGGCTCTCACCACCCTCATGCTGAAGAACTTCTTCCTAACATCCAATCTAAATCTTCCCTCCTCTAGTTTGGGTCCATTCTCCCCAGTCCTATCACTACCTGACACCCTAAAAAGTCCTTCCCCAGCTTCCCCAGCCCATGTCCTTCCTGTGCTGGGGGCTCCAGAAGTGCACACAGGACTCCAGGTGGGGTCTGAGGAAAGTAAAGGGGCAACCCCAGAATTTAATTTCTTTGAGCTTCCCTGAGCATGTCTGATAGCAAAGACTCAAGACACTACTTTCACAATTTAGTTTTAATTCAGTCTAGCACTGGTCTGAATTCTTTTATTTCTCTACCATACCTCAAATCAAATTTTATCTAATCCTGCTCTGACTTCAGATCTGCTTTCCAGCCAAGCAGGCAGTGACATCTGGTGACCAATAGTAGAGTAGACCAGAAAATTTCCTCTCTAAAATGCCCAACTAGTGCAGTGAGAACCAAAATGCATCACTCACTCTGTATTTTCCTGGCAGTACAAAAATAAATCAAGTAAAGAAATACTTAAAAACCAATCCCCCAGAATGGATGGAGAAGGACCAAAGTCTGAAGATTAGTTTCTGGCTTTACCAGAAGACATCTGTAGCTTTCTTTCACAGAACACATCTAGTTGGAAGAGGCCTTCAAGATCATTCAGTCCAACCTTCCACCAAAGTCTTCAGTCTTGAACAGCTCCAGGGAGGGAGCAGCCACAGCCTCCCTGGGCAACCTGTGCCAGTGTCTCACCACCCTCACTGCAAACAACTTCCTCCTAACATCCAGTTTCAATCTCCCCTCTGCCAGTTCAAACCCATTGCCCCTTGTCCTGTCATTCCAAGCCCTTGCCAATAGTCCCTCCCCAGCCTTCTTGTAGCCCCCTTCAGATCCTGGAAGGCCACTCCAAGCTCTCCTGGAAGCCTTCTCTTCTCCAGGCTGCAGAGCCCCAACTCTCTCAGCCTGTCCTCAGAGCAGAGCTGCTGCAGCCCTCTGAGCATCTTGGCCTCCTCTGGACCCGCTCCAACACTTCCATCTCTTTCCTGTCCACAAGAGCACATTGCTGAAGAAGTCTCAGGCAGTCACATCCCTCTCCTTACCTTGAAATACTCTTTTCTGATCTGTTTACTTCTCCTCCTTTCTTCATTCTGCCATATCACTGGCTGTGTTTCTGGCCAGCGCTGCTCATCCATGGGATCCTTCTGGTTTTCTAAGGGCTGAAGTCAGACACATCAGAAATCTTTGTGCATGAAAGGTAAATGCACACCTGATGGGCATTAACACAGACTACTGCCAACTACAATCAGGAACTGTTTGTCTCTCCATTCCAGAATATCAGGTAGGAAGGGATCCCTCAGGGATCATCTGGCTCAACCTTTTCAGGTAGCAGTGTAGTTGGAATCATAGAATGGTAAGGTTGGAAGTGACCTCAAAGATTATCCAGTTCCAACCCCCTGCCATAGGCAGGGACACCTCCCACTAGTACAGGGCACTCAAGGCCTCCTCAGCCTGGCCTTGAACACCTCCATGGAGGCTGTGGAGCACAGAATCACCCAACGTGATCAAAGATCACGTTGGGTGATTCTGTGCTCCACAGCCTCCCTGGGCAACCTTTGCCAGTGTCTCCCCACCCTCACTCTAAAAAATTTCTTCCTAACATCTAATTCCTGCAGATATATTAGGAAGGCACCAAAAGCTCCAATCTCCTTTCAGGGAGTTGTAGAGAGCAGTGAGGTCTTCCCTCAGTTTCCTCTTCTCCAGACACAGTAACCTCTCTGTGTGCAAGCAACCATATGAATGTTTTCTATTGGAAATACAGAACAAAAGCAAACCCAAATCACTCAAACCTGAAGCCACCACATTTACAATTTGAATATTTACCTGCCAGCTGTATGGGGGCACAGAGGAATTCACTTCATCTGTTGAGACACTGAAAATGAAGATGAGAGAGGCATTATGAAACTTATTGCTTCTGTGTACTTTCAAACCAGAACACTTGACAAATTTCATAAAGCCAAACACTTCTAAAGCAGCTTCCCTGCAGCAGTGCAGCATCTCTTTGGCTATCTGCAAAGATGTCACAACGTCAGGAAGATGGAGCCAGGCTCTGCTCAGTGATGTCCAATTGTTAAGACAAGGGACTACTGCAGTTTAGATGTATTCTGAGCTATGAGTTAGAATCATAGAATGGTAAGGTTGGAAGGGACCTCAAGGATCAGCCATTTCCAACCCCCTGCCATAGGCAGGGACACCTCCCACCAGTACAGGTCACTCAAGGCCTCCTCCAACCTGGCCTTCAACACCTCCAGGGAGGGAGCAGCCACAACCTCCCTGGGCAACCTGTGCCAGTGTCTCACCACCTTCACTGTAAAGAACTTCCTCCTAACATCCAGTCTAAATCTCCCCTCTGCCAGTNGGTCTTCCCAGAGCCTTCTGTTCTCCAGTTTCTGGATGACATCAACTTTCCTAAAGGCTCAGAAGAGGAGATGTTTGGGGTTTTTTTTTCTTTTTAAAACCTGACTCAAACATAGAGGATCTCTGTAGCTTGTGTTACACCTTGAGCAGGACAGAAGATGGCAGTAGTGTCCCAAAATAGCTGCAGATAAAATACTGAGAGCTGTGATACATGAAAGCATATCAATACCATTTTTCAGACTCCATTTGCTGCTTTGGCCTGTTCCTTGCATTTACTGAAACTGAATGATTCAGAAGCCTGGAAAGAAAAAAAAAAAAAAGGCAAACCATATTTATTCAACAGCTTTCTCAGAGTACTTCCACTGCATAACATTTTCCTGGAAATAAAAAGGGTTTACACATTCAGGTGACATTTAAAATGTGTGCACACACATAGGAAATCCAATCCTGCTCCCACTGAAATCAACAATATGGTTCCCAGCTCTTGAAATAGTTCAAGTTCTGAATTTGAAGGGTGTAAACTTGCACTGAAATTGAAATCTCCTCTTCTTTTCCTCCTGCTTCAAGGCATCTCACTCCTGTAGCAAGTTACACTGGCCCTCAACACAAAAAGCTCCACTGTTCACTCCAGTTAGAAGACAGAAAATAGTCAGCCCAAAGCAGAGCAATGATGCACAGGTTGAGCACAAGAAGTCAGTAGGAGCAGGCAAGAAGGTGGCTGAGGTAGAAACACTGCAAGTGCAAAGGAAATGAAGGGAAAAGGGAGAAGGGGAGATGGAGAAACAGGTTAAGGACCAATGAAACACCTAATGCAAGAATGAAGCAATGAAAATTCCAGTTCTGTAAGTGGTAAACAGTGAAAAAAAAAAGCCCTGGATTGCCAGAGAGATTCAGAAATGGTATTTTTTTTTCCATCACCAAACACACACAGAGTAAGGAGATGAGCTAATATGGATGTCTGAAATGTAAAAATAACATCACAACTGCTACTACTGTACCATTTCCAAGTGCTATGTTGGAAAGGAACTGGAATGACTAATTCTGAAGCCTTGGAGGTAGGGATGTTAACACTGTGAGACTGACTTCATGTGCAGAACTGTGATCAAAGGATATTTCTGCTGGATTATGTGGAGGACTAGAAGGTACTAAGGGTCAGAAAGAATGAGAAGGAAACCAGCTACTCAGTGGAAGCAAACCAGTAAGCATCTGTGTGTGATTCATCACCATCACACAGGGCAGCAAAACCACTACCTGATAGGTGATTTTTCACTCAGATTTTCTGATTACTGTGATAACCTGGAGCTCAGTAATCTCATTTGGAGCTTAAATCTCTCACTGTGTCAGCTTCAGTTTAATGGGATTATGAGAAATTAAATGTATAACCCAACAGCCTGCAGCACTCAGTTTCATAGAGTCAGTGAATGGTTTGGGTTGGAAGGGACCTCAAAGATCATCCAGTTCCAAGCCCCTGTCGTGGACAAGGACACCTCCCACCAGCCCAGGTTGCTCACAGTCTCATCCAACCTGGCCTTCAACACCTCCAAGGAGGGGGCAGCCACAGCCTCTCTGAGCAACCTGTGCCAGGGCCTCACCACCCTCACTCTCAAGCATTTCTTCCTCATCTCCAGTCTCAACCTCCCCTCTTCAAGTTCGCAGCATCTGCTCATTATAATTTGTCTCCAGAAACTTTTTTTTAACTTTTGAGGTTGCATTGCAGAACTAAATTATACTACAGCCTGAAAAAAGTGATCCAGAAAATAGCATTCAGAGCAAATAGGTTATCAAACCATAATCCAAACATGCCATTTTCAAGTAGTCCCTTTTTAGAGACAATTTAAATTAGCTTCGATGGAAAGCAATGACAAATTCACCTTCCAGTACCTGAAGAGGGCTACAAGAAGGTTGCAGAGAGATTGCTTCCAAAAGCCTTCAGTAACAGGATGAGGGGAAATGGTTTGAAATTAGAGCAGATTTAGATTGGATGTTAGGAACAAGTTCTGCACCACGAGGGTGCTGGAACACTGCAGCAGGTTGCCCAGGGAGGTGGTTGTGGCCCCATCCCTGCAGATATTCAAGGTCAGGGGCTCTGGGCAACCTGATCTATTTGAGGATGTCCCTGCTCATTGCAAGAGGGTTGGTCTGGATGACCTCTGGAGGTCTTTTCCAACCCAAACAGATTCAACTAGATCAGGTTGCCCAGAGCCCCTGACCTTGAATATCTGCAGGGATGGGGCCACAACCACCTCCCTGGGCAACCTGCTGCAGTGTTCCAGCACCCTCGTGGTGCAGAACTTGTTCCTAACATCCAATCTAAATCTCCTCTGCTCTAGCCTGAAGCCATTGTTGCTTGTCCTACCACCACAGGCCTTTGTAAACAGTCTCTCTCCATCCTTCTTGTAGCCCTCTTCAGGTACAGTTAAAAGACAAACAAACAGTAGGGGCAGGAAAGGACCTCTGGAGATTATCAAGTCCAACCCTGCTGCCAAAGCAGGATCACCCAGGGAGGTCACACAGGGAAATGTGTACAGGCAGGCTTTGAATGTCTCCAGAGAAGGGACAAGAAGAGAAAGTAACCTACAGGAATTTGTGCTTCTAGGTTTGGACTCTTGAATTTTTCCTTGAAGAGCTGCCTAATTAAATACATTCTTTAAATAATATTTCATCTTACAGAACAATAAAAGCACTGCAATCTATTTTTGATCACAAATGATCCTAGGCTAACTTGCCCAAATCCCTTGGTTCCATTTCTGTTCATTAAATAGCCCAAACTGGGGTTTTAGCCACATTTTAACTCTGGAAATCTGAAGCTCTCCCCATACTTTATACCTTGATGCACGTCCTGCTGCCCTGGTCCTCTGGAAGAGTTTTTCACTGAATGAAGTTCTATAGCTTAATGGCCTCCGTCTGCATTCACATTTCATGGACACCAAAGCCACAGAAGGAAGCAGGACAGGTTGATGGGAGAGGACAGGGAAGTCATTAGCAAAGCAAGCAAAAAAAAGAAAGAGACTGCTTAATATTTAAACACAAGCAAAAAGCCAGCAACCAACCGACACTGGAGGAACAGCAACACGATTAGTAAGCAATTATTTTGTGATGCTGGCTTCTCTAAGGAGGTTCTTTACTCTGATTGAACACATTGACCACAAATAAACACACAAATACCTGCACTGGACCCCTCAATATTTTTCTCATTGCTCTTTCTATGGTAAGAAATGATCAATTCACATAAACACAGAACTGTCTGAACTGAACCCCTCAATATTCTTCTTACTGCTGTTTCTATAGCCAGAAATGATCCATTCACATAAACACAGAACTGTCTGCACTGAACCCCTCAATATTCTTCTTACTGCTGTTTCTATAGCCAGAAATGATCCATTCACATAAACACAGAACTGTCTGCACTGAACCCCTCAATATTCTTCTTACTGCTGTTTCTATAGCCAGAAATGATCCATTCACATAAACACAGAACTGTCTGAACTGAACCCCTCAATATTCTTCTTACTGCTGTTTCTATAGCCAGAAATGATCCATTCACATAAACACAGAACTGTCTGCACTGAACCCCTCAATATTCTTCTTACTGCTGTTTCTATAGCAAGAAATGATCAATTCACATAAACACAGAACTGTCTGCACTGAACCTCTCAATATTCTTCTTACTGCTGTTTCTATAGCAAGAAATGATCAATTCACATAAACACACAAATACCTTCACAGAATCCCTCAATATTCTTATTGCTGTTTCCATGGCAAGAAATGAGCAATTCACAAAAGAGGGATTCAGAATCAGGGCTGAATTTTCTATCTGAGGTGATTTTTGGTGCAAGGCAAGTTAAAGAAAATGAATCAATTCACTGTAGTCAGTTACCTGAACTAGGATTGCAATACCTGTGTTTTTGTTCTTGCTGTAGCAACTGAGCTGCTATTTTCCTCAAGTCAGTCACTTCTTTGAGTTCATCATCATCTTCAGCCAGCAGCTGCTCCTTCTGAAGTCTGAAAATGACACATTGGTGACTTATAGAATCATAGAATGGTAAGGTTGGAAGGGACCTCAAGGATCATCCAGTTCCAACCCCCTGCCACAGGCAGGGACACCTCCCACTAGCACAGGTCACTCAAGGCCTCCTCCAACCTGGCCTTGAACACCTCCAGGGAGGGAGCAGCCACAACCTCCCTGGGCAACCTGTGCCAGTGTCTCACCACCCTCACTGCAAACAACTTCCTCCTGACGCCCAGTTTCAATCTCCTCTCTGCCAGTTTAAACCCACTGCCCCCTGTTTTGTCATTACAAGACCTTGTCAATAGTCCTTCCCCAGCCTTTCTGTAGGCCCTTCAGATATTGGAAGGCTACTCTAAGGTCTCCTGGAAGCCTTCTCTTCTCTAGGCTGCAGAGCCCAAACTCTCTCAGCCTGTCCTCATAGGAGAGCTGCTCCAGCCTTCTGATCATCTTTGTGGCCCTCCCTGACTTGCCTGACTTCAGTACACCATGCACAGAGACAGCTACAACACCGGACAAGAACTAAGTAGTGTTTCCTGTGAGCTTATTTTCTGCCCAAGAAGCAGCTCTCTACCCATCCAATATGAGATTTCTCTCCACCACATGCAAGGAGATTAAACCAAAACCACCCTCACCCACAGCTAGCAGTAAAACCTTCTCCCCAAAAGATCAAGGTTTACCTTTTCTCATCTGCCCAGTCTTCATTCTGCTCTATTTTCTGGGATTTCTCAGGATGTTTCCCTCGTTCCTTACACAACAAAAAACCCACACTTAGACTGGAATATTATTTAACAAAGCAAGCCTGCTGAACAGGCATTTATTGGTGCCAAGCTACCTTGATGTAAGACAGCAAAGGTCCAATCTGCATGTCTCTCTGCTCAGGGACAGCTCCCTCTTCTGCATTCGGATCAATGTAATCATAAACCTCCTGGTCTAGTGAGGGGTGATGAAGAAGGGAAAGATGGAATTAAACCCAATGGCATTCCTGAGAGAGGTAAATACTGATGAAACCCCCACAGATTCATAGATTCTTACATTGGTTTGGGTTGGAAAGGACCTTAGAGATCATTGAGTTCCAACATCCCAGCCAAAGGCAGGGACACCTCCCACTAGCCCAGGTTGCTCAAGGCATCATCTAACCCAGCCTTCAACACCTCCAGGGAGGGGGTAGACACAACCTCCCTGGGCAACCTGTGCCAGTGCCTCACCACTCTCACCTTAAGGAATTTCTTCCTCATCTCCAGTCTCAATCTCCCCTCTCCCAGCTCAAAGCCATTGCCCCTCATCCTTTCACCCCCAGCCCTTATCAGTAGTCCCTCCCCAGCTCTCCTGTACTCCCTTCAGGTACTGGAAGGTTGCTCTAAGGTCTCCCTGCAGCCTTCTCTTCTCCATGCTGAGCAGCCCCAACTCTCTCAGCCTGTTTCCCAATGCCAGAGGAAGAACAACAACAATGAAATCATATATCCTTGAGCTAATCTTCCTTCCCTCTTTCTGGTCTTGTCCACCTGTGGTTACCTCTTGTTTTCTGAAATGATGGAATTCCAGCACCAATGTGCTCAGGGAATTCTGTGCCATTTTCTCAGATGACTTAAGCAAAACCACTTCCATTGCCTAAGCTGGCAGAAGCACAACAGCTATTACCTTTCTGTGGATCCAGTTTACTTCCCATGACATGACTGTCATTCCTTAATGTCTGTTCCCTTGTGGATTCTGACACCTGGGAGTGAAGGCTGATGGTATCATCATCAGATGGCTGCAGAGACAGTCACATTGAGCACACAGAAATGACTTCATTATCCTGGCCAAGAGCTCACAAAATACACTGCAACTGAGCCTGTCACGAGGGATGGCTCCCAGGACAGAAAACAACAATCAGGTCAGGTGCAGGGGGTTTTGTGGGTAGAGGATTTTGGGGAGGGAAATGATAAAGAGGTTTAAGAGAGTCATAGTTGAAGGAGTAAAAGAAAAGTGTTTGGTATATGATGTCATACTGTAATACACTGTGCTGCTCAAAGGGCTCCAGCCCAGCATTTAGTGGACTAAGAAAACTGTAGTAAGATAATTTCTTATCTAAAGCCTCCAACTACTTTCACTCTTGTTTAACCACTGGGTAAATAAAACCTAAACATTTGGAATTTTCTTCTAACAACCACAACAAAACGACCCAGTGATATTCTGCAGCTTTCTGACCAGCAATCACTTTGCATTTGTCACAATTCTCTTCCCAAGTTTCAAATCTCTTCTCACTCATTTGTTCATAGAATGGTTCAGGTTGGAAGGGACCTTAAAGACAATAGTCATAGAACCACAGAATGGTAAGGTTGGAAGGGACCTCAAGGATCATCTAGTTCCAAAACCTCCCACTAGTACAGGTCACTCAGGGCCTCATCCAACCAGGCCTTGTACACCTCCAGGGAGGGAGCAGCCACAACCTCCCTGGGCAACCTGTTCCAGTGCCTCACCACCCTCACTGCAAACAGTTTCCTCCTAACATCTAGTCTAGATCATCCACTTCCAACTCCTTGCCATGGGCAGGGTCCACCAGCCCAGGCTGCTCAAGGCCTTATCCAACCTGGCCTTGAATACTCTCAGGGAGGGGACATCCACAACCTCCCTGGGAAGCCTGTGCCAGTACTTCAGAACTCTCATTGTGACGAACCTCCTCCTAATGTCCAGCCTAAACCTCTCCTCTCCCAGCTCAGAGCCACTGTCCCTCATTCTCTCACTCCCAGCCCTTGGCAAAAGCCCCACCCCCAGCTCTCCTGGAGCCCCTTCAGGTACTGGAAGGCTGCTCTGAGGTCTCCCTGGAGCCTTCTCTTCTCCAGGCTCAACAGCCTCAGCCTGTCCCCATAGGGGAGGTTCCGCAGTTCTCTGATGATCCTGGTGGCCTCCTCTGAACCCTCTCCAGCAGCTGCAGGTCCATCTTGTGTTCGGTTTCCCAGCACTGGAGGCAGTGCTGCAGGTGAGGTCAGAGCAGAGCAGAGCAGAGCAGGGCAGAGTAGAGAGGCAGAATCCCCTCCCTGTGCTGCTGCTCTCCCTGCTCTGCCTGCAGCCAGCATACAGCTGCCTCTGGGCTGCCACCCACCAGAAGTGTCACCAATTGACACCCCCAAGGCCTTCTCCTCAAGACTGCTACCAAACCATTCCTCACCAGCCTGGATTTCTGCTTGACATGGCCCTGGTCCAGGTGTAGGACCTTGAAAGTCAGCTTTGACATGACTGTTATTCATTATAGCTCTTTAAATTAGATTTCTACAAGTCTGCAGACACATAAACCTCTACAAACACAGAGATCACTTTGTAGTGATGTTTGTTTGGTGCTTTAAACCTAGTAGACCTCCCCAAAAGCTTCTTAAAACCTAAACATTATTAACATACACACCACACAAGTTTAGCCCAAATAAACTTGCATTTTCCATTCATTTCATTAATAAGAAAACAAAGTTTGAAAGCAGTTTTGTCTTTTGTGTAGGAAATGATTATGTACTTCACAAATTAAAAGATCTAAACCAATTCCTTAGGTCAGAATTTAGTTTTAAAATGTATGAAATTTGATCTGGAATGAACCTTGCTCTGGAATGGGCCTTAGTCAGAGTAGTTAAAAGTGATACAGAAATAATTCCTGTCTCATACTGGCAGTCTAATGGTTTAAACTCAACTCCACAGGGGTTGGAATGAACCTCCAGAGACTGAGTCCAATCCCCCTGTCAGAGCAGGGTCACTTAGGGCAGGTCACCCAGGAATACATCCAGTCTTGATAGCCTCCAGAGAAGGAGACTCCACAACCTCTCTGGGCAACCTGCTCCAGTGTTAACCGTGACTTAGTTTATGCAGTTAATTAACTCAGAGTGTTAACTACAACTTAGGTAATGCAGTTAATTAGTTAATTCAGAATGTTAACTGTAACTTAGTTAAGTACAAAGGATAAAAAGGCTTCTTACAAGGCTTAAACCACACAATACTCACTTCTGTTGTGGACAGCCTTTTATCACCATTATCACTCCCAATGCCAGAGTCTGGTCCATGGTTTTTATTGGGGTAGAAGTCCTCCATGCTAGAGGAAGAAAAACAAACACACAAACACCCCACAGAGTGATGAAAGAAAGAGTAGTTTCACTTTTCCAAGAGTAAATAAGCATCCTAATGCTCCCTATACTAATGGACAGGAGCTGATACAGGATTTCTGCTCAATGCCCATGTGCAGAGAGATGATTTTGGTATCTACTACAAGAGGTGTCCAAGAACAACGGTTCAAAGCACAGGCACAGAATCACAGAACTTTAGAGGCTGGGAGGGACCAGAGATGATTGAGTCAAAAGATAACCACCACACTCCACCTGCACCTAGGCCATTTTACAGTATCACAGAACCTCAGAGGCAGTCTCAGTCTCCCCTCTCCCACCTCAAAGGCATTGTCCCTTGTCTTAGCAATCCCAGTCCTTGCCAAAAGTCCCTCCCCAGCTCTCCTGGAGCCCCTTCAGGTACTGGAAGGCTGCTCTGAGGTCTCCCTGGAGCCTTCTCTTCTCCAGAATGAACAGCCTCAACTCTGCCAGCCTGTCCTTCAGCCCTGAGAGCAGAGAGGCACAGGCTGCCTGGGGCACTTTAAGAAAACAGACCAGAGAGAGCATTGTTCCACATGGGAAGGCAACTGACATTAGAAATTACAAAAGCATTCCAAGGACATTACTTAAGAGGTACCCAGTCCAGAAATCCAACTTAATAGTCTGCATTTTCTGATCCTGACTAATCAAACTATCAATGAAATACCATAGCTCTTTAAGTCAGTATTCTTTAATATATATATATGTGGGAGGCAGACTTTGTGCTCAACAGACTAATCAGGACATGTGTGGCAACTTCTCTCCTGTTTTGACAGATGTCTCTGGGAAATAACAGAGTTTTCAAAGAAACAGATTTAAAACATATCTTTGTTCTGATTTCCAAATCTTTAGCCAGTGCAAAGAAATTTTCTTCATGGTAAGTCAGATAAGCCAATTAAGCTTCCAGTAACACCTTAGACAATAAAGATGATGACTTCTAAATAAAGGAGAATTGAAGTATTAAAATTAGAGGTGTTAAATTTCAATAACACTGTCCACACTGCAGCAATGCTGAAGCATAAGCAAACAAAAAGCTCACTGCTCACCTGTCTGTGAGTGGTTGGGAGGGGATTCGTTTCCCTAATGAGGGAAGATCCAAGGAATCTGGCTTTTTATCTATTCTGAGGCATGCCTGGATGCTGAGGAATTTAAATATATGTACTTTACCCTTTAAACATATCTGTTGGGAAACAAACAACAAAATCTTATTAACATAGAATGCCTTTTGCAAATGCACCCCAACAAAAACACTGAAGTCTGTAGCCCAGATATTTCCCCTAGGAGTAATACAGCTAGAAAAACAAAAGACCAAACCAGATAGAAAACCTGGTTGGTGTAACTTAAACAGCTTCTTCTCTCCATGGTCTAACTTAAACAGCTTCTTCTCTATATGGTCTAACTTAAACAGCTTCTACTCTCTATGGTCCTACTGCAAATTGCTCAGCTGGAATGCTGCAGTACTAACCTGTGCTGGTGGGAGCTGCATTGGATTGTTATCCCAAACTATCAGCTGGAATGCTGCAGCACTAACCTGTGCTGGTGGGAGCTGCATTGGATTGTTATCCCAAACTATCAGCTGGAATGCTGCAGTACTAACCTGTGCTGGTGGGAGCTGCATTGGATTGTTATCCAAAACTATCACTTGTAAGTGACGTAATTTTCTGTAACAAATGGGGATTTCTGAAATTTTATTACAAGAAAAATCCAGCTTTACCAAGGGGAGGTCTCCCAGTTCTGCAATGAGGGAAACAGAAGGAAAAGAATCAGAAACCTTCTTCAACACTTTGCCTAATTTACCTACACCAAATAAATGAAGACTAACAGCTTACCATCTGGTAACATATGGAGATTGTTTCTTCTTATGTTTAATTCTCTTAGTGATGTTAATTTTCCTATCTGCTGGGGAAGAACCTGAAGCTCATTGCAGCTGATATCCTAAGAAAGATACAATTAATAAATTAACAAAGATCCTGGAGTTCATTGCAGCTAACATCCTAAGATATAATCAAGAAATTAGGAACCTGTAGTTCATTGCAGCTGATATGGAAAGAAACATTCAATGAATGAGTTAAGAACCTGAAGTTCACTGCAGCTCATATCCTAAGACATAATCAACAGCTTAAGAATCTAAAGTTCATTGCAATTAATATCCTTAATAAGATGTAATTAATAAATTCAGAACCTGAAGTTCACTGTAACTGATACAATTAAAGTAACTAAGAACCTGTAGCTCACTGCAGCTGATACCACAGAATCGTAGAATCACAGAATGGTAAGGTTGGAAGGGACTTCAAGGATCATCCAGTTTAAACCCCCTTCCATAGGCAGGGACACCTCCCACTAGTACAGATCACTCAAGGCCTCATCCAACCTGGCCTTCAACACCTCCACGGAGGGAGCAGCCACAACCTCCCTGGGCAACCTGTTCCAGTGTCTCACCACCCTCATTGCAAACAACTTCCTCCTAACATCCAGTTTCAATCTCCCCTCTGCCACTTCAAACCCATTGCCCCTTGTCCTGGTATTGCAAGACCTTGGCAATATTCCCTCCCCAGCCTTCCTGTAGACCCCTTCAGATACTGGAAGGCTACTCTAAGGTCTCCTGGAAGCCTTCCCTTCTCCAGGCTGCAGAGCCCAAACTCTCTCAGCCTGTCCTCCAAATAAACATATAATTAATTTATCGAGAACCTGAAGTTCATTGCTGCTGATGTCCCAAGATATAATTAACAAATTAACTAAGATCTTGAAGTTTGTTGCTTCTGATATCCTACAAAAAATGTAATTAACAAAGCAACTAAAAACCTGAAGTTCATTGCAGCTAACATCCAAAGATATAATTAACAAATTCAGAACTTGAACTTCATTGCAACTAATATCTAAGAAAGATAATTGATAAATTAGCTAAGAACCTGCAGCTCACTGCAGGTGATATCCTAAGAAAAACAGACAATTAACTGAGAACTTGCAGCTGATATCTTAAGATAATTAACAAATTACCTAAGAACCTGCAGTTCACTGGAGCTAACATCCTAAGAAAGATATAATAATGAATTAAGAACTTGCAGTACATTGCAGCTGATGTCTAAGAAAGACAGAACTGATAAATCAGTTAATTTATTTTTTAAAAGTTTTGAATTAAACTCGAATTTTAAAATTAAATTAAAAATTAAAATGAAATTTAAAATTAAAATTAAATGTCTAAGAAAGGCAGAATTGATATTTAATTTAGTTTTTAAAACTTTGTAATTAAACTTAAATTTAAAAATTAAAAATAAAATGTCTAAGAAAAACAGAATTGATGAGTTAATTTAGTTTTAAAGTTTTTAATTAAACTTAAATTTAAAAATTAAAATTAAGATTAAATTTAACATGAAATATAAAATTAAAATTAAATTTAAAATTAAATGTCTAAGAAAGAATTGATACATTAGTTTTTAAAAGTTTTAAACCTAAAATTAAAGATTAAAATTGAATTTAAAATTAAAATTAATTTTAAAATTCAAATTAAAACTAAATTTAATATTAAATTTAAAATTAAATATAAAATTACAAGTAAATGTCTAAGAAAGAATTGATAAATTAGTTACTTTAGTTTTGAAGTTTTTAATTAAACTCAAATTTTAGAATTTAAACATTAAAATTAAATTTAAAATTAAATTTAAAATGAAATATAAAATTTAAATTAAATTTAAAATTAAATGTCTAAGACAGACAGAATTGATAAATTCGTTTTTAAGTTTAAAACTTAAATTAAAAAATTTAAATTAAAATTAAAACTAAATTTAATATTAAATTTAAAATTAAATATGAAATTACAAGTAAAGGTCTAAGAAAGAATTGATAAATTAGTTAATTTAGTTTTGAAGTTTTTAATTAAACTCAAATTTTAACATTTAAAAATTAAAATGAAATTTTAAATTACATTTTAAATGAAATATATAATTAAAATGAAATTTAAAATCAAATGTCTAAGAAAGTCAGAATTGATAAATTAGTTTTTAAAAGTTTTAAACTTAAATTTAAAAATCACAATGAAATTTAAAATTAAAGGTTAAGTTAAACTTAAATTTAATATTAAAAATTAAAATTAAGACTTAATAAAAAATTTAAAGTTGTTAATTAAATTAAACTAAACAAAAGAAAAGAGCTATCAAAACTACTCTAAAACATGCTCCAAAAGAAGAAATTCTGCCTTTCTTGGGTTTACCATCAAGGGAAGAAGTCCCCCCCCAAGTTCCTGCAGTGTTTAGTGACTCATGTTTCAGAAATGGAACTCAAAAAACTGAACCAATGCATGAGGCAAGATTGGCTTTGAGATGAAAACGGTGGCCTAGGAATGAGGAGCTCCTGGCACAGCTCCTGTATCAGTTAACTACTTGTGCTGCTGCTGGCAAATAATTTGCCTTTTCTAACATTTCTTTTTCCTTCAAAAAGCTTGAACCAACTGATGCACCTCCAAGAGCACCAGCAGGCTCACAGTTCCTTGGATACAAGCACTAGAGGGTGACAAAGCTGCACAGAGTGAACCGAGCTACTTCTGCTACGCATCCTCTATCTGCTATATTATAGCTAGCGTGCTTCAGAGTTCTACTCACCAACTCCATCAGATCTCTCAGCTTCCCAATTTCTTCTGGAATGGAGACCAGCTTGTTATTACTGACAACCAGAACTTTCAGTGGAAGATCAAACAGGTATTTTGGCAACGTCGATAAGAGATTTCGACTTGAAAGAAAGAACAAACCAAGAGGCAAGGGTAGGTTAGCATCTCTGTGAGCCTGACGTGGAGCTGGAGATAGATGCACATTGTACAACTTTTCCCCTATTCCAGAAGATCACTCTCCACCTACCAGAATTCCATCTAAATTTAAGTTACAACCTCCATCATGAATTCCTTCCCAGATAAAGACACTCTCACATATGTCAGTTTTAGGTCCCCATCTGGTTTGATGTACTATAACTGAATCACAGAATTATAGAATGGTAAGGTTGGAAGAGACCTCAAGGATCATCCAGTTCCAACCCCCTGCCATAGGCAGGGACACCTCCCACTAGTACAGGTCACTCAAGGCCTCCTCCAACCTGGCCTTGAACACCTCCAGGGAGGGAGCAGCCACAACCTCCCTGGGCAACCTGTGCTGGTGTCTCACCACCCTCACTGCAAACAACTTCCTCCTAACATCCAGTCTAAATCTCCCCTCTGCCAGTTTAAACCCATTGCCCCTTGTCCTGTCGTTGCAAGAATCTAACTCTAAAACGTACAGAGAAACCTCTCTTCTGCAAGCTGAACACCCCCCAGCTCCCTCAGCCTATCCTAAGAGCAGAGGTGCTCCAGACATTGCATCATCCTTGTGGCCTCTTCTGGACTCACTCCAAAAGTTCGCAGAATCGTCAGGGCTGGAGAGGACCTCAAGGATCATCCAGCTTCAACCTCCCTGCCATGGGCAGGGACACCTCACACTACAACAGGTTGCTCAGAGCCACATCCTGCCTGGCCTTAAAAACATGCAGGGATGAGGCTTCCACCAGCTCCCTGGGCAATTTGTGTCAGTGTCTCACCACCCTCATGCTGAAGAACTTCTTACTAACATCCAATCTAAATCTCCCCTCCTCTAGCTTGGATCCATTCTCCAGTCCTATCACTACCCAACACCCTAAAAAGTCCCTCCTCAGCTGTCTTGTAGCGTCCTTCAGATACTGGAAGGCCACAATAAGGTCTCCTCAGAGCCTTCTCTTCTCCAAACTGATCAACCCCAGCTCTCTCAGCCTGTCCTCATAGAAGAGGACATTGCTCTGATCATCCTTGTGGCCCTCCTCTGGACACCTTCCAGCACATGATGGGGACACTGGGACTGGACCCATTATTCAAGCTGCCCTTGAAGGCAGTAAAATTTGACTCATGTAGTTTCTAAGCATTTTCCTGTTTGCTTAATACAGAAACCAAAGCAAGCTTTGTAAATTCTCCTTGTCCTTAGTTACCAGAGTTTACTAACTAAAATTTCCAAATGAATTCAATTTCGTCCTAAGAAGGAAGCAAAAACTGCTGGCCCTAAAACACCAAGGATAAGATGAACAAACAAAAGAATAATTTTATCTGTCTGGGCAAAAATGAGGCTACAAGGACACAGAATGACCTGATGAAGTAAAATGCAACCTCTCCAATGAGGTTAAGTTATATAAAGACCCAAAATAATTAGCTTTACTCACCTAATGTTAAGGTATGTGAGCATCTGGAGGTTTTTGATAGATTCTGGGATGGATTTGATGCAGTTGTGATACAAATTTAGAGTCTCTAGTGGTGCAAACAGCCAGACATCAGGAGGAATTTCAGTGAATCTGTTCTTGGAAAGATCTAGAAGCAAAATAAAAGAGGGGAAAAAAAATCTTAAATAAAACTATAAAACCTCTGAGTCTGGGAATTTTCCTGCAGTAAGAGATAGAACTACCCACTGTTGTTCTTGGCATAGCCCTAAAAATCAAGGTGTTGCAAGAA
Organism: Eubucco bourcierii; assembly: GCA_013396675.1. Lineage (NCBI taxonomy): Eukaryota > Metazoa > Chordata > Aves > Piciformes > Ramphastidae > Eubucco > Eubucco bourcierii. The sequence goes on from VWZE01024660.1 coordinate 32,573, forward strand.
GTGTGAAATAATTCAGTTGTACCAGATGCTGCTACACAGGAACTAATACCTAAGAGACTTAAAATACTACGAGATTGTCTCGTTTGCAACTGTCACAGGAAAACGACAGGAATATAAAAATCATGACCTATCACATCATTAAGAACATTTAAAGTGCAACTATCAGTGGTGATTGTCCCTCCTCTATCAGCCTTTTTTTCTGTGCAACAATCTGGGTTTTTTTTCCCCTCTCTGATTCTTTGCACGGCAGTAACTTACCTCTACCTTCAGGTACAAACCCAGCAAACATTACTTTTCTTGTTTGACAGCTACATTAGAATCTAGATATAGAACTAGAAAACTGTTGAGGTTAGAAGAGAAGTTGGGATCATCAAGTCCAACCACTCACCTAGAGCTCACAACGCCATCACTGCTGCCAAGCCACTGCCACTAACCCACATCCATCAGTACCACATCCTCACTGCTTATAAACACCTCCAGGGATAGGGACTCCACCACCTCCCTGGGCAGCCTGTGCCAGTGCCTGAGAACCCTCGCTGGGAAGACATTTCTCCTAATATCCAACCTGAACTTCTCTTGGAACAACTTGAGGCTGTTTCCTCTTGTCCTGTCACTTGTACATGTGAGAAGTGACTGGCTCTAACCTCCTTTCAGAGCAATGAGAGCAATGTAGGAAGCACTGAGATCTCTTCTCAGCCTTCTCTTCTGGAGACTGAACTATCCCATTACACTCACATGCTCCTCATAAGACTCTTCCCCAGCTTACCTTACTGTACAAAACATCTGCAATGTTTAGAGCCAAGCTGGAAAAAAACTTTGCATATTTAGCTTAAGAACTACAATTCTCACCCCAAACATACATATATTCTTTATTGCAAGTACAGGGATTCAGACATTCATAGATTTGTAGAATGGTTTAGGGTGGAAGGGAGCTTAAAGATCATCCAGTTCCAACCCCTACCTACCACTTGAACAGGTCACTAAGGGCCTCATCCAATCTGGCCTTCAACACCTCCAGGGAGAGGGCATCCACAAACTCCCCGAGCAACCTGTGCCAGTCTCTCCCCACCCTCACTCTCAAGACTTTCTTCGTCATCTCCAGTCTCAACTTCCCCTCTTCCAGCCCAAAGCCACTGCCCATCATCTTAGCACTACAAGCTCTTCTAAACAGTCCCTCCCCAGCTCTCCTGTAGCCCTCTTTAGGTACTGGAAGGCTGCTCCAAGGTGTCACTGGAGCCTTCTCTTCTCCAGGCTGAACAGCCCCAACTGCACCAGCCTGTCCCCATTCTCCAGTTACACATTTGTGTAAAGTCACAAACCCCAACTGCATTTAGTTATGAAATTAAGGATGCAATGCAGCCCAGCCCAAGATCAGAAAGAGCTCTCTTGGACAATGGGAACCTAACACTTGAGTGATTCTGACAATGCATGACAGCAATATGCAAAAGTGCATGCAAAACCCGAGCAAAACCAGGGCACTACAAACACAGGCACCAGCTCTGACTGTCTGAAACCTTCACAAAGGGCAGAAAATTCAAGTGGGACGGGACCCAAGAATCCTGGAAATTACCAGTTCACTACCAAACCCTGTGTGATGGGAGCTCATGGAATTATCTTGGGATAAACCTTGAGAACCACTGTCTACTTCTTTTTTCAAAGTAACTCTGCAGCCTGCCCCAGACATCTTCAAAGGATGTGGCTTCTAAGAAAAGCTGAACAGCTTCTGCTAACAAAGCAGCTGGGCAGATCCTCTGCTATTTCAGGCTTCAGCTCTCAGTTTCTAACACTGGTATGAAGTAACTGGGTTTGTGTTTATCTCCTATCATACATCACTGGAACAGACATACAGAATCACACAATCATAGAGCTGGGTCAAGTGCAGAAGAGCTCAAAGATTACTGAGCCTAACCATCAACCCAAGCCCACCATGGCCATCAAACCCTATCCTCAAGAGCCATGGCCACAGGTTTCTTGAACACCTCCAGGGATGGGGACCCCACCACCTCCCTGGGTAGCCCGTGCCAATGCCTGACCACTCTTGCAGCAAAGACATTTTTCATAATCTTCAACCTAAACCTCCCCTAGTGTCCTGTTTTAGTTATTTGGGAGAGGGGACCAACTCTGACCTCACTACAACGGCTTCCAGGGAATTGTAGAGAGCAATGAGGTCTCCCCTCAGCCTCCACTTCTCCACACCAAACAATCCCAAGTCTCTCATCTGCTCCTTGCCAGACCTGTTCTCCTCCAGACCCTTCATCATCTTTATTGCCCTTTTCTGGACATGCTCCACCATCTCAATGTCCTTCTTGGAATGAGGGTATCAAAAACTGTAGCCAAGACTCAAGGTGTGGCCTCACCAGTGCTGAGTATAGGGAGACAATCACTGCCCTGCTCCTGCTGGCCACATCATTGCTGATCCACACCAGGATGCTAGTGGCTGCCTTGGTCACCTGGGCACACAATGGCTCAGGATCAGCCACACATCAACCAACACCTACAGGTCCTTTTCTGTTGGGCAGTTTCAAGCCACTCTGCCCCAAGCCTGGAGCATTCATGGAGTTGCTGTGACCCAAGCACAGGATCCAGAACTTGGTTTTGTCAAATCCCAATCAATCAACCTTGCTCCATCAATCCATCCTGGCCAAGTGACTTTGCAGAGCCTTTCTCCCCTCCAGTAGACCAACACTCCCACCCAACACAGTGTCATCCACAGACTTACTGAGGGTGCACTCAATCTCTTTGCCCAGATCATTGCTCTTCATCAAAGATCATTAAAGAGAACCTGCCCCTGAGGGAACACCACTTGTGACCAGCCACCAGTTGGATTTAGCTCCTTTCCCCACCACTCTTGGGCCTGGCCATCAGGCAGCTCTCACCTGTATGCAGTCCATAGTTTTAACTGTACATGCTTTGTTCTACACTAGACAGACAAAACAGGCTAGAAAGAATGGCTCCAAGTCACTGTCAGGCTCAGACAGCTCGGCAGCCTAAAACACAAAACTGCCAAAGCAGCTATGAGCAGCATTCCTCAGGGCCACCACTGGCACCAGAATCATTTAGTGTCTTCATCACCGACCTGGGAACCAGGGTAGAATGTGCCCTCAGGAAATGCATTGGCTACATCAAGTTGGAGGCAGCAGAGAGGGAACTCACATGCTGGAAGGATGCCAGCCAGAGTGACCCTGACTGGTAGTCACCAGTTTAATGAAGGCAATCCAAAGGTTTGCACCTGTGGCTAAACATCTACTTTTTCTCTTTTAACATGTGTTTTGGGGGTTTTTTTAATTGGTTTTGGGTTGGAAGGGATCTTGAAGCTCGTCCAGTTCCAACCTCCTGCCATAGACAGGGACACTTCCCACTAGAACAGGTTGCTCATCCAACCTGGCCTTCAACACCTCCAGGGAGGGGGCAGCCACAACCTCCCTGGACAACCTGTTCCAGTTTCTCACTACCCTCACTGTCACGAGTTTCTTCCTCATCTCCACTCTCAATCTCCCCTACTCCAGCTCAAATCCATTGTCCCTCATCCTGTCACTCCCAGCTCTTGTCAGAAGTCCCTCCCCAGCTCCCCTTTCCCTCCCTTCAGGTACTGGAAGGCTGCCCTAAGGTTTCCCTGGAGCCTTCTCTTCTCCAGGTTGAACAGCCCCAACTCAGCCTTGTCCCCATTAAGTGAGGGGTGCAGGACCAAAGGGTAGAAGCTATATTTGCAGAGAACATCTGATGCTGCTAGGCTGAATGCCCAGCAGCACACTACAGATGCTCATCAAGTAAAATGCCCTGGTACAATGAAACACCACTTTCCAGTGGCAGTATTTTTGGAAGCAGCCTCCACTTCTCTTCCTAAAGCCTGAAAAATTTGTGAGCTGAATGGTTGTGACTGCAGCCTTCCATCACCTCCAAGACACATTCTCAAGCTGAAGTAGCACAAATCCTTTCTTTAGATCAGGGCATCCACTGCTGACACCCAGCTCTGCAAATCCTAGCTGCACAGAGCAGAGAGACCTAGGCTGTAGGACTGGAATTCTTCCTGGGGCAACCTATCAATGTGTGGCTGAGAAAATACTGTAAGAATAAAGGAGAACACTTCTGGATTTGAGTGTTCCTCTACAGGCAAGATAGGTTTCATTTGATGAAAGCATGTTGCTGGCACTGGCAATGAGAATGGTTTTGTAAGGGTTAACAGACTGAAGAATCAAGGAAAGCAGCTAAATGCAGAAGTGCAGATGGTTTAAGATGACAACTCCTCTAGAAGTGAGATTGTGAAGTATTCTTTGCTTAACCAGTTTAGACTGGAATATTCTAAACTGGGAGCGTGATGTGAAAAGCAACAAGGAGGCACTCATGAATCCCAGGGCATTTCAATTCACCAGCTCTGCAGAAGCAGCACAAGGGAGGGCACTATTTCCAGGGTTACATTTTGAAGAGGAGCTACAAAACCAAGAAGCTGATTGCAGCTTAAGTTTCTTTTTCAAAGGAAGAGTAAAGTCTTCCCCGACCGTAACAGGATGATTAAAAGGCAATGCATAGAAAGTTCCAGAGGAAACAATTTCAGGACATCACTCACTTTGGAGGGGAAGCCATTAGTAGGTACCTTGGATAAATTTAAGCCATGATCAAAAGGAAAACCAAAAATAGCTCAAGCTGTCAGGTTCCAGCAGCGTGCAGTAAGTAGTCCAGCAGCATTAACATCATCTTTGCCTTGAGTCTGCACTTTCCCCTGAGCATTCATTACTGCTTTCTGACAGACACATGCTGCTGGAATAGGCTGGCCTTGCTCTGACACAGTACAACCCTTGCAAGCACTCACTGAATGTGCAACACAAGGCTTGGTTGGAAAACCCACTCTGAATCATAGAAATATTCAGGTTGGCAAAGCCCCTCAGGAGCACCAAGTCCAACCATATCCCTGCTCTGCAAGGTGTACCCTAAACCACAGCCCCAAGCACCACAGCCAAATGACCTTTAAACTGTCCAGTTCTGGGCCCCTCAATTGAAGAAGGACATTGAGGTGCTTGAGTGTGTCCAGAGAAGGGCAATGAGGCTGGGGAGAGGCCTCGAGCACAGCCCTGTGAAGAGAGGCTGAGGGAGCTGGGATTGTTTAGCCTGGAGAAGAGGAGGCTCAGGGGAGACCTTCTTGCTGTCTACAGCTACCTGAAGGGTGGTTGTAGCCAGGAGGAGGTTACCTTCTTCTCTCAGGCAAGCAGCACCAGAACAAGAGGACACAGTCTCAAGCTGTGCCAGGGGAAGTTTAGGCTGGAGGTGAGGAGAAAGTTCTTGCCTGAGAGAGTCACTGACTGCTGGAATGGGCTGCCCAGGGAGGTGGTGGAGTCACCGTCCCTGGAGGTGTTCAAGGCAGGTTTGGACGTGGCACTTGGTGCCATGGTCTGGTCTTGAGGTCTGTGGTAATGGGTTGGACCTGATGGTCTGAGGTCTCTTCCAACCTTGGTGATACTGTGATACATTCAGGGCTGGTGACTCCACCACCTCCCTGGGCAGCACATTCCAGTGCCTGACCACTCTTTCCATGAAAAAAACTTTTCCTAATGTCCAGGATCTAAACACAAACCTGAGATCATCACACAGAACATGGGTAAAATGTATTAGTCTGCAATAAGAAAGATGACTCTGGAGGGAGAAAACCACAGGAAAAAAAAAAAATCAGCAAATCCTGTGTTTGGGAGCCTGCTAAAGCTTGAAGCTCCTTGTCCAGCTTATTCAGAAACTAAGAAAGTGGCAACAGAAATGGAACTTGGTAGAAACAAACAAACGTCAGTGTTTATGTAACAATGCTTTTCCTAGCTGGAGACATGAAGTTAACTAAAGACCTCCAGGAGAATCCAGAAAATACATTTCAGAGAGACTGAAATACCACTGGAGATGCTCAAAAATCTGCTGCACAGTACTGAGCAACCAGCTCTGACTGGAACAGTTCTGAGCAGGAGAGCGTCACAGACTCACAGGCTGCATCAGACTGGAAGGGACACTCGAAGGTCATCTCAGCCAATCCCCCTGAAGGGACATCTCTGGCCAACTTGTTCTAGTATTTCCACTCTCATTATGAAGAACTTCCTCCTGATGTCCAACCTAAATCTACCCTGCTCCAGTTCCAAACCACTGTTCCTTATCCTGTCACTACGAGCCCTTTGAAACAGTCCCTCCTCAGCTCTCCTGTAGCCCCTTCAGGTACTGGTAGGGTGTTCTAAGGTCTCCCTGGAGCCTTCTCCAGGCTGAACAGCACAAACTCTCTCAGCCTGTCTGTATAGGAAAGGTTCTCCAGCCCTTTGATTATCTTCATGGCCTCCTCTGGACCTGCTTCAGCAGCTCCAGATCCTTTTTGTGCTGGAAGTCCCAGAGCTGGACAATATTCCAGGTTAAGATTTCACCAGAGGGACAGAATCACCACTATCCCATCTGCTCTGGATGCAGCCCAGGCTGCCACTGCCTTCTGGGCTGCAAGTGTCTCTTGCTGGCTGCTATTCAGCTTCTCATCCATCATCACCCTGCCTTACTGAAACCTCACAAGGTTCTCCTCAGCACACCTCTCCAGTTTGTCCTGGATGACCTATAAAGACCTTTTTTTTTTTAACCTATGTAATTCCAGGGTATAAAAGTATAGCTTGCCTGTATTCCAGGAGCAAGAACATTTTAGTTACTTGAGTATTTCAAATATCAGCTCCTTATGATGGTAAAGGAGAAAACTAAAGATGCAGTAAAGTGTGTCTAAATACATAGTTGCTCATTCTGTCAGCCATTAATGAAGTAGTAGCAGTAATGAAAACCAGATCTTTATTTGGAGCTTTAAACATACAGATGGAAAGAAAAAAAAACCACCAAAAAACAACAACACAGCAAAACAACAAACACCCCCACAAAAATCTCCTCAAAACAGTTACATGCACCTCAAAAAACCCAAATGCAAACCCATGAGAACCCTGTAGCCAGTTTTGGCAAAGATGTGAACACAGCACAGTGTTTTTACTGCTATCTGTTAGAGGGTTAAGAAATAAAGTTAAGGAAGAGAAAAATAATGAAAAGAAAATTAAGGGAGAAAAGTTACATTTGGGGGCAAGAGAAAGATTTTATTCAAGCAGCTTTTTTGTCTTGTAGCTTCTGATCACAACTGCTCCGCATGAGCTCCCCAGCACTTTGCATTACAACAGAGAGATAACCCAGAGTTTGAAACTACTGATTGATTCTGATTTTCAGGAACCTAAGGGAAAAGGAACTCTCTTCAGCTTACAGAATCATTTCAGTTGGAAAAACCTTTTCAGATCAAGTCTGTGTGCAGTTCTGGAGCCCTCAGCACAGGAAGGAGATGGAAGTGTTGGAGGGGGTCCAGAGGAGGGCCACGAGGATGCTCAGAGGGCTGCAGCAGCTCTGCTCTGAGGACAGGCTGAGAGAGTTGGGGTTCTGCAGCCTGCAGAAGAGAAGGCTTCCAGGAGAGCTTGGAGTAGCCTTCCAGGATCTGAAGGGGGCTACAGGAAGGTTGGGGAGGGACTATTGACAAGGGCTTGTAATGACAGGACAAGGGGCAATGGGTTTGAAGTGGCAGAGGGGAGATTGAAACTGGATGTTAGGAGGAAGTTGTTTACAGTGAGGGTGGTGAGACACTGGCACAGGTTGCCCAGGGAGGTTGTGGCTGCTCCCTCCCTGGAGGTGTTCAAGGCCAGGTTGGACAAGGTCTTGAGCGACCTGTACTAGTGGGAGGTGTCCCTGCCTATGGCAGGGGGTTGAAACTAGATGATCCTTGAGGTCCCTTCCAACCTTTCCCTAACTCTGCCAAGGCTGGGGCTAAACCATGGCCCTCAGCATCACAGCTCTGCCTCTTTCAAACACCTCCAGGCATAGGGATTCAACTAACTCCCTGGGTAGCCTGTGCCAGGCTTTGACAACCCTTTCAGTGGTTTCTTCTAACGTCCAACCTAAACCTGCCCTGGTGCAGATTCAGGCCATTTCCTCTCACCCTATCACATTTTGTTTGGATTTTGTTGGGTGGTTTTTTGTTTGGGTTTTTTTTTTTTCCTTACTATGACTCTGGCATAGCTGAAATTTAATTTCTAACCATCTGGAATATTAGCTGTAAAACCTATACTTAGGAAAGCTTCCTCAAACCACATCTGGAATATTCTGTGCAGTTGTGAGGTCCCCAGTTCAAGGAGACAGGGGTCTACTGGAGAGAGTGCAAGCTATGAGGATGATGAAGGAACTGGAACAGCTGTGTGGTGAGGCAAGGTTGAGAGCCCTGAGGCTGTTTATTCTGGAGAAGAGAAAGCTGAGAGGGGAATCATATCAATGTCTACAAATTTCTGAAAGGTGGGTGTCAAGAGGAAGGGGTTAGGTTTTTTTGGTGGTGCCCAGTGATAAGACAAGGCACAGTGGGTACAAGCTGGAGCCCAGGAAGTTTCACCTCAATTGAGAGGGTGCTGGAGCTCTGGAGCAGGTTGCCTCTCAGAGCTTCTGGAGTCTCCTTCTCTGGAGACTTTCAAAACTCACCTGGATATGTTCCTATGTGACCTGCCCTGAGTGACCTTGCTTTGACAGGGGAGTTGGACTTGATCTCCAGAGGTGCCTTCCAACCCCTACCATTCTATGATCCTATGATTTTAGAAGAGTGTAAAGCTTTTTAACCTGAGCATGGAGCCAATGTGAAGAAGAAATCACATCATGTTCCCACAGAAGAAAAAGATCTTTATTACGAAACAAGCTTTGTTTTGTGTGTCTCTGCTCAGCAAAGACTTCCTTTAGAAACTGCATGGTTAGAATTTTCACATTTAAATAAACATCAGTGATGGTACCAGAACTTCACCTTCACTTGACAACTAATACTGCAGGAGATGCTGAGTGAAACAGTGAAGGTAGCCTTACACACACTTTGCATTCCCAGCACTACCACATGGACAACTAGTTCCACTTCTCTTTCCAGTGCTGCTTCCTCTTTATCTTAGCCAATCTTGTGCAGACTCCACTGTCACACATATCTCTAGCTTTGTTCTGCTGTATTTCATCAGTAACCCATAAGAAAATCTGCTGACATGTCCAAACTGAGTCTGTTCAGCCACAGACTCAATTCTTGATGTTTTGAAATCGGGAGCACAAGTTGAAGGCACTGAGGGTCCTGCACCTGGGCAGACACAATCCAAGCACAACTCCAGGCTGGGTGGGGAATGGCTGAGAGCAGTCCTGAGGAACAGGATCTGGGGTGATAAAAAGCTCAACATGAGTCTGCAGTGTGAGTGTAGCCCAGACAGCAACTGTGCTGGGTTGCAGCAAGAGCAGTGTGGCCAGTAGGGCAAAAGAGGGGATTCTGCCCCTTTGCTCTGCTCTCCTCAGACCCCACCTGGAGTCCTGTGTGCAGTTCTGGAGCCCCCAGCACAGGAAGGATATGGAAGTGTTTGAGCCAGTCCAGAGGAGGGCACAAAGATGCTCAGAGGGCTGCAGCAGCTCTGCTGTGAGGACAGGCTGAGAGAGTTGGGGTTCTGCAGCCTGAAGAAGAGAAGGCTTCCAGAAGGCCTTGGAGTGGTCTTCCAGGATCTGAAGGGGGTTGCTGGAAGGCTGGGGAGGGACTATTGACAAGGTCTTGTAATGACAGGACAAGGGGTAATGGGTTTGAAGTGGCAGAGGGGAGATTTAGACTGGATGTTAGAAGGAAGTTCTTTACAATGAGGGTGGTGAGACACTAGCACAGGTTGCCCAAGGAGGCTGTGGCTGCTCCCTCTGTGGAGGTGTTCAAGGCCAGGTTGGATGAGGCCTTGAGTGACCTGTGCTAGTGGGAGGTGTCCCTGCCTACGGCAGGAGGATGGAACTGGATGATCCTTGAGGTCCCTTCCAACCTTACCATTCTATGATTCTATCAAGAGTGCTAGAAACAGAGAATTGAGTGCACCCCCAGTAAGTCTGTGGATAACACCAAGTTGCATGGCCCATCTGACAGGCTGGAGGAAAGGGACTGCCATCCAGAGGGATCCCAGCAGGCTGCAACGGTGGGCACAAACCCACCTAATGAAGTTCAGCAAGGTCATCTGCAAGGTCCTGCACTTGTGTCTGGGCAACCTCAAGAACAAATATAGACTAGAAGAGGAGTGGCTGGAAAACAGCCTAGAGTAGAAAGCCTTCGGGGTGTCAGTTGGTGCCAAAGTGTCCAGGAGCCAGCACTGGTCTCTGGCAGCCCAGAGGCAGCTGTGTGCTGGCTGCAGGCAGAGCAGCAGCACAGGGAGGGGATTCTGCCCCTCTGCTCTGCTCAGACCTCACCTGCAGCACTGCCTCCAGTGCTGGGGAACACAGCACAAGAAGAACCTGGAGTTGCTGGAGAAGGTTTGGAAGAAGCCACAAAGATGATCAGAGGGTTGAGAACCTCCCCTGTGGGGACAGGTTAAGAGAGTTGATGCTGTTCATACTGCAGAAGAAAAGGTTCCAGGGAGACCTTAGAGAAGCCTTCAGGCACCTGAAGGGACTCCAGGTGAGCTGAAGAGTGGCTGTTTAGAAAGGCTTTTAGTGACAGAACAAGGGGAAATGGCTTTGGGCTGAAAGAGAGGAGATTAGGAAGAAATTCTTTAGAGTGAGGGTGGGGAAACACTGGGACAGCTTGCAGAAGGATGCCCCCTCCCTAGAGGTGTTGAAAGCCAGGCTAGATGAGGCCTTGAGCAACCTGGGCTGATGGGATTCATCCTTGCCATGGCAGGGGGTTAGTCGTAGATGAGTCTAGACAAGCTCCAACCCACCAACTGTAACCAGTGTTTATTACCTGACTTAATCTTTTGTGCAGACAAAATTTCCTGACACTGGATAAACTAAGGAAAAACGTTTTGAAACCTAGACTACGAGAAGACAAAGAAAACAGGAAGAGTGAACTGCATGAAGCTGCAAAATCAATCCCTGAATAGTGAGCAGGGTCTAGCAACAACTGCAGCATGTTCTCTGGAAGCACAGAGGCCACTGCTCCAGCAGCTCCAGCACCTGCTCTTCTTTACTGGTGCCTCCTGCTGACTCTGCCCTCCCCATGCCAGGCCTCCTGGCAGCATTTAAGAATGGCTAAAGCTAACAGAAGTGGCCACAAAAGAAGTGTGTGATAGCACTTAGCACTGGCTATAATTACTTGAAGGTTTCTCTAAGCCTTTTAGGTCCAGGTCAGCCTTTAACACATCAAGTTCTTGCCCACCACATCCTGGTTCCACCTATTGAAAGTGTGGTAAAGTGACAAATTGAAGTGGATGTTTGTTTAATGCACAGATGGTCTGTGATTTGCTTACTGTGCAGTTACATCTGCTGGCCAGCAGCCTCCCAATTCAGGGGTCCCTCAGAGCCTCACAGCTACAAAAGCCTATTTTTGGGAAACTGGACTGAGGAAACACAGTAATAATTATCTGCCAAGCAAAAACTAATAAATGGGTTTCTGTAACAGAGAATAAGACTCTCTTTTTCTCTTGCCTAAGGTGCTAGACCTTCTCTAGGACACAGAATCACAGAACTAATCAGGTTGGAAAATACCTTTGAGATCATCAAGTCCAACCNCCAACAACTGCAGCATGTTCTCTGGAGGCACAGAGTCCACTGCTCCAGCAGCTCCAGCAGCTCCAGCACCTGCTCTTCTTCACTGGTGCCTCCTGCTGACTCTGCCCTCCCCATGCCAGGCCTCCTGGCAGCATTTAAGAATGGCTAAAGCTAACAGAAGTGGCCACAAAAGAAGTGTGTGATAGCACTTAGCACTGGCTATAATTACTTGAAGGTTTCTCTAAGCCTTTTAGGTCCAGGTCAGCCTTTAACACATCAAGTTCTTGCCCACCACATCCTGGTTCCACCTATTGAAAGTGTGGTAAAGTGACAAATTGAAGTGGATGTTTGTTTAATGCACAGATGGTCTGTGATTTGCTTACTGTGCAGTTACATCTGCTGGCCAGCAGCCTCCCAATTCAGGGGTCCCTCAGAGCCTCACAGCTACAAAAGCCTATTTTTGGGAAACTGGACTGAGGAAACACAGTAATAATTATCTGCCAAGCAAAAACTAATAAATGGGTTTCTGTAACAGAGAATAAGACTCTCTTTTTCTCTTGCCTAAGGTGCTAGACCTTCTCTAGGACACAGAATCACAGAACTAATCAGGTTGGAAAATACCTTTGAGATCATCAAGTCCAACCTGTCACCCAATACCATCTAATCAACTAAATCCTAGCACAAAGTGCCTCATCCAGTCTCTAAACACCTCCAGGGACAGGGACTCCACCACTTCCCTGAGCAGCCCACTCCAATGGCCAACCCCTCTTTTCTGTGAAGAACTTCTTCCTAACATCCAGGCTAAACCTCACAGCTTGAGGCTGTGTCCCCTCATTCTGATCTGCCAGACCTGGCAGCAGATTCTCCTGGTGAGCAGCAAGCAGACCCAGGTTAGGTGGAACAAAGATGGCAATCAGCCTGTGGCACAGACAGGGAAGAACAAGGAATTCAGAAGTTGCTCCACATTGTCACATCAACTTTTACCATACAAGAAGTGATAGTATCTAGTGAGCATTCTGAGGGGAGTTCCAGCCTTCAGCCCTGATTCACAGGATCACAGGGTGTTAGGGGTTGGAAGGGACCACCACAGATCATTGAGTTCAACCCCCTTGCAGGAGCAGGGGCATAGAACCCTAGAACCAGTCAGGGTTGGAAGGGAGCACAAGGAGAGAATCTAGTTCAGGTCACACAGGAACACAACCAGACAGGGTTGGAAAGTCTCCAGAGAAGGGGACCCCACAACCTCCCTGGAGAGCCTTTCTAGTGCTCTGTGATCCTTACAGAGAAGGAGACCCCACAACCTCCCTGGGAAGCCTTTCCAGTGCTCTGTGACCCTGACAGAGAAGGGGACCCCACAACCTCCCTGGGGAGCCTTTCCAGTGCTCTGTGATCCTTACAGAGAAGGGGACCCTACAACCTCCCTGGGGAGTCTTTCCAGTGCTCTGTGACCCTTACAGTAAAGAAGTTGTTCCTCATGCTGAAGTGGAACTGCCTGTTCTGTGTATACCCATTGCTCCCTGTCCTATCACAAGGGGTGACAGTCTAGCTGAAATGAGATTTTTGTGCCTTGGGATATTAAAAAAAAACCAAACCAAAAATTCTGAAATATTTCTTCATTCAGTCACCTTTTACTTAAGGACACATTTCAGCCTTGTCAGTAAAATGAATCTGACAACACAAAGCTTCACAAGTCAAATCAGAAACAGAGGCCACTCCACTCCTCTTATCATACCAGGTTTTGCCACACAATGTGATCTAAACACATTGGCTCCCTCCTCAACAACTAAACACACAGAAGAATGCAGAAATAGTTCAGAGATTCATTTTTTTATATCTCAATGAACAAAAATCTCATTTCAACCAGACTATCACCCAGAAAGCTTGGACCAGATGATCCTTGGGGTCTCCACCAACCTGGCATTCTAGGATTCTGTGAAAAACAGTCAACTTTGCTCTGCTCTGGTGAGACCCCATCTAGAATACTGTGTGCAGCTCTGGGGCGCCCAGCACAACAAGGACATGGACCTGCTGCAGTAGATCCAGAGGAGGCCACACAGATGATCAGAGGGTTGGAGAACCTCTGCTATGGGCATGGGCTGGGAGAATTGGGGCTGTTCAGCCTGGAAAAGAGAAGGCTCCAGGTAGACCTTAGAGCTGCATTTCAGTATTTGAAAGGGACCTACAGGAAGGCTGAAAAGGGACTGTTCAGAAGGGTCTGTGGGGATAGGACGAGGGACAACAGTTTGAAGCAGGGCAGAGTTAGGTTGGACATCAGGAAGAAGTTCCTCACAATGAGAGTGGTGAAATGCTGGCACAGGCTGCTCTGGGATGTGCTTGAGGTCCCATCCCTGGAGACATCCAAGATCAGATCAATGTGGCCCTGTGCAGCCTGCTCTAGTCAGAGGTGTCCCTGCTGCCTGCAGTGGGGTTGGACAAGATGGCCTTTGAGTGTCCCTTCCAACCTGATGCAGTCTGAATCTGTAAAAATTTCATTTTGATGGACAACACAAAAAGTAAAAAAGCTCAACCAACCAACCCACCCTCACACACTGACGTTTCCTGCAGGTCAGTGTTTCAGATAAAGCTGTAAGATGGAATTTTTAATTTGTTTTTAAGATATTAGCAACATTCTTCATAATCCTTATACACAGGCAAACCAATAATCTGTTGTTTTCACTTCAACTCACTGCACTGAGACTTTTCCTTACTTGTCTGCAATACCAAGGATCTTTAATAAGTATCCTTATTGCTGGCCACCAGCAAGGAAGCCCTAAGGGAACACACACACAACTCATCTTCCCTTAGCCCAGGCACTGGACAGGCTAAGAAACCACTCAAGGAGTTTCACAGATTCACAGAGTGGTTTGGGTTGGAAGGGACCTCAAAGATCTAGTTCCAATCCCCCTGCTATGGGCAGGGACACCTCCTACCAGCACAGGTTGCTCAAGGTCTCACCCAACCTGGTCTTCAACACCATCAGGGATGGGGCATCCTGTGTCTGTCTCACTACCCTCATTCTAGAGTTTCTTCCTCATCCCCAATCTCAATCTCTCCTCTTCCAGCCATTGTCCCTCATCCTGTCACTTCCAGACCTTGTCAAAAGTGCCTCCCTAACTCTCCTGTAGCCTCTTCAGGTACTGGAAGGCTCCTCTAAGGTCTCACTTCAGCCTTCTCTTCTCCAGGCTGAACAGCCCCAACTCCCTCAGCCTGTCCCTACAGATGAGGTTCTCCAGCAATCTGATCATCTTTGTGGCCTCCTCTAGACCTGCTTCCACATCCCTCTTATGCTGAGGGCACAAGAACTGGATGCAGTGCTCCTTGTTTACGAACTGTGTCACTTCCAGATTTTGCATCAGAAGCACTGAAGCATTTCTGAATACAACACAATATCCACCCACCCCACAAAAAAAACCAAAAACAAAACCAACCCACAAGCACCACAATAACTAAAATCTTTTCTTTTTTAGTTTGAATCTGAAGTAGTCATTACTGAAAAACAACATCTTTTTCAACATGTTTCACTTCTGGAACATAATCAACATTTCTGGTCTTGTGGGACCCATGGCAGGGGGGTGGAATTAGCTGATTTTAAGTACCTCCTAACCCAAACCATCAATCTATGAAAACTGGATTTGGTATTGCTGTTCAATTATGTGCCATGGCTTTAATCAGTACTGATACCACTAATGAAAATATCTTTATTCTACACAGGGAAACAGAATTGGTTTAGACGTGCACATTGTAAAGGCAGAGGAATCGCAGAATGGTAGGGGTCAGAATGGACCTCTCAAGGTTCACCTAGAAGAGGTCACACAGGAACACATCCAGGCAGGTTCTGAATGTCTCCAGAGATGGAGACTCCACCATATCTCTGGGCAGCCTGCTGCAGTGCTGCATCATTCTTAAATTGATGAGTTCCCCCTCATGTTTAGAGGGAACTTCTTATATTCGAGCTTGTGCCTGTTACCCATCCTGTCACTGGATGCCAATGAAATAACAAGTCTCATCCTCTTGACACCCATCCTTTAAGCATTTATAAGCACTGATGAACTCCCCCCCCTTCAGCCTTCTCTTTTCCAGACTAAGACGACCAAATTCTCTCAGCCTTTCCTCATCTGAGGAGGATTATCAATTAACATTCTACAACAATGCACCCTCAGTACCAAGCTGCAAGTTTTGTTGGGTTTAATCTCCACTCCACATTTCAGAAGGGCCAGAAAAAAATATCAACATGTAAAAATATCAAAGCCCTGCAAGCAACACCAGGCAGTGCTCCTTTAGATGGCCAAGTGCCTCCTCCCATCTCATCCTCTCAGCAAGAGCCACAGGAATCACAATGTGGGAAGCCTGCCTGTGTTAGGGAGATTGTTATTGAGCACGACAGCAGAGCTCATTCTGAAGTCCTGCTGCCAATCCACTGGTGTCACTTCTCAGCTGTGTAAGAAGGTAGCAGGTGGTGAGAAAGGGTACATTTCAAAGTTAATGTATTTACAGGCAATCATTCACCTACTTGGAACAGCTTGGAGGTTCCCTTAGCATTAACAAAAAAAAAAAAAAAAAAAAGGAAATTAAGTTTTTGGGAAGGAAGTCACAAAAAAGCAAAT
>VWZE01024660.1:49042-73749 GCA_013396675.1 Eubucco bourcierii
CTCCCTAAACTCCAATACTTATTCTTCCCTACAACAATTTTATTTTCCTATGCCTTTCTCTTCACTCTGCCATGACTCCTTCTGTGTACATGAACAGCAGTCATGCCTGAGAGTCTTCTCTACAAATCAACTGTGATGAGGTTATGCCATCTGGAAAATATGTTGCTACATCCTACCACTTCTTGCAGGAATTCTACTATTGCTGTCCCCCTGCTTCCGCCTAAAAAAAAAAAAAAAAAAAAAAAAAAAAAAGGGAATTAAGTTTTTGGGAAGGAAGTCACAAACAAGCAAATCTGATGGCACCACTATAATTATTCAGAGCAAATTGACTGTTTCTCCAGCTGTCAGCCTGGTGCCAGCAAGGCAAGGGAGGTGACTGCCCCTTTGCTCTGCTCTCATCAAACACCACCTGAACTCCTGTGTGCAGTTCTGGAGCCCCCAGCACAGGAAGGACATGAAAGTGTTGGAGCAGGTCCAGAGGAGGCCATCAAGATGCTCAGAGGACTGCAGCAGCTCTGCTGTTGGGGCTCTGCAGCCTGGAGAGGAGAAGGCTTCCAGGAGACCTTAGAGTAGCCTTCCAGGATCTGAAGGGGGCTACAGGAAGGCTGGGGAGGGACTATTGACAAGGGCTTGCAATGCCAGGACAAGGGGCAATGGGTTTGAAGTGGCAGAGGGGAGATTTAGACTGGATGTTAGGAGGAAGTTGTTTGCAGTGAGGGTGGTGAGACACTGGCACAGGTTGCCCAGGGAGGTTGTGGCTGCTCCCTCCCTGGAGGTGTTCAAGGCCAGGTTGGAGGAGGCCTTGAGTGACCTGTACTAGTGGGAAGTGTCCCTGCCTATGGTAGGGGGTTGGAACTGGCTGATCCTTGAGGTCCCTTCCAACCTCACCATTCTATGATTTTGGGATGGTTTGCTTGGATTTTAAGGTTGAGGTTTTCTGTTGGTTTGGGGCGGGTTTTTTTTCAGCCAGAGAGCTGCAAGGACAACTCCCATCTACAAAACACTATGACAACCATAAGGTCAGAGCTAAGCACTCAGATATTACCATTGAGCTTGGAGCTTAGCAGGAAGCTTTGCTACACAATTAAAGATGCCAAAAATTGTGCTACAGAAATTGCAAATTCTGTCCTGGCAAGCCTTACATAAGATAGAGGGGAAATACAGCCACACATAAAAAACAAAATAAAACAACACACCAAGGTATTTTTTGACAGTATATGCATAGAGACCTGCTAAAGCACAAATAAACTGTTACTGGGAACTAGGGTGACACTCCTGCTGATGCAGATTTTATTTATATTAAGGCACAACACTGTGGGGATTTACAGTGACATTGGAATCATGGAATCACTCAAGTTAGAAGGGACCTCAGAGGTCATCCAGTTCCAACTCCCCCTGCAGGGAGGCAGAGACACCTCTCAGCCAGATCAGGCTGCCCAAGGCATCATCCAATCTAGCCCTGAACATCTCCAAGGAGGAAGCACAGCAACCTCCCTGGGCAACCTGTGTCAGTCTCATCACCTTTGTACTTAAGAACCTTCTTCATAAGATCCAATCTAACCCTGCTTTCCCTCAGCTTCAAACCATTCCCCCTTGTCCTATTATTAGGCATTTTTATGAAGAGTCCCTCTCCAGCCTTTGTTGGGTTTGTTAAATGATAGAGAGATTCTTCACATCCAGATTTGCCACAAGTTGTTTTTTTTCAAATGTTAGTTTTAAGTACCACAGAACCAAATTCGAGAGCATCATCGCCGTGAAACTGAAAGTGAAACACACCAAAGGGTTTTAACCCAGCTCCCTCCCCACCTCCCATGCCCTGGCCCATCTCTGTAACTTGATTCATGGTGTATTTAAATGTGAAGCACTGAACACTTCTATGAAAACGCCAGGAAGCAAGCTGTCACTGTCCGTGAGGCAGTGGCTGATCTTCCATCAATTCTTACACTACACACTCTGTAAAAGATTCATAGATTCACTGAATGGTTTAGGTTGGAAGGGACCTTAAAGATCATCTACTTTCAGTCACCTACCATGGCAAGGATGGATCTCACCAGCCCAGACTGCTCAAAGCCTCAGCCAACCTGGTCAGGGAGGGGGCATCCACAGCCTCCTTGGGCAACCTATTCCTGTGTCTTCCCCACTTTCACTAGAAAGAATTTCTTCCTCATCTCCAGTCTCAATCTCCCCTCTCCCAGCTCAAAGCCATTGTCCTTTGTCCTGGCACTCCCAGCCCTTGGCAGACATCCCTTCCCAGCTCTCCTGGAGACCCTTCAGGTGCTGCAAGGCTGCTCTAAGATCTCCCTGGAACCCTCTCTTCTCCAGGCTGAACACCCCAAACTCTCTCAGCCTGTCCCCACAGCGGGGTTCTGCAGTCCTCTGATCATCTTCACAGCCTCCTCTGGACCCTCTCCAGCAGCCTCAGGTCTTTCTTGTGCTGTGTTCCCAGCTCTGGAGCCAGTGCTGCAGGTGAGGTCTGAGCAGAGCACAGGGGCAGAATCCCCTCCCTGTGCTGCTGCTCTCCCTGCTTTGGCTGCAGCCAGCACACAGCTGCGTCTGGGTTGTCAGTGACCAGTGCTGGCTCCTGGGCACTTTGGCACCAACTGACACCCTCAAGACCTCCTCCAGGCTTCTCTCAAGCTACTCCTCACTCAGCCTTGATGTGTGCTTGTATAGTGCCCCTGAGTCACATCTGACACCTTATAAAAAAAAAGAAATTCCTACAGATTAAGTGAAAATAAAGAGTGGAAGCCTTCTGTTTACAGGCATGTTTTGAAAGGCATCTAAAATTTGTATTTCACAGGATGAATTCATAAATCAGTGCCACAATAAATCAAGACTGTTCCAAGATGGTACTTGCAGAGACCCACACCTACCATGCAAGTGATCACAGCAGCAAGCAATGAGGATATTTTTGTCAGAGATTGCCCTTCAATATCTTTTACACAACATTTCATGATGAAAATTCATTTCTGGTGATAGTGACCAAGTTCTAACTACATCCTAAAGCACAAAGGCCAAGCTCACTGCAGACACCTTTCATTCAATTATCAAATCACTGTATCAAATGTGAAATGATTTTGAATCAGTATCACAGAGGTTGATTCAAAATAAGACCAAAAAAAAGGAAGTCCCAAAATTCAGTTAGCAATAATTAGAATCAAACACAAAATACAGATCCACCTGCTACAGCAATCAGAAAAAAGTCTTCTTAATAATAGATTGCCTACATAAAATGCTTCTAATGCTTTAGTCATTGAATATCTACATACAGAAGTGACCTCTTCTGTGACTGAACGTATTTTCATGCTACTATGAGGGAAAAAAAAGTGCAGCTATTATTTCATGGAATCTGTTTGGTTTTTTTTTTATTATTATTTTAATCATGTGTTTCCATTATGAAATAATTAACAGACCTATCCCTGCTCTGCACTGCACGTAGGGGATGCATCACATGTGTCAGGGCTAAAAACCAACAAAACCCAAACAACAAAAGGTAATAATCATTGGCAGGCTTGCTCCTGGATACAAGAAAATTGGATTTTTAAATCAGTGCTTCACAAATTGTCCATCCCACACGACCTAGCAGTTACACAGAAGAATGGCTGCATCATTACTTAACCCTCTGCACAAACGTAACCCACAACAAAGGGCAGCAGCAGGAGTGTTTGATGGAGCAGGAGTAAGGGATTGTCAGAGATGGATAAGATACCACAATGGGCAGCCTCACATTCCAAACAATAAGCCAGCTATTCCTAACCCAGAGGGGAAAAGAAAAGCTCTTTCCCCCCCTCCACAGATCGAACAAATTTCAAGCCTATGAAATTATTCACCCAAACAACATTTTGGAAAGCACTACTACTCATGAACAAAAGATGTTTGGTTATTTATATTTAATTCTCCATTACCCAAAAAAATCCATTTTTAATCAACCACTCTGGCAGCAAACAATCCAGAACTACATCAGAGACCAGCCAAACCAGAACAGAACTCCTGTGGAAAACTGGGTTGTGTTTTCTGGGAGTCTCACAGACAAACGACTCCAAGTTCACTCTGCCTGGGTAAATCCAAGCTCCCACTCGTGGCACCTCCACGCTTACCAGCATGGTGAACACACGGAGCTCTGACATGCACACATCCCTCACAACCATCTTCTTGCTGAGCTGGGATGAAGGGCCAGTTCGAAAACTCCAGCTAACCATGCTTCACTGCAAGCCATTTGACACCCTCTGAGCTACAAACCAGCCAACAGCACGCAGCTCTTACTCCACGGAATGCAGACAGCTCCCTGCATCTTGCACACTCTCTCCAGGCACTGTGTGCAGGCAGAGGAACTGCGAGTCCTCATCCTTATGACACATAGAGAATACAACACAGAATTCCTATCAGTGTGTGCCCCCAACTCATCCCTTGTGCTCACAGAAAGCACAGCCTTCCCCTCACCAGAGAACCTCCCCAACACCTTGAGTGCTGGGTTCAGTTTTGAGCCCTTCACTCCACGGAGGATAGTGAGGTGCTGAAGCATATCCAGAAAAGGGCAACCAAGCTGGTAAAGGGTCTGGAGAATAGATCTGGGGAGGAGCAGCTGAGGGAACTGGGGATCTGCAGTCTAGAGAAGAGGCTGAGCAGCTGAGGGGACTGAGGTTGTTCAGTCTGGAGAAGAGGAGGTTGAGGGGAAACCTCATTGCTCTCCACAGCTCCCTGAGAGGAGGCTGGAATGAGGTGGGGGTTGGGCTCTATAATAACAAGTGAAAGGAGGAGAAGAAACGGCCTCAAGTTGCACCAGGGGACATGGTTTAAGACGGACATTAAAAGAAACTTCTTCACTGAAAGGGTTCTCAAAGACTGTCACAGTCTGCCCATGGAGGTGACTGAATACCCATCCCTGGAGATGTTTCAAAGAGGCAGAGACGTGGTGCTGAGGGCTACGGTTTAGCCCCGGCAGAGTTAGAGAATGTTTGGAGAAGATGCTCTTCAAGGTCTTTTCCAATCAGGAAGATTCTCTGGCTTTCTCCTCTCTCCAGACAGGTAGCCCGGGTCCCTGGCAGCACGAGTGCAGAGGCACCGAGGGCGCCTGCACCCCTCCCCAGGGCAGAAAGAGGCACAGGACACAGTAATATCCACCCCGGGGCAGCAGCGCTGCGTGCCGGGGTTTAGCGGGGGGCCCTCCGCCCGCAGAGCCCTGCCCCTGCACACAGCGGCTGCTCCCCCAGCTCTACCCGCGCACGGCGGAGCTGAGCTCCTCTCTTGCTGCACTGCCCGCCGGGGCAGGAAACCCCCCCCCGGGAGCACACAAAGCAGAACCAACCCTCCCCGAGGCACGCAGAGGTAGCACACAACCACTGCACAGCCCCCATTCCTCCTGTCCCGCCGCATGCAAGGGGAGACCTCTCCTTGTCCGTCCACCCCCGAACGTGGAGCCTCCCCACTATCCCCCACTGCCCTCATACAGCGAGGACCTCTGCTGTTGCCCAGTGCCAGCACAGCAGTCCCCCATACGCTCCGAGAGCCCTGTTACCATCGCCATTTCAGTCTGCGCCCTCCAATGCTCCCTCTCGTCACTGGGATCAATGGGACCTACCAGCTGCACCCCTCTCACTGTCCCCACCGGGCACCCTCAGATCGCCAAGTGCCACCAGGGCGGGCCTCTTCCATGCCCTCCTCCTCAGCAGCTGGACCACGGGCCCAGCCCCCAGCTGTCCTTTGCCACAAGACCCCAGTGCCACCACAGCGGGGCCTCCGCAACTCCCCACTGTCACTACAGGGCCCCCTTTCCCAGAACTCGTCCCTAAGTGCCGCTATGGCGAGGACGATCCTCCCCATCCTCACAGCCGGCTCCCTTAGCCGCCCGTTCTGACTCCCGCAACCAGGCCTCCCCGGCAGGAGGCCCGCTCCGCCCCGCCGCCGGAGCTTCCCCCCACCTGCTTGCGTGGTGTCGCTGAGGTCGTAGCCGCTGCCGGGAAAGTCGCGTAGCTTCCTCCCGCTGAGGCAGAGGATGCCCGAGCTGCCTGCCTCCTCCAGGGCACGGTCCAGGCTGCGCACCGTGTGTGGCTGCGGCAGAGTCGCCGCGCCCCAGTGCGGCCCGGCCGAGAAGGAGAGGGTGAGGTGAGCAGGGATCCCCAGTCCACCCGCTCCATTGGCATTGGCGTTGTTGCTGCTACTGCTGCAGCTGCTGTTGCTGCTGCTAGCACCGCTGCTGCAGTTGCTGCTACCGCCGTTGCCTCCGTTCCCGTTGCCGCCACCGCCCCCCTGCCCGGCCGCCATCTTCGTACGGCGCAGACCTGCCCCACAATAACAACAGCCGGGACCGCCACACCGCCACTGCGCAAGCGCCAGCGAACCCGCATGGGGTAGGGGGGGCGCGGGAGGGACACGGTGGGACCTCTGGCGGAGTGGGCGGGGCTCCCTAGCGCCTCTCCACGGCCCTCACCAATCCGCGGAGACGTGGGGTGAGGAGGCGGGGCTCCGCCTGCCCACTGCGGCCTCCTTTACCAATCCGCGGCGATGTGAGGCGAGGGGGTGTGGTTCCTCTAGCCAGCGCTGGCCAATGAGAGGCCGCGCGCGCGCCCAGGGGGCGGGGCTGTGGCGGCACGCGCTGGCGCTGGTGGGGGTGCTGCTTGTCGCCGGCCGCGGGGCTGAGGGGGGCGGCTGCGGGAGCGGCCCCGGGACGCGCCAACCGCACGGCCAGCGGAGCCCGGCGAGCAGCCTGGCAGCGGGATGCCTCTGGCAGTCGTTGTGGTTGCGGAGAACGCAACCGCCTCGGGGCAACGACAGCATGGGCCGGCCCCAAAAAGCAGAGGTGGCGCTTATGTGCCACGGGCCAAGGCGCTTGTGAAACGGCATCCGTGCCGGGTGGCGGAGCAGCGTCGCCCGCCGGCGGCACGGCAAAGAGGCTGGGTTTGCTCCGGTGAGCCGTTTGGCACCGGCCGGCTTTGCTGTCGTATCTATGGCAACACAGGTTATCGATTGCTCCTCAGGTTAAAACGTCGCCTGAGGCAGGTCCCTCAGGGCATCACTCTGCGTGGACGAGCTCTAACGAGCAGTGCCTGTCGGTAACTGCTCAACCGGTGCAGTGGCACGAACAGAGAATCAGCCGGGAATCTGCCATAGCAGAACAAAGGGCAATAGCAGGAAGGTGATCAGCCTAAAATGAGTTAAGGAACCTATCAACAAAAGCCTCAAAGACACTGATGCTCCTGTTTCAGAATGGGAAAAAGCAGTGGTGAAAAGAACAATCAGGAGCTGGTCACAATGGCTGAGGGCCAGTTATAGCAATGAAATCTTACACGATTGCTAGGATACACTATGGACGAAGAGTTACCTCTACTACAATGTAACTGCTCGTTAGGTGCTGCATATTTATCTGTCAGAAACGACTCTGGAACCGTAGTTAACAAACGCTAAAGAAAGGCTCAGAGAGCCACATTTTAATACAGTTGCTGTGGGGTTGATATTCAGAATCTGCTTTTATGCTTTGCTCCTCCTGCGAGGTCCTTAAATGGGTTTGGTGGGGGTTTTTTTGTGTGCACAGATGATGACGAATTTGGGGATAAAAGGGAAATTCCTTATGTAAGCAGTATGGAGGAGTCCAGCCTTCAGGCAGCAATATGTCAGTGAGAGGCAGAGAAGCTGTCATCAGGCAAAAGACAACAGCCCTGTTAAGATTCTCTGGGTAACATCTGGCTGAAATTCAAGAAAACCAATTCGGCCAGAATTGGAAGACATTGAAGAGGGAAGGGTTTAATCCTCTGGTGCAGCACTCTGTGGGCTTGGAGTTCACTGTGGCAGTGGGAATGGACTGGATTTCCAGCCAAAGATGTGCAAGATGCCTGCGTGGAGGGGGAAAGGCTGCCATTATCACCTGCAAATATTGTGCCTGTCTGCTTCATTTAACCCCAGCTGCAGCTACCTTTGTTGGCAGGGGGATTAGAGCTGACAAGATGAATATTTACTGATCAGGCTGCCTGGGCCACAGCCTCTGCTCTTGCCCTGGAAAAGCTAATTATTCCCTGGGTTTGCAGCAGGAAAGTCAGACAAATATGCATAAATACTGCTGACTGCAGCCCTTGGTTCAGTTTCCAGCCCGAGAGGGTGGGTGATGGTGAGACCTCATCTGCGGTGCTGTGTCCAACTCTGGGGCCCCCAAAACAAGAAAGACATGGACCTGGTGGAGAGGGTCCAGAGGCCACAAAGATGGTCAGAGGGCTGGAGAACCTCCCCTATGGGCACAGGCTGGGACAGTTGGGGCTGTTCAGCCTGGAGAAGAGAAGGCTCCAGGGAGAGCTTAGAACAGCCTCCCAGTACCTGAAGGAGGCTACAGGAGAGCTGGGGAGGGGCTGTTTAGAAGGGCCTGTGGTGATACAGTGAGGGACAATGGTTTGAAGCTGGAGCAGGGGAGACTGAGGTTGGGCACCAGGAAAAAATTCTTCATGATGAGAGATGAAACAGTGGAACAGGTTACCCAGGCATGTGGTTGAGGCTCCATTCCTGGAGACATTCAAGGGCAGACTTGATGTGGCCCTGAGCAACCTGATCTACTTGGAGATATCCCTGGCAGAGCACAGGGCAGTTGGGCCAGGTGACCTCTGAGGGTCCCTTCCAGCCCAATGCCACCTGTGATTCTGTGCATAAACTCAGAGGCTGATGTTGAGCCAAGAGCCAAATGTAATGGTTTTGCCCACAGGCAGGAGGCACAGTGGTTCCAGTCTGCATTTATTGCCCCTTGTCCTGTCACTGACACCACTGAGAAGAGTCTGGCTCCATCCTCCTGATACCTGCCTTTTAGCTATCAATCAACATTAATGGGATCCCTCCTCAGTCTCCTCTGGGCTAAGCAGCCCCAGGTCTCTCAGCCTTTCCTAAGGCAGATGCTCCAGTCCCCTCATCCCCACAGGATGTCTATGTTTCAGGAGTCTAAAAACCACTGGAAAACCCCCAGTTCCCTGAAAGCTTCCACTGTGAAGTCTTTGTGGTTACCCACACCTGCTTTAGCTGAGATAAAGACTCATAAAGATCAGACATCGACAAACGTTAAGAGGTGGTGCTAATGCCTGCAGAAATGGGATCTAGAAAAGGCTTTGATCTATCTACCTCTCCTCATGGATTGCAGGATGTGATTGCTCACAAGCCTTGCAAGGCTGTGCTCCTTGGCACAGCTAGAGCTGTGTGCCCATCCTGCTGCTCTGCCCACACTGCCCCCACACCTCTGCTGAGCCCTGCTCAGCAGCATCACTCACAGTTCCAACTCTGCCCAAGGCACTGCCTTCTGGAGAGACTCAGACAGGTTCATCTGTTTCAGAAATTGATTGTGAGTGTCAGGGAAGCAGGAGTAGAGTCCCTGTCTCTCCTCTGCCTTCATAATTCTCCCGAGTGTGCTGCAGGCTGTGTGCCAGGTCAGGTAAGGGCACATGATAAGAACATCAAAGCACAGTAACAAAGCTCCCTTGACACTTCCACCAGACTTGCAGGCCAGGCAATGCAAGCTCTGGGCAAGAAACAGAGATTGCTGAGAGCAGAGACACCTCATGAACTTCCAGCATTCCTGAATGAAATACTTGAGCTGAATACAAAGCAGATCTTTGTCAGGCTAGATTGCCATTTGCTGTGAGAAATGACATCCTCCTGAGGTGTCAGCCCTGACCTTTTCCTGCATCCTTTCTTGCTTTAAGCAATTAAACCAGAGCTTTCACAGTGTTCTTACTATGCTTCTGCATGTGTAGCCTCAGTCCTCCTACGTGTGTGAGGTACTGGGACTACACATTCACTACTTGAGCACTCACATGATCCTTGTGCCTCATCTCCTTGATTCCTCTTCAGCTCCTTCTCCCTCACTTTCAATATCAGTACTTGCTCTAGTCCTAATTGATACTGATTTTCTTATTCAAGACCTGCAAGTGTCCACAGCTTCCTACAGGGAGTTAAAATCATAGAATCACAAAATGGTTCAGGCTGGAAGGAACATTAAAGAGCATTTAGATCCAGCTCCTTGCCGTGGGCAGGGACACCTCCCACTAGCCCACATTGCTCAAGTTCTCACCCAGCCTGGCCTTCAGCACCTCCAGGGAGCGGGCAGCCACAACCTCCCTGAGCAACCTGTGCCAGTGTCTCACCACCCTCACTCTCAACAATTTCTTCCTCATCTCCACTCTCCCCTCTCCCAGCTCAAAGCTATTGTCCCTCTTCCTGTCACTCCAAGCCCTTGTCAAAAGTCCCTCCCCAGCTCTCCTGTAGCCTGCTTCGGATACTAGAAGAGTTGGAGCTGGATGATCCTTGAGGTCCCTTCCAACCTTACCATTCTATGATTCTATGATTTTATCCCTTCAGGTATCGGAAGGCAGCTCTAGGGTACCCCCAGAATCTTCTCTTCTCCAGGCTGAACAGGCCCATAGCAGAGGTTCTCCAGCCCTTGTATCATTCTTGTGGCCCTCCTCTGCACTTCCTCCAACATGGACTGAAACTATCCCTTGGCTGCAGTCATCACACAGCAGCATCTTCTGTCTCTGTCTCATCCCCTTAGGCCATGGTGGTGGTAGGTCAGCAGTTAGGCTTGATGATCTTGGAGGTCTTTTTCTACCAAAGCAAATCTGTGATTGTGTGAGTCTATGAACAAAGTGGTCAGCATCAATTTGAAGAGAAATATTTTTATGTCACATCAGTAAGATTTTTGACAACAACAAACCATCCTAAGTTATTTAAGACGCAGAAGATTTTGCCAAGAGATGGAGGAAACCTTTCAGATAACACAAGTGTTTGAATGCTGCAATGTGTTCCCAGCTCCCACTGAGCTAAAAGTTTGTTATTTGTTTTTAGCTAAAAGCCTTCTAGAGCTTCTTGAGGTTTGATTGTGTGGTGTGAGCACCTGATAAGTTGAAAGGCTCAGTACCCCAAAGTAACTTCTGCTCTTTGTGGAGGGGCACACATTCTAGGTGTGCCCATCAGACACCTGCAGTCCTCTCTGGTGCAGGGGGATTGTGCTTTAGAAGAGGTTCTACCTCTTAAGGCCTTTTCATAGAATCACAGAATGACAGAATATCAGGGGTTGGAAGGGACCTCCAGAGATCACTGAGCAAGGTCACCCAGGGCAGATCATACAGGAACACATTCAGACAAGTCTTGAAAGTCCCCAGAGAATAAGACTCCACAGCTTCTCAAGAATAATAAACTGCACCAGTAAAGGCTGGGAGGTGATCTGCTGGAGAGCAACCAGACCTAGGAGAGCTGGTGGATAACATCCATGGGGCAGCAATGTGCCCTTGTGGCCAAGAAGGCCAAAGGGATCCTGGGGCGCATTAAGAAGAGTGTGTCCAGCAGATCAATGGAGGTTCTCCTGCCCCTCTACTCTGCCCTGGTGAGACCTCATCTTGAGTACTGTGTTCAGTTTTGGGCTCCCCAGTTGAAGAGGGCCAGGGATCTGCTGGAGAAGCTCCAGTGGAGGGTGATGAGGGAACTGGAACACTGCCTGGTGAGGAGAGTCTGAGGGACCTGGGGCTATTTAGTCTGGAGAAGAGAAGATTGAGAGGTGATTTAATCAATGTTTATAAATATCTGAGGGCTGGGGGTCAGGAGGTGGGGGGACAGACTCTGCTCAATTGCTCCCTGGGATAGGACAAGGAGCAATGGATGGAAGCTGCAGCACAGGAGGTTCCAGCTCAACACAAGGGGGAACTTCTTTCCTGGAAGGGTCCCAGAGGACTGGTACAGGCTGCCCAGAGAGGTTGTGGAGTCCCCTTCTGTGGAGCCTTTCAAGGCCTGTCTGGATGTGTTCCTGAGTGACCTGAGCTAGATTGTGTGGTCCTGCTCTGGCAGGGGGGTTGGACTCACTGATCTCTGGGTCCCTTCCAAACCCTGATATCCTGTGAGTCTGTGATCCTCTCTGGGCAGCCTGCTCCAGGGTTCCAGCACCCTCACATCAAAGAATTTTGTCTTAATGTTGAGGTGGAACTTCCTGGGTTCCAGTTTGTGTCCACTGTCCCTTGTCCTATCACAGGACACCAGGAAAATGAGCCTGGCCCCTGCTTCTTGCCACCCACCCCTCAGATATTTATAGGCATCGATAAGATCCCCTCTTAGGCTGCTCTTCTCCAGGCTAAACAGCCCCAAGTCTCTCAGCCTTTCCTCCTAAAAGAGATGTTCCAGTCCCCTCAGCATCTTCATGGCCCTGCACTTGACTCTCTCCAGTTCCCTGTCCCTCTTGAACTGGGGAGCCCAGAACTGGGCACAATACTGCAGATCAGACCTCAGCAGGGTAGAGCAGAGGGGAAGAAGAACCTCTCTTGACCTGCTGACCACACTTCTTAATGGACCCCAGGATACCCTTGGCCAAAAGGGCACATTGCTGTCCCAAGGAGAACTTAAGCGTCCACCAGGACATCAAAGTCCTTCTCTGTGGAGCTGCTTTGCAGCAGGTGAACCCCTGATCTGCACTGGTGCATGGTGTTGTCCTCCCCAGGTGCAGGACCCTACACTTCCCCTTGTTGAAGCTTCTTGGGTTCCCCTCTGTCCACCTCTGCAGCCTGTCCAGGGTTCACTGAATGGCTGCACAGCCTGATGGTTTATCACCAACTCCACCACATGTCACCTTACACTGCTCATGTGAGAAATTACTCAGAACTGACTTAATGGCAGTATTTGGACATACCTCAGTGAAGGACACTTGCAAGATCTTGAAAGCTCAGAGTCTGGGAGCTGAAAAATAACAGAGTACATAGAATCACAGAATGTCAGGGGCTGGAAGGGACCTCGAAAGATGGTCCAGCCCCCTGCTAGAGCAGGGTCACCTAGAGCAGATCACACGGGCTGACCTTATAGTAACCTTCCAGTATCTGAAAAGAGCTACAGGAGGGCTGGGGAGGGACTATTGACAAGGTCTTGTAATGACAGGACAAGGGGCAATGGGTTTGAACTGGCAGAGAGGAGATCGAAATTGGATGTTAGGAAGAAGTTGTTTGCAGTGAGGGTGGTGAGACACTGGCACAGGTTGCCCAGGGAGGTTGTGGAGCACAGATGCACAGAATGTGATCAAAGATCACAATGTGATCACCTCCCTGGAGGTGTTCAGGACCAGGCTGGATGAAGCCTTGAGCGACCTGTTCTAATGGGAGGTGTCCCTGCCTATGGCAGGGGGTTGGAACTGGCTGAGCTTTGAGATCCCTTCCAACCTAACCCATTCTGTGATTCTTTCCCTGCCATGCAGCTTTCCTGCCACTCTGCCCGCAGCCTGGATGCCGAAGCAGTCAGCTCGGGGAGACAGTGGGTGCCCAGGTGCCGAGGGCTGGGTGCAGGGGCTGGGGTGGGTGCTGGTGCAGAGCTGACCAGGTTGTGTGGCCGGGTGCTGGTGCAGAGCTGGCCGAGCTGGGTGGGTGCTGGTGCAGAGCTGACCGGGCTGGGTGCCGGGCTGGGTGCCGGCGCATTCCAGGCAGGCGCAGTGGGGCAGGGGCGGTGGCAGTGGCGCTCGGAGCCCATGGAGGCGGCAGGGCAGCAGGCTGGAGCGGGCCCCGCGGCGGAGCCGCAGCCGGCAGCCGAGGAGATTGACATGTCCCTGGGTAGGTCCGGCGGGGCGAGGGCCCCTGCCCGGTAGGGGAGCGGCGGCGGGACCAGGCCGAGGAGGCTGAAGGGGCTGCGGAGCTTGGCGCGCCCGGCGGGACCGGCCCCGGGGTCTTCGCAGCGCTACTTTGCCCCGGGTCGGCTGCTCGCGGCTACGGAGGAGGGGGACGGGGCAGGGGAGGGAAGTGGAGGCGACGAAGGAACGAGCGGGAGGAATGTCGGCTCCCATCCCCTCTGTGCGTTGCTGCCGGCCCCCGGCGGGGCGGGGGTCAGGGTCGCGGCTAGGGCAGGCCGACGTCAGTAGCCCGCTGCCTAGAGAGCCGCGGCCATGCCTTGCCCTCGGCCTATTTATAGCCACTGCCCCCGCGTCCGCATTCCCTGGCACGGACACGGCAGCGCCGCGCAGGCTGCTGCCCCTCCGGGCACTCCGGCGGCCTGGGCGCTGTGCTGGTCGCTGCCTGCTGGCAGCTCTGCGGTGGAAGGGAGGTTCAGCGGCACCAGGACAACTTCCACACTGAAGCCTTGCGTCGTTTCTTCTTCCCGGCCGTGAGCCGCTGGTCAGGCAGGGCACGACACAGTCATGGAATGGTTGTGGTTGGAAAAGGTTGTTGGGTCCAAGCATTCTGTAACTCTGCCAAGGCTGGGGCTAAACCACGGCCTTCAGCACCACAGCTCTGCCTCTTGGAAGCATCTCCAGGGATGGGAATTCAACCACCTCCCCCGGCAGCCTGTGCCAGGCTTTGAGAAGGTTTTCAGTCAAGAAGTCTCTTCCCATCCTCTGGTGCAACTTGAGGCCATTTCCTCTCATTCTGTCACTTGGTACTAGAGAGCAGAGACCAACTCCCGCCTGGCTCCAGCCTCCTCTCAGGGAGCTGCAGAGAGCAGTGAGCTCTGCCCTCAGCCTCCTTTTCTCCACACTGCACATCCCCAGCTCCCTCAGGTGCTCCTCCCCAGCCCTGTTCTCCAGACCCTTCCCCAGCTTTGTTGCCCGTCTGTGGACAGGCTTCAGCACCTGAGCGTCCCACTTTGCAAACGTTTTCCACTGCAAACTCAAAGGGTTCCCTTTGAGTTGTTGGTACACGTTGTTATAGCAGTGCTGTGAGCAGTTAGCATAGTCTTGGCTCCCTCATTTTTCACTTCATTTCCCCAGAGGGTTCCATGCCCATTTTCTTTTTGTTTAGCTGCCATACACCCTGTGCTTCTGCTCTCCCTTAATGCTTCGCAGGATCATAGAATGGGCTGGACTGAAAGGGACCTCCAAAGCTCACCCAGTCCAACCCCCTCTGCAGTCAGCAGGGACATCCTCCACTAGATCAGGTTGCCCAGAGCCTTGTTGAGTCTCACCTTTAATATCTTCAGGGATGGGGACTCTTCCACCTCCCTGGGCAACCTGTGTCAGTATTCCACAACCTTCATGGTGCAGAAATTGTTCCTAACACCCAATCTAAATCTGCTCTGCTCTACTTTGAAGCCATTGCCCTCATCCTGTCCCTGCAGGCCTTTGTAACCAGTCCCTCTCCGTCCTTGTAACCCCCTCCAGGTAGTGGAAGGTCACTATTAGGTGTCCCTGGAGCCTTCTCCAGGTTGAACACCCCTCCCTCAGCCTGTCCTTGTAGCAGAGCTGCTCCAGGTCTCTGATCATTTTTGTGGCCTTTTCTGGAGCAGCTCCATCAGGTCCATGCCCTTCTTGTATTGAAGACTCCAGACCTGGATGCAGTACTCCAGGTGAGATCTCACCAGAGCAAAGTGGCAGACCTTGGTCAGACCTCCTGTGGCCCACCTCCACAGTCAGTCCATAATACACTTTACAGAGGAGAGAGCTGGAAAGGTCAAGGTGCAGAAGTGATACTTTTACCATCAGGTGCTTTTTTTCTGTGCCTTCAGACATGCTGGGCCTTACTTGAGTTCGCAGTCACAGGACACTGCAGGAGTTAACTCTAAAGCTGCTCGGATGGATCTAATTCTTTTTTGAGGGCATAAGAATTCCTTAAGTGACCTCTGAGGATGCCTTCCATCCTCAGATAGTACTCACAGTGTATTGATGGGTGCAAAAGGCAAGGAAACAACTCAAACCCAAACAAAAAATAAAAAAAAAGAAAAAAAGAAAGGCAACAAGCTGGGCACCTGAGCATTCATCTGCTCTCCGTTCCCAGAGACCTCTTCCTTGCACTATACATATCCCACCCTTGCATGCTGCTGTCCACTTCCCTGCAGAGCAAGCAGGGATGCTGCAGGTGTGCTTCACAGCAGCCTGTGCCCCAAATAGCACATGTCCCAGAGGCACACTTAGCTAAGAACATTGTGTGTTCATTGCCCAGCCTCGATCCATGTGCTCTCCTCATGGCAGGCTGCAAAGAGGAATCACAAAAGCAGTCACGCACCCCATTCTTCCATCTGCTCCTGTGTGTTGTCCCTGGGCTTTGTGTTCGTTTGGACCCAGGAGTTTCTTGATAGGAAATGACAAGTGGGAAGCACTGGAGGTTGATGTGCTGCCCCTGATAATTGCCACTGAGTGCTAATGGAACTTCTCTGCTTCCCCTCCAGTGATTCATTCGGGAGCTGGAGTAGCCTCTGACTGGCAGAAGGCCTGATCTGGGCAAATCTTCCCTTGCTAAGCTGTTAAAGTTGTTACTTGCTAAATTGCTAGGCTGTTAAAGTTATTACTTGCTAAATATTTTCTGTAATGTTTGAGGTTAAAAGGAGAAATTCGTGGACAATATGGATTAATGAGGGCATATCCCTTTGCCTTACCTCTTTATCACAACAGCTTGAATTAAGACCCTCTTGATTTCAGGCCAGCTCCTTGAGAGCTGAGAGACTTTGAGCTGTTTCTTAGTAGACCCTTGCATCTAAAAGCAGTTTGGACATGGCCCAGATATCTTGACTTCCAGTGCTGTCTTTTCAAGGATTAAAAACTTGTTCAGGGTGGGCATGAGCTATCAGAATCCTGTCAGGTGTGTTCTGGATGCTGCAGCTGGATCACCACCTTCCCCTCTGCTGTCTCTGCCATGAAGCACAGCACCTCAGGGCAGCTTAGGGCACCTGCAGCTAGGGCAGTACCTGGGATGCTTTGGCCAAGGCTGAACTGGTGAAGTACAGCAGCAGAACATCCCTGGGAGAAATTAAGTCATCTTGTCAGTGCTACTAACATAGTTTCAAACCCAAAGTGCGTAAAATCATAGGGAAACCAAATGGTTGTTTCACGCTGGCTCTGTGCCTTGGGAACTGCACTTATGGATGGTGCCTTGCAAAAGAAAGTGACAAACATCTCACAGTTCTTTGAACAGCTCAGCAGAGTACACTTTCAGAGCTGCCTAAGAAGAAGGCTGGGTGAAGGGAGTTCTGAGACATTGGTGGGACATCCCAGGTCCATTTTGCTGGTGGTTTATAGCCCTTCTGTAGTGGGGCCGAGAAGGGTACTCAGAGGTGGTACCTGGAGCCAGCACTGATACAGCAGCAGCACAGGATCTGGCTGTTTACAGAGTGCTGTGCAGGGTTTCCAGAACACCTTACTGCTGCTGGCAGCAGGGCAAGCATGGAAATCAAATCCATGTGTTCATTTTTGAGCATGAGGGCTGGTTCCTTGGGTGCAGTGCAGACAGGTCTGTATGGGAGACCTGCTGAAGAGAGCAGGCATCCCCTGCGTGGTCCTCTTGTTCTCCCTCTCTGCCTCACCAGACAGTGGCAGAGGCTAAGAGGCTCCTGATCAGGAGCACCTACACCAGAGAGTCAGAAAATCAAGGGTCAGGTCCTGAAGACCGTGGAACTTAAAATAACAAAGGTGCTGTTCATACTGCACATCTTACATCCGTTTGCTTTGCTGCTTTTTGAGCCATAGAGATTGATGGCTTCAAGATTCATCTCATAGAAGAAAGGATTAGAAGCTTGCTCTGTCTTTTTAAAGCACTGAGCAGACAAAGCAGGTAGCTGACTTCAGGAGATGGGAATTGAAAGGAAGCCATCCTGTAGCCTCCTTGCTGAGCCATGAGTCTTTGGAGGCCCATGACATCCTGTCTCTTGACAGCTGTTCTGTACAAGTGGGATTCCTTCCCTGCAGCCCTTGTTGCAGCAAGCTTTAGCTTTTCCTGTTTACACGTGTAGGGACCAGGGGGACATTGATTCCACGTGTGTCTGCAGGACGTTTGAGCTGTGTGTGTGTTATTATACATCAGGGACATGTCCTCTGCAAGGGGCAGTGCCAGTGTCTCACACAGGGCAGGGGGAGCCCTTGGAGCAGCCATCACAATGCGCCCCTGGGTGCTTCTGACCATTCTCCCAGCCCTGAGCACCTTTGTCACAGTCTCCCAAGTTCAGATCTTCTCAAGAAATGTTCTCTGCCCAGCACTGAACTCCTGCTGTCCCTGCAAGACATATTAATGGGGAATCTGTCAGATGGGACATGGGGCTGAAATCTGCCCTGCACATGGTAGATAGGTGCTGGATGGCAGCACATTCTGAACCCTTTTGCTGCACTTTAATTTCCAGCCTGCAGGAGCTGAGTCAGTTGATCCTATACTTTCAGAGCTAAGCTTCATCATTTGTTGTCCATCCAGTGCAGATTACAGAACCACAAACTCCGTTTTCACTGTGGACAATTGTCACAGAATGGTGGGGGTTGGAAGGGACCTGTTAGGATCATTTGAGTCCACCCCCACTGCCAGGGCAGGAGCACTTCATAGAATCATAGAATCATAGAATGGTAAGGTTGGAAGGGATCTCAAGGATCATCCAGTTCCAACCCCCTGCCATAGGCAGGGACACCTCCCACTAGTACAGATCACTCAAGGCCTCATCCAACCTGGCCTTGAACACCTCCAGGCAGGGAGCAGCCACAACCTCCCTGGGCAACCTGTGCCAGTGTCTTACCACCCTCACTGTAAACAACTTCCTCCTAACATCCAGTCCAAATCTCCCCTCTGCCAGTNGCTGCAGTCCTCTGAGCATCTTGGTGGCCTCCTCTGGACCCACTCCAACAGTTCCATGTCCTTCCTGTGCTGGGGGCTCCAGAACTGCACACATTAAAGGTCACAGTAAAAGACTTAAAAGACAGTAAAAGACTTAAAGCAGGTCACACAGGACCATGTCC
Source organism: Eubucco bourcierii (assembly GCA_013396675.1). Lineage (NCBI taxonomy): Eukaryota > Metazoa > Chordata > Aves > Piciformes > Ramphastidae > Eubucco > Eubucco bourcierii. The sequence goes on from VWZE01024660.1 coordinate 67,668, forward strand.
AGGTGAGCCTTGAAAGTCTCCAGAGATGGAGACTCCACAACTTCTCTGGGCAGCCTGCTCCTGGGCTCTGCCACCCTCAAAGTCAAGACACTCCTTCTCATGTTTAGATGGGGCTTCCTATGTTCAAATTTGTGCCTTTTATGTCTTGTCCTATCCCTGGGGACCCCTGAGAAGAGTCTGGCCCTATCTTCCTGACACCCACCCCTTAGATTTTTTACAAGCATTGATCAGATCCCACTCAGCCTCCTCTTCTCCAGGCTAACCAACCCCAGCTCTCCAATCGCAAGCACCAAAATTAGCAATCACTGTTGGTAAAAAGTGCAGGCTTGATGTGTTTTCCCTTTGCCATTTTGGTCTAGATGACATCATAAAACGCCACAGAAATGAGCAAACAGATGCCAGCACCACAGGAGATGGGCAAAGGCAGCTGGTGAAGAACAGGAACTTGGCATACGGGTATGGGCGGCCTCGGTTCCGTGCCTGGACGCAGAGGAATCTGCAAGGTAGGTGGTGGAAGGTCCTCGGGGTGGTGGAAGACACATTTGTGTCACAAAATCAGCTCTTCAGTCCTTCTCTTGTCTAATGCCTGTGTGTGCATAAGATGTCCTCAGGCTCTGAATAGCTTTTCTCTCTGACACAATGGAATATCAGGGCCCTTTCAGAGCATAAATTCATCCCTCTCGCTCCCTTCCTCCCTCTTCTGAATTACTAATTCAAAACGACTTAATATCTATTCTCTATTCCCTTTTGGCTTTTCATATTTTAATTATGCCTTATCCTAATCCTTTTTTTTTTTTTTTCCCCTCCCAGAGCACCCTTAAATTACCTCTTCAGTAAATGTCTTTGATAGCTCAGTTATTGGAGCTAATTTGTCACTTTTGCCAGCCGTGCTATTTTGATGAGGAGTTTTGTTCACAATACTGACTGATCACACACTAATCTGCTTGGTTCCACTGCCTCTTATCTACAAACCTGATGTGAGCTGCTGCACAAAATGCCACCTCTATCAAAATTCTGCTTTTTTTAAAAAAAAAGGCCTTTTAATGCCTGCTAAATCACCTCACTGAAGATTTTAGTGACATTTTGCAGCAATCTCTTTGCAGCCTTCCTTTGGAGCTCCAGGACAGGATGCTGGAAGCAATCCTGCTTGTCTCTGATCTGCCTCCCACTCTCATGTTCTTGGTCTCTGCTACATATTGCTTTACCAGGAATTAAACAGGATGGTGGTAATTGCCCTTTGCACATTGATTTTTCTGTCAAAAAACACAGGCTTTGATATTCTTCCCCACTCAGGCAACTGCTGCCTGCAGAGTCAAATAAATCAAACAAAGTAGGGGCATTTTAGCTATTCCTCAGAAGATCTTTCTTGTTCATTTGTAGAATTATTTATGCTAAGCTTAGTATTTCTAAGCATTTAACTGAGTCTGAATTCAGCCCTGCCTCACAGAATGGTTTGGATTGGAAGGGACATCCAAAGTTCTGAGCATCTTCATGGCCTCCTCTGGACCTGCTCCAACAGTTCCATGTCCTTCCTGTGCTGGGGGCTCCAGAACTGCACACAGTAAAAGTTGCAGTAAAAGACTTAAAAGGCAGTAAAAGACTTAAAGCAGGTCACACAGGACCATGTGTGTCCATGCAATCAGCAGGGACACCCTCAACTAGATTGGGTTGCTCAGAGCCTTTTCCAGTCTGGCCTTGATTATCTTCATGGACAGAGCCTTAACCACCTCTCTGGGTTACCTGTTCCAGTGTTCCACCACCCCCCTGGTAATGCACTTGTTCCTAACATCTAATCTCAGTCTGCTCTGCTCTCATTTCAAACCATTGCCCATACTCCTGTCACTGCAGGCCTTTGCAAACAGTCCCTCTGCAGCCTTCTTATAGTCCCCTTCAGGTACTGGAAGGCTGTCCCCGAGGTATCCCTAAGGTGTTCATTCTCCTGTCACTGCAGCTTTAGCAAACAGTCCCTCTGCAACCTTCTTACAGCCCTCTTCAGGTACTGGAAGGCTGTCCCTGAGGTGTCCCTAAGGTGTCCATTCTTCTGTCACTGCAGCCTTTGCAAACAGTCCCTCTGCAGCCTTCTCATAGCCTCCTTCAGGTACTGGAAGGCTGTTCCTAAGGTGTCCCTAAGGTGTCCATCCTCCTGTCACTGCAGCCTTTGCAAACAGTCCCTCTGCAGCCTTCTCATAGCCTCCTTCAGGTACTGGAAGGCTGTTCCTAAGGTGTCCCTGGAGCCTGCAGAGCCCTACCATATTGTGTGGTGCTGATGTCAGTGGCAGCTTTGAGAAGCTCAGCATGACTGGGAATTTAGCCCATGGTCTTTCAGAGGGTCATTTCAGTTTGGTCCCTGCTGAAATATAGTCCCTCCTGAGCTGAGATATGAGAACCATTGTCAAAAGGACCACCAGAACAACCCAGCACTGTAAGGATAGAGGGTGGAGAAGGATATTCTGTTGCTTGAGCCAGCAAGAGAATTCATGACAGTGAAGTGCTGTTAGCACTGCTTGAATATGGTTTAAACCATCTCCCCCTTGGGGGAAAGATCATTTTTAATGACAAGAAATTTGAATTTCAGATCTCTTCAGAAAATGAATCTGTCAGACACTGAGGTTTCTCCCCAGGCAGGGCAGAGGTACCTTTTGGCCAATCCAGGTGTGCTCAGCATCAGGATCTGAGCCTACACCTGCACAGAACCACAGCATGTTAGGGATTGGGAGGGACCTCCAAAGCTCAGCCAGTCCAAGCCCCCTGCCAGAGCAGGGGCACCCAGAGCAGATCACACAGGAACACATCCAGGCAGGTCTGGAATATCTCCAGAGAGGGAGACTCCACAACCCCCCTGGGCAGCCTATTCCAGGGTTCTGTCACCCTCACAGTGAAAAAAAATATTCTTCCCCATGTTTCCATGGCATTTCCTATGCCTCAGCTTCCACCATTGCCTCTTGTCCTGTCGCTGGGCATCACCCAGCAGAGCTGGCTCCAGCCTCCTGGCACTCACCTTTATGTGTTTATAACCATTGCTGAGGTCACCTCTCAGTCTCCTCCTCTTCAAGCTCCCAGTCCCAGCTCCCTCAGGCTCTCCTTATAAGGAGGATGTTCCACTGCCTTCAGCATCTTCGTGGCTCTGTGCTGGACTCTTTCAAGCAGTTCCCTGAGGTCCTTCTTGAGCTGAGAGGCCCAGAACTGGACACAATATTCCAGATGCAGCCTCAACAGAGTAACCTCACTGTAGAGTTGGAATCTCCCACGTGTCACACTTCAGGATACACATGACAGAGCCAGGCCTTGGTCCCCAGCTGGTGCACACAGGGTACCCCTTGGAGCTGCTGGCTCTGTCATTAGTTGTTTGCCCTGCTGAGGTCTGCCTGAGTGCACTGCTGAGCAAAGGCTCCCTAATGTGAACTGACTGACAGGAGGATGGTTTGCTAGCCAGGGCTGCCTTCTACACCAGTCCCTGCCATGGTACCTATGGAGCACCCAGCAAAGGCAGCTAAGCTTGGTCTGTCTTGCTGCACAGATGTCCTCTCCAGGCTGCAGCAGAGCTGTGCTACAAAGCTCAGTGACCTGCAAGCAGGCAGGAGAGAGGAGAAAGCCAAGGGTGGTTGTTGAAGGGAACAAGAAAGGGAAAAAACCAAACTGGGGGCACAACCAGGTGAGAAAAAAAAAGGGCTTTTAAATACAGCAAGACCACATCTGGTCAAAAAGGCACAGACTGCCAAAACTCAGGTGTTTACTGAGAGAGGAACATTGAGAGGACATCATTTGCCAGGGAAATAACTGCAAGCAACAGTCCTACATTTTCCTGAGTTTCCCCAGCCTGCACCCTCAGCCACAGGGAGCAAAGCACCCCAACTACTACTCAGGAGGTGCTTCCCACAGGCCTGCCTCAGGGCCCTGTTGTTTGAGAGCCAGAGCAGCTCAGATCAGGTGTCAGCAGCCCACACTGGCTCTGGCCAGTGCTGCACCCCTTGGCTTGAGCCCTCATTAATCACTGTGGTGGTGGCACCACCGCCTCCCAATACTTCATTTCTAATTACTGCAAGTCATTATTAATTGCTGTGATGGAGGAATCAATGGCTCAGGATCAATAACCTGTGTCTGGCTGCTCTGTGGTTTGCATCAGGGAGGTTCTGCTCTGCAACCCAGGGTTTCACCATGATGCTGCTGTTGCTGCCCTCTGCCATGTGCTGATTCCTGCCTGATTTATGCACCCCTCTGAGCCTCTGTGCACATTGCACTGGTACAGAGCCTTGGAGGATTTCTGCTTCTGATGGCTACAAAGTTCATCACCTGGAGTAATGAAGCTTTAATGCTCTGTGCCTTCATCAACGATGATTTCCTCTAGCTCTACTCTTCTAGAATCACAGAGTTGTCAGAGCTGGAAGGGACCTCAAGGATCACTGCCATGGGCAAGGACGCCTCACACTAGATCAGGTTGCTCAGAGCCCCACCCAGACTAGCCTTAAGACCTCCAGGGATGAGGCTTCCACTACCTCACTAAACATTCATAAACTGGCATAGGGGAAGATATTAAATGCAGAACAGGCTGTTGGTGTGTTTGCAGTGTGTGTGCAGTTGTGCAAACCAGCAGCAGGAGCTGCTTTGTTCAATACATGCAATAAAGAAGGCTGTGGAGTCCAAGAACTGTTCTGGTTGGAAAAGGCCTTTCAGGTCACCCAGTCCAACCCTTCACTCACTCTGCCAATGCTGGGGGTAAGCCATGGCCCTCAGCACCACAGCTCTGCCTCTTTCAAACCCCTTCAGGGATGTGGATTCAACCACCTCCCTAGGCAGCCTATACCCTTGAGAACCCTTTCAGTGAGGGATTTTCTTCTCATGTCCAGCCCAAACCTCCCTTTGAGGTCTTTGAGCTTGAGGCCCTTTGCTGTCATCCTATCACTTGTTACTAGGGAGAAGAGACCAACCCCCACCTAACTCCAACCTCCATTCAGGGAGTTGTAGAGTGCAAAAAAGTCTCCCCCTCAGCCTCCTTTCTCCAGGCTGAACAACCTTAGTTCTCTCACAGCCACTCTTCATATGTTAAGCTAAATCAAACAAACAAATTGTAAATTTATATATATATATATAAAGTTATGATCCACTTTTCCCTTATCAAGTGCTCTAATGTGGGCAGTCAGATCTATTCCACACTGCTGTGTGTTTGCCTCTGGATTCTGGAGCTGCTTGCATGTCTGTATCCAAAGGGATTTTCCTTTCACAGTTAATTCATAGCAAAGAGCTCTGGCAGCAGACTGACAGCTTTCCTGATCTGAGCATGCCTGCCTTTATTAGGAATCTCTTCTGTGTTCTCTCCAATCAAATAATGTGTTTGTCAGTCTTACCTACAATAGGACAGTAGAAAATAGAAATTATTTATTGCTCTGCAAGACTAATTTCTTCCCCTGCAATAAATGGGTTTGGTTCTTGCATCACCCTTTAGGTAGATACTCCTATAGCACACTTGGTTACCCCTGTAATCCACTGCCAAAACTCTGATCCTAACCTGGAGTTTTGAAGGGTGCTAAAACCAGGGATTTATTTTCACAGGACCTAAAGGTTTCAGAAGAGGATTTGGACAACAGCAGTTCGGTCGGAGGCAATTCAGGAATATGATGCCCAGGCCCAGGAGAAAAGCAGCTGCTGCCTTCAGTGGAGTGAGCCCTTTGAATCGTCAGGTATCAGCTCAAGAGCTGGGGGAAGGCAGGCACAGCCCTTCCCAAACAGCCTGCAGCAATCATAGAATCACAGAATGGCTCAGGGTGGAAGGGACCTCAGAGATAGCTACTGCAACCCCCCTGATGTGGGCAGGGACACCTCTCAGCTAGACTTGGTTGCTGATGGCCTCATCCGGTCTGGCCTTAAACACCTCCAGGGAGGAAGCATCCAGCAATGTGCCCAAGTGGGCAGGAGAGCCAATGACATCCTGGCCTGGAGCAGGAACAGTATGGCCAGCAGGAACAGGGAGGTTATTCTGCCCCTGTGCTCAGCACTGCTCAGGCCACACCTTGAGTGCTGTGTCCAGTTCTGGGCCCCTGAATTCAAGAGAGATGTTGAGGAGCTGGAAGGTGTCCAGAGAAGGGCA
>VWZE01024660.1:73967-85960 GCA_013396675.1 Eubucco bourcierii
TGCTTGATTCTATGATTCTGTGATTCTATGATCCACAGCCTCCCTGGGCAACCAGTGTCTCAGCACCCTCCTACTGAAGAGCTTCTTCCTCAGCTCTACTCTAACCCTGCTGTCCCTCAGCTTCACACCATTCCCCTTAGTCCTGTTGCTAGACACCCTTACAAAAAGTCCCTCCTCCAGCCCTCCCATAGGCTCCCTTTATCTACTGGGTTTTGTTATCCTGGATCACCCTAAGGAACAACAGGCATAAAAAATTCACAAGCACCACCTTTGATATACCTGTGCACAGCATTTGTGTGCAGAGTGACTACAGACACATACATATATAAAGCAATTTGCCACTTGGTTTTAGCAGCTTTTGTCTGAGCATCCTTTTACTGAACCACTTCCCATGGGTTTCATTTTTAATACCTATTCTGAAGGGATTTAAACATTGCCATGAAAACAAATTTCCACCTTATCTAATCTTTAAACTGAGCAGGAAGTATGTTAAGATTCACCATTATTTGTCCTCCACCCAGAACATTCTCTGAGGTCCAGTGAAGTTCAGGGCTTCAGAGACTCACTTTTCACTAGCGAGTGGATATCCCCTCCACACCCTGAGACACTGATCCCAGGCCAATGTACTTCAGTGTCAACTAAATTATTCTTATTTTTTTTTTCATTCATGGCTTTCCCTTTTTCAAATTTAAATGTCTAGGTCTTGCCTCTGCTCAAAAACACCCAAGGGAAAAAAAAATACTTAAAATATTTTCAGTTGGTTTTTTTTTTGAGTTATTTTTAAGACTCAAGACATGAGCAGGAGAAAACTGTGTTCAGCATTACAGTAATTTTTACAGCTTGCTTCTGAGTGTTGCTAATAATAAACTGGCTTGGTGTAGAGGGAAAAAAAAAATCACAGAATCATGGAGTTATTTTGGTGGGAAAAGCCCACCAAAGTTCAGCCCTGGACCCAATACCACCAGATCCACTAAACCATGTCCCCGAGTGCCATGGCCACAGGCTTCTTGAACACCTCCAGGCATGGGGACTCCACCACCTGCCTGGGCAGCCTGTGCCAATCCCTGACCACTCTGGCAGCAAAGAAAAAAATTCCTCATCTCCAACCTAACCCTCCCCTGGCACAATTTCGGGCCGTTTCCTCTCCTTCTGTCACCTGAGGCTAAGGAGAAGAGCCCAGCCCCCACCTGGCTCCAGCCTCCTCTCAGGGAGCTGTAGAGAGCAATGAGCTCTGCCCTCAGCCTCCCCTTCTTCAGGCTAAGCACCCCCGGGTCCCTCAGCTGCTCCTCTCCAGCCCTGTTCTCCAGACCCTTCCCCAAGTTTGTTGCCTTTCTCCATCACTTCATTGTCCTTGCAGTGAGGGCCCCAAAACTGAGCTTAGTATTGAAGGTATGGTCTCACCAGTGCAGAGTGCAAGGAGACAACAGAATCAGTCAGGGTTGGAAGGGACCACAAAGATCATCCAGTTCCAACTCCCCTGCCGTGGGCAGGGACACCTCACACTAGATCAGGTTGCCCAGAGCCTCATCCAGCTTGGCCTTAAACACCTCCAGGAATGAGGCTTCCACCACCTCCCTGGGCAACCCATTCCAGACTCTCCCCACCCTGGATCTCCCCACCAGGGTCTCCCCACCACTCTTGTCATGGTGAAGAACTTCTTCCTAACATCCAGTCTGAATCTACCCATTTCTAGCTTTCTTCCATTCCCCCCAGTCCTATCACTGCCTGACAGCCTAAAAAGCCCTCACCAGCTGTGGTCCTGCTGGCCACACTTTGGCTGATTCAGGCCAGGATGTTGATGGTCTTCTTGGCTACCTGAGCACATGCTGGCTCATGTTCAGACATGTTTTACACCACTTGCAACTGCTTAAAGGAGGACTCAGCTCCATGCTGTGTGCTCTGCACTCCAAATTGCTCTTCCTTTGCCCCTTCTGCAGCCTTGGAACAGAACAACTCTGCTCTGCAAGGGGATTTTTTGGAGTCTCCTTTGATATTTTCTTGGTGGAAAATTGATTCCATGGTAAATACATTAAAAATTGGTCCCTTCCATGGTCCTTTTTATCTCCAGCTGGAATGTGTCTACCAAGCAGTGTTAGTCTCAACCTCTAGACTCAGTATATAAACTGTTGTCAGCCATCAGTCTGTGTGTGCCTCAGTTCCTGGGCATGAGACCCCCAGGACCAGGAAAAACATTTCATTCTGATGGTGCAGAGATACCAAAAAAAACCCTAACAAACAAACAAAAATGAGTGCACAGAGAGCAAATCTGACACAAGCCAAGCATTATAGCTTTGCTCAGGTGTCTTTGTGATCACTGACCCTTTGTCTGGACATGCACCTGGCTTGGTGCAAGCCCTGAGGGAGGAAGCACAGCAGAAGAGCCTCCTGTAGTGTAGGTCCTTCTGCAATTGCTTGCACAAACTGCCACAGGCTGTCTCATGCTTCCTTCTGTGGGACAGCCACCACCACTGGTACTCCCCACCAGCTGGGATGTGTTGCCACCATCTTCCCACTTGGTTTATTTCTGCAAAAGGGAAGCTGGTGTAGAATTATGCCTCCTAGCAACTGCTTATTGCTTTCTGTTAATACTTAGCCTCACTCAACACCTGACTCACTGCAGTCCTTTATTTTCCATGCTCAGCTTAGGGCTCCCTTGTTTATATCCCCAGGGCACAGCTGTTAAGTGTGACACCACCACCAGAGTGGTGTTTTAAAAGCTGAAATGAGTTTATGTGATCTCCTCATTGAGTGGATTTCCAGCTGTGCAGAAAAATCACACTACCACCACCACCACCCCCTCAGAGAGGTATGGGATCAGTTTTGGGCCCTTACACCAAGAAGGACATTGAGGTGCTGGGACGTGCCCAGAGAAGGGCAAGGAAGCTGCTGAAGGGTCTGGAGGAAAGGGCTGGGGAATATAGCTGAGGGAACTGGGGGTGTTTAGTGTGGAAAAGAGGAGGTTGAGGGGGGACCTCATTGCTATCTACAGCTCCCTGAGAGGAGGTTGGAGTGAGGTGGGGTTTGGGCTCTTCTGCCTAATAACAAGTGACAGGATGAGAGGAAATGGCTTCAAGTTGCACTGGGGGACATGGTTTAGTGGGCATGGTGGTGTTATGCTGATGGTTGGACTCAATGGTTTTAGAGGTCTTTTCCAACCCAAACAATTCTGTGATAGCACATCTGAAAGCAGCAAGGGCAGTGCTGCAATGTCAGCCAGCAGCCCTGCACCTTGGAGGCTTCCCAGTAGGCAGAGCCAAAGAAAATGCCAGGGAGGTGCCCAGGCAGCAAAGGGCAGGGCAGCTGCATCTCGCCTCTTGTGCACACTCCCTGTTTGTACAGCAAGGCTGTGGCACAGGTGGCAGGTGCTGAGCTCTTGCTGCTCTTTCAGGACAACAAGAACAACGATGCCTTTGCCAAGAGCAGCAGCAGTGGGCAGCCAGAGGGACAGCGACGACCACCCCCAGGCCCCAAGAGGTTCGGTGCGGCTGCTGCCAGCACCCAGGCCTCGGGGAGAAGGTAAAGTCTTTGGCAACTGTGGGGCTGTGCAGCTCCTGGGGCTCTGCTCTGAGGCTGTGGCAGCTGGGAGAGGCTGCAGCCATGCGCTGGTGGTAGGAAAGCACCCGGGAATGAAGCAGGCTGGTGGGGATGGTTGAGAATCCAGGAGCTGGCTCTGTCATATTCTAGAGAGCATGAGGAACGGGACCAGGCATTGTGCTTAGTCTTTGTCACTTTGGGGGAAGCTTTTGCAGCGTGAAGTAGTAATTATTTTCACAAAGGCAGGAGATAGAGGCTCCAGCCATAAGGGCTGGGCAGGTGGAGAGGGAGTCTGTCCCCCAGAAGCTCCACCTCAGGAGCTGTGAAGAAGGTGAGCTGCCAGGTGCTGGGCACAGCCTCGGCGCCTGTCACATTGCAGTCCTTGTGTTCTCTGAGCTAGAAAGGAAGCAAGCCCATCTGTGTCTGAGGACAGCAGGCACGGGTGACCTCCAGAGGTCCCTTCTGAGCAGATTTTATTCTGCTGGTTTTTTTCTCCCCCATGGTTTTTGAAAGGAGCAGAGCTCAGAGCAAACACTTGTCTGCTTTGAGCAGGAGAACAAGTGCCTCTGGAATTGTTTGCTGGCAGAAAAACCTGTCGGCCTGAATTGGTAACACACAGCCTCACTTGCTGCTCGTGCTGCTTTTTACTACCACACTGGCTTAGGTGTTTGAACACTGTCCTTCAGGAGATGTTCACCTCTGTTCTTCTCCTCTCTCCTCTGCTGAACAGGGCACCAGTCTTCCAGCAGAAGCGGGTGCAGCAGCGGTTCTACAAAGCCAACTTGCAGAGAGGGGTCAGTATCCAGACAGTTTGTTCTGCAGCCTGCTGGTGGTGGCAAGCCTGCTACATTCACAGAATGGGTTGGGTTGGAAGGGAGCTTAAAGATCATCCAGTTCCAACCTCCCTGCCGTGGGCAGGGGCACCTCCCATAGCCCAGGTTGCTCAAGGCTTCATCCAACCTGACCTTCAACACCTCCAGGGAGGGGGCAGCCACAACCTCCCTGGGCAACCTGTGCCAGTGTCTCCCCACCCTCACTCTCAAGAGTTTCTTTCTCATCTCCACTCTGACTCTCCCCTCTCCCAGCTCAAAGCCATTGTCCTTTGTCCTGGCGCTCCAAGCCCTTGTCAAAAGTCCCTCCGCATCTCCTGTAAGCTCCTTCAGATACTGGAAGGCTGATCTAAGATCTCCCTGGAGCCTTCTCCTCTCTAGACTGAACAGCCCCAATTCTCTCAGTCTGTCCCCATAGCAGAGATTCTTTCAGCCTTCTGATTATCTACATGCCCTCCTCTGGACCCTCTCCAGCAGCTCCATGTCTATGTGCTGGAGACCCCACAACTGGATACAGTGCTGCAGGTTGGGTCCCATGAGAGCAGATCAGAGGGGGAGAATCACCCTCCTCATCCTGCTGGCTTTTCATTTCACTGCCTTTTTACCCAGTGCTGTCTTTGCTTCCAAAAGTAACTGGAAGAGATGGGTGGCTTCACCAAGGAATATATTCCTAGCAATATTCCTACATTCCTGTTTTTTTCAGGACAGGCAATTTTGAATGCAGCTTAATACCCTGGCAACTGAAAGAGAAAAGCTGGGAAGGCGATGAAAGTAAATTGCAGCTTATACAGCAGCACAAACCGGGTGAAGTAAAGCCAGCAGGAAAGCCCAAATTAGCAAATTACTTGACAGCATGAAAAGCAAGAGCTGTTCAGATACCCCAATCGAAGCACTGGGCAGGAATCATTTGTTTCTGAAAGCTAACTGATGGTTTTGTTTGGGTTTTTCTTCCCTTTGATCTGTTTCCCAGCAGATGGGTGCTAATGGTGAAGCGAAACCGGCGAGGCTGAGAAGGTAATTGGTGAACAAAGGCAGCCTGCAAGCACGCCCTGTGCTGCCAGGCTGGGGTCACAGCTGGCTGCCTCTCCCTGTCTTGGCAGGTGGAGGGCAAACCCCAGCCCTGCCGCGGTCCTGACGGTCTCTGTGGCTAATCCCCAGGCGGGCCAGAGCGGCGCGTAAGTGACCGAGGGGGTTCGTTGGGATGGGAGCCCCCCCAGAGCCACTACAAGGCCCTTCAGCCTCCCTGCAGCCTCCCTGCTGCACAGTGAGTGCTTCCAGACCCAGGGATGTCCTCCAGCCTCCCTGCAGCCTCCCTGCTGCACAGGGAGTGCTTGCAGACCCAGGGATGTCCTCCAGCCTCCCTGCAGCCTCCCTGCTGCACAGGGAGTGGTTCCAGACCCAGGGATGTCCTCCAGCCTCCCTGCAGCCTCCCTGCTGCACAGGGAGTGGTTCCAGACCCAGGGATGCCCTCCAACCTCCCTGCAGCCTCCCTGCTGCACAGTGAGTGGTTCCAGACCCAGGGATGCAGCTCGTTTGTTATCTAGAGTAAGAAGTGTGGAGATGAGCAGTGCCTGGGAGATGGCTGGTTGTGCTCACTGGGCACCTCTATGCAAGGGGCACCACTCCAAAGGGGCACTGCTTCCTTGCTGTGTGAAAGGAGCACAGAGGCTGGAAGGGGGCAGCTTTACCCCTGGGCTGAGCCGGTGTGGTTACAGGACCTGGCACCCAGCTAGGGACAGAAAGAAGGGTGGGTGAGGGCACTTGGCATGGCCTGGATGCTGAGAGCTCCCCATAATAGCCTTGGCATGGCCGAGTCCCTGCTGCTGGAACTGTGTGCGTGTGGCTGCTCTCGTGGTAGCTTCAACTCAGCCAGGCTGCTGTGAGGCATGCCGTGGGATGTATGGGATGTGCAGGTGTCTCCTTTAGTCCCTGCTGGTTTGGAGGTGCTGGGGAGTGAGATGCTTTAGCCTCCTGAGTGACTGCAGCTCTGTGCTTTCCCTAGGCCTGGATACAAGCGCCCGTTCCTGCGAAGCCAGAGGCCCCCACCACGGCTGGCCAAGCCCCAGCCCAAGGGGGTGCTGCTGAGGTTCAACTTCCGTGCCATGGCCAACCAGGTAGAGGACTGTCGATGGGCCAGGAGGCACCTTGCACCCCGCAGCCGCCCTGCCACTAAGCTGTTAACATCACGCTCAGGTTTTGGGGGCTGCCAGCTGGCTTTGTCTAGCATAACCCAGGAGGAAAGCCCTGCCGCTGGGCTGGGCTGGGCTGCTCACAGAACTGAAGGCACCTGAGAAGACTGCTCAGCAACTACAGACTCAGCCCAGATTTCCACACTCTGTTGGCCCCTCTTGGCCTGTCGGTGTACTTGCTCAGAGCAGGGAGATGCTGCTTGTGAGCGCTCCTGGCACTGTCGGTGCCCCCCGCTTCTCAGAGACACCGAGTGCTGCTAGGCTTTGCTCTCTCTGTGCTTTGGTGACCTTCTTGGTGCCAAAGCAATACGGCCCAAGAGTCCTGGGAGCAGGTCAGAAATCTTCCTCCACCTTCTTCATTGACGGCATTTCTTACCTGGACGGTGTGGTTGTCCTTGATGCCTTGTGCTGGAATGCCACCTGCTTGCTCCCGCTGGTGCCAAGGATGCCCATTGCCTTGGGGCTGGGTGCTGCTTGGAGGTTTCCCAGCCCGCTGAGCTCCGTGTGCTGAGTGGTTTAGTGACTAACTGGCTGCCCCGCGGCGTCCTGGCCCGTGGGCTCTAATCCGCAGGGGCTGTGTGGCCGTGCCCTGCCGCGGCCCGCGGGACTGACTGGCTCTCCTCTCCCCACAGACCAGCCTGACGCTGGATGAGAGGTTCTCTGGGCTGAGGAACCGGCGGCGCTTCCCGGCAGCCCGCAGCTCCGGCCGGACGGTCACCATGGCCTAGCAGTGCTGCTCACCTGCCTGCTGCCCGCAGCTGGGCCCCCACGGGCAGCTCAATAAAGCTCCGTAGATGTCCTGTGAGGTAGCTGATTGGCACCGTGCCCTTTCCTTCCTTACCTGCAGAATGAGTGAGTGAGTGACGAGGGCAGGGATGAGGCAGGATGAGAGTCGCGGCCAGAATGCCGGGCAGGTGGGATGTGAGCAGGATGGTGGAGAATGAGCAGAGATGGAATTGCTGGGAGTGCTCTGCCAGGGAGCCGTGGGGCTGGCACCAGCCCTGTCCCCTTGCCAGTACATCCCATGCTGCCTGGGGTGCCTCCTGCAAGAGGAAGGTTGACCAGCTGCAAGCCATATCCATGGAGCCTTTCCTGCATTGTCTGGGGAGTGGTACCGGGTCAAAGACATTGCCTGCTTGTGTGAGGGGACAGAGCTGGGAGCAGAGTGGGTGTGGAGCTGAGGGACGTGCCCCAGCAGTGGCACCAGCTGCCTGCACCCAGCTAGCTGCCCCCTTTGGTGTGTGCAGCATCCCTGCCCCGTGGTTTGCAGTGTGAGATCAGCCTGAAGAGATAACTCTGCCCCAGCAGCCAGGCCTGGATACCTGGCATTCTCCTTGCTTTGCTGCTCTGGCTACTGCTGCTGGCCTGATAGGGTGGGTCGTGTCCTGCTGCTGCCAGGGGGACTGTCCTCGGCATGCAGCACAGACAGGCTGCCCCAGCCCAGGTCAGGCTTCCCAGTTCTGCAGTGGTTCTGTGTCAGGGATCTTGTAACTGCAAGCCCAGCCCTGCTGAAAGCAGTGGCACAGTGGAACCTGCAGCTGCAGGGGGGAGGACAGGCTCCACAGCAGCCCTGCAAAGCCTTGGCTGAGATGTTGATGACCTGAGTCTAGGCATTTAAGGAAGACCTGCATCAGCTGTGAGTCACTGACCCATTCTCTACCCACTGCTGCAATCCAGCACTGGACACAGCCAGTTCCTGGCCTCTGAGCTCCATTCATTACAGCAAATCTTTGGCAGACTTCTTCCATCTCACTCCCAGCACCTTCACCAGGAGACTGGACTCAGCCTTGGGTTCACAGGAGTGTGTGCAGTGGTGTCAGCTGGCACAGTGGTGATGTGTGAGTCCAATGCATTGAATAAAGAACCTGACTTCTCATATGGCACCTCTGGTTATTTCCCTTCTGTCAGCAGGCTTTTGGCCTGAGTCCAGCCTCTCAGTGTGGCACTGCAGGGCACAAAAGACACAGTGCTTTGGGGGAGGCCATGGTTCCTGTGGGTACCCCACAGGCCCACAGGCAGTGGGGCTCCAGCTGGGCCATTCAGACACCTTGCTGCTGGCAAAGCTGCCTCCAGAGCACAGCCAGAGCAGTGGGAGGGTTTCAGCAGTGGGAGGCTGCAGATCTTTGCTGTGATCTCCTTTGCCTTTACCATGATTGGCAATGAGAGCAGCCCTGTGACTCCAAAGAGAAAGGAATGCAAATGGACTTCAGAGCTAACGACCTCAGGAGATGACCTAACTCTTGCATGGAAATAATCATTTTATGGCATGTGATTCCATGCCATAAAAACATGGAATCACAGAATGGTTTAGGTTGGAAAAGAGCTTTCAGATCATTGAGTCCAACCATTCTCCAACTCTACCAAAACTGCTACTAAGCCCTGGCCCTCAGCACCACATCTCCCTATCCTCTAAACACCAACAGGGATGGGCATTCAGTCGCCTCCCCAGGCAGCCTGTGCTAATCTTTGAGAACCCTTTCAGGGAAGAGGTTTCTTCTAATGTCCAACATAAACCTCCTTTGGGGCAACTTGAAGGCATATCCTGGTGGCACACACCCACAAGTGCTGAAGGAGCTGACAGAAGTCATTGCCAGACCACTCTCCATCATCTTTGGTAAGTCATGACAGACAGGAGAGGTGCCTGGGGACTGGAGGAGGGCAAATGTGACTCAAGTCTCCAAAAAGGGTAAGGAGGAAGAGCCAGGTAACTATAGATCAGTCAGCCTCACCTCTATACCTGGAAAGAGTGGAGTGGGAGGTGTCCCTGCCTATGGCAGGGGGTTGGAACTAGATGATCCTTGAGGTCCCTTATAACCTTACCATTCTATGAATGATAATGGAGCAGCTTATCCTCAATGCTGTGCTTCACCATATCAAGGACAAGAAAGTCACTGGGAGCAGCCAGCATGGTGTTACAAAAGGGAAGTCAGGTTAGACCAACCTGATAACCTTGTACATGGATCTAACCAGGTGAATAGATGATGGAAGAGCAGTGGAAGTGCTCTGACTTGATTTCAGTAAAGCATTTGACACTGTGTCCCACGGCATCCTCACAGCTAAACTGAAGAGATGTGGTCTGGGTGGTGGAGGCATGAGGTGGATTGGGAACTGGTCAAAGGAAAGAAGCCAGAGAGTTGTAGTCTATGGGGCACAGTCTGGCTGGAGGCCTGTAACTAGTGGAGTTCCCCAGGGCTGGTACTGGGACCAGTATTATTCAATGTATTCATTGATGACCTGGATGAGGGCACAGAGAGCACTGTCAGCAAGTTTGCAGACCACACCAAGCTGGGTGCAGTGGCTGCCACACTGCAGAGTTGTGCTGCCAGTCAGAGAGTTGGGCAAGGAGAAATTGAATGAAGTTCAACAGGGGCAAACGTAGAGTCGTGCACCTGGGAAAGAACCCCACGGATCAGTATAGGTTGGGGACTGACCTGCTGGAGAGCAGTGAAGGGGAGAGGGACTTGGGAGTCCTGGTGGCTGGCAGGATGGCCATGAGCTAGCAGTGTGCTCTGGTGGCCAGGAAGGCCAATGCCGTTCTGGGGTGTGTTAGAAGGGCTGTGCTTAGTAGGTCAAGGGAGGTTCTCCTGCCCCTCTGCTCCGCCCTGGAGAGGCCTCATCTGGAGTATTGTGTCCAGTTCTGGGCCCCCCAATTCAGGAGGGACAGGAGCTGCTTGAGAGGGTCCAGCACAGAGCCACAAAGCTGCTGAAGGCAGTGGAACATCTTCTTTTCAAGGAGAGCCTGAGGGAGCTGGAGCTGGGAGCTTGGAGAGGAGGAGACTAAGGGGTGACCTCATTCATGTTTATAAATATGTAAGGTGAGTGCCAGGAGGATGGAACCAGGCTCTTCTTGGTGATGCCCAGTGACAGGACAAGAGGCAGTGCGTGGAAGCTGAGGCACAGGAGGTTCCATGTGAACCTGAGAAGGAATTTTTTCCCTGTGAGGGTGATGGAGCACTAGAACAGACTGCCCAGGGAGGTTGTGGAGTCTCCCTCTCTGGAGATACTCAAGAACCATCTGGATGTGTTCCTGTGTGACCTGCTCTGGGTGATCCTGCTCTGGCAGGGGGACTGGACCAGGTGACCTTCCATAGTCCCTTCCAGCCCCTGATATTCTATGATTCTGTGATTCTGTTTCTTCACTGTGAGGGTGATGGAATGCAGGAACAGGCTGCCCTGGGCAGTTGTGAAGTCTCACTCTCTGGAGATGCTCAAGACTCGCATGGATGCTTTGTGATCTGCTGTAGGTGATCCTGCTCTGCAGGGGGTTTGGACTGGATGAGCTTTTGAGGTCCCTCCCTGGGTAACCTGTGCCAGTGTCTCACCACCCTCACTGTAAAGAACTTCCTCCTAAAATCATCAAGTCCAAGCTCCCCCAGAGCTCACAAAGCCACCACTACTGCTGAGCCACTGCCACTAACCCACAGCCCTCAGCACCACACCCATGAAACTTTTAAACACCTCCAAGGATGGGACATCTCCACCACTTCCCTGGGCAGCCTGTGCCAGCACCTGAGAGCCCTTGCTGGGAGTAAATTTCTTCTGATGCCAAACATGAACCTCCCCTGGCACAGTATGAGACTGTTTCTTCTTCTGTCACTTGTTGCATGGGGAAGAGTCCAACCCCACCTGGCTCCAACCTCTTTTCAGGGAGCTGCAGAGGGCCATGAGGTCTCCCCTCAGACTCTTCCTGAAGACTAAACAGCCCCAGTTCCCTCAGCTGTTCCTCATCAGACTTGTGTTCAAGGCCCTTCACCAGCTTCATTGCTCCCTTTGCACACACTCCAGGCCTTCAACATCCTCCCTGTAGTGTGGGGGCCAAAACTGAAGCCAGTGTTTGAGGTGTGGCTTCACCAGTGCAGAGTAGAGGGGCATAATCACATCCCTGGACCCGTTTGCCACACTATTCCTGATGCCAGCCAGGCTGTCATTGACCTTCTTGGCCACCTGAGCACACTGCTGGCTCATATTTGCTGAAGTCTCATACCCACTGTATATTGAGATCACCTAACAAAGCACTGAAATGTGGAAGCAGAAAAATCAGATCTGGGCTTTATCCATCCAAGATCAGAGGTTTAGCATTTAGTATTTAGAACAGATCCTTCCTAGCTCTGGCAGGACTGCTGCCAGCACTCATGATTTCGCTGAAGGCCCTGAAATGCTTAATGGTGCAGTTAAAACTCTGGTTGCTGAAGGCACATCAAGAGCTGGAAGCCTACATCAAAAAGTCAAACTGCAAGGCTGTGGCTGTGGGGGCAAGACCAGGACCCAGGGGTAACTGAAAAGCTTGGATAGAGAATCATAGAATTGTAAGACCCTTGTCCTGTCGTTACAAGACTTTGTCAATAGTCCCTCCCCAGCCTTCCTGTAGCTCACTTCAGATCCTGGAAGGCCACTCCAAGGTCTCCTGGAAGCCTTCTCTTCTCCAGGCTGCAGAGCCCCA
>VWZE01024660.1:96545-118385 GCA_013396675.1 Eubucco bourcierii
AGCCCTTTCTCCTACCCTCTCCTCTCAGCCCTTTCTCCTGCCCTCCCCTCTCAGCCCCTTCTCCTACCCTCCCCTCTCAATCCTTTCTCCTGCCCTCCCCTCTCAGCCCCTTCTCCTGCCCTCTACTCTCAGGCCCTTCTGCTGCCCTTCTGTGCCAGCTTGCATGAGCCAAGACTGTCATCTCTGCAGCAAGATCAAGAGGGGGTGCCCTGGAATTGAGCATCTAAGAGCTCTGCTCCTGCTGCCCAAGTCAGACCTGAATCACACCCTGCCAGCATAATACCCAGACAAAGATATCTTCTGCTTTGTTCTGTAATGAGATGTACTGTAGGGACTAATTAGGCATGGTTTGGGCACTAATTGCTTGGCAGGCCTGTTTGCCTTCAGAGACCTTGCAGTGGCAGTTGCATGGGCTGGTTTGTTTCACCTAATCAATGGAAGGAAGTTGGGTAGCAGCCAAGACTGCCAGTGGTGGCTTTGGTCCCTGCAGCAACCAGGGCCAGAAACCAACACTCAAAACTTTGTGGAACCATAGAATGGTAAGGTTGGAAGGGACCTCAAAAATCATCCAGTTCCAACCCCCTGCCATAGGCAGGGACACCTCCCACTAGTACAGGTCACTCAAGGCCTCATCTAACCTGGTCCTCAACACCTCCAGGGAGGTTGTGGAGCACAGAAGCACAGAATGGGATCAAAGATCACATTGGGTGATTTTGTGCTCCTCAACCTCCCTGGGCAACCTGTGCCAATGTCTCACCACCCTCACTGCAAACAACTTCCTCCTAACATCCACTTTCAATCTCCCCTCTGTCACTTCAAACCCATTACCCCTTGTCCTGGCATTACAAGCCCTTGTCAATAGTCCCTCTCCAGCCCTCCTGTAGCCCCCTTCAGATCCTGGAAGGCCACTCCAAGTTCTCCTGGAAGCCTTCTCTTCTCCAGGTTGCAGAGCCCCAACTCTCTCAGCCTGTCCTCATAGCAGAGCTGCTGCAGTCCTCTGAGCATCTTTGTGGCCTCCTCTGGACCTGCTCCAACAGTTCAATGTCCTTTCTGTGCTGGGGGCTCCAGAACTTCAGGGCTTTGAGTTGCCTCCACTCTGGTGCAGAGCACCTCTCCTGCTGCAGATGGCATTTGGGACCCATCTGTAGCATGGGAACCACTTGGCAGAGCTGGGCCTTTTGCCACAAGGAAAGTGACATCTAAGTCCTCAGGTGGTGCTCGGAGTCCCCCTGGGAGCCCCACAGTCTGTGGCTGTAGTGAAGAGTTAGGCTTCAGAGAGGGTAAAGTGACAGGAATGCTGGGCTGGAGCAGCTCTGCTCTGAAGACAGGCTGAGAGAGTTGGGGCCTTGCAGCCGGGAGAAGAGAAGGCTTCCAGGAGACCTTAGAGTAGCCTTCCAGGATCTGAAGGGGGCTACAGGAAGGCTGGGGAGAGACTATTGACAAGGTCTGGTAATGACAGGACAAGGGGCAATGGGTTTGAACTGGCAGAGGGGAGATTGAAAGTGGATGTTAGGAGGAAGTTGTTTGCAACGAGGGTGGTGAGACACTGGCACAGGTTGCCCAGGGAGGTTGTGGAGCACAGAAGCACAGAATGGGATCAAAGATCCCATTCTGTGCTTCTGTGCTCCACAACCTCCCTGGAGGTGTTCAAGGCCAGGTTAGATGAGACCTTGAGCAAACTGTGCTGGTGGGAGGTGTCCCTGCCTATGGCAGGGGGTTGGAACTGGATGATCTTTGATGTCCCTTCCAACCTTACCATTCTGTGATTCTATGAAACTGCAGGAGTGGAGGTGAACAACAGAAAATGGTGGAGTTTGGGTTTTTGCTTTCTTGGGTTTTTTTGGTTCAAAGCCAGGAAGTCTTCCCCTAAATGGAAGGGCTGGAATGGTTGAAATGTCATATTCCTGCAGGAGAGAAGCTCTACCCAAACTGCAGCAGAACCTCTCAGCAGCCTGAAGGGCTCTGCCTTCCCAGCACATGTAGAGCCTCACTTTTGATGTTTCAGCAGGCAGAGCCTTTGGGGCTTGCTGCTCTGCCTCGTGAGCACCACAGAATAAAGCAGGCTCAGTGCAGCTCTCCAGACAGCATCTTCTTTCTCCAGTCCACGGCCTGAACAAGCCTATTAAGGTTGACTTCACATCAAACCCACTAATCACTTGGGATTAGACACTGTACTCCCTTCCCCCCCACCATGACACTTGCTTCTGGGCAAGACCAAATAAACACCATTGCTTTAATTCCAGACCATTAGCTCCTCCAGGGGGGCAGCTCCACCTGTGTGCAGCCTCCAGAAGGTTTTGGCCACATCAGGTGCATCTCCATTTAATGGCTTAGGTGTTGCATTCAGTGCTCTGCTGAAGCAAGCTACAGAATATGTTTTAGCTGACATATCTGTGGATTCATAAAGTGGTTCAGGTTGGAAAGGGCCTCAAAACTCATCTGGTTCCAAACCCTCCCTGCCATGGACAGGGACACCTTCCTCTAGATGAAGATGATGATGGCCAGCCTGGCCTCAAACAATACCAGGGAGGTGGCATCCACAGCCTGCCTTGGGTAACCTGTCCTACAGAGAAGCTGATTAGGACAGAGTTCATCTCCTGTCACAAACACTCCTAAACAGACAATGATGCCAACATAGAATCATAGAATGGGTTAGGTTGGAAGGGACCTCAAGGATCATCCAGTTCCAACCCACTGCCATAGGCAGGGACACCTCCCACTAGTATAGGTCACTCAAGGCCTCATCCAACCTGGTCCTCAACACCTCCAGGGAGGTTGTGGAGCACAGAAGCACAGAATGGGCAATCTGTGACAGTGTCTCACCACCCTCACTGCAAACAACTTCTTCCTAACATCCAGTTTCAATCTCCCCTCTGCCAGTCCAAACCCATTCCTCCTCATCCTGTCATTACAAGACCTTGCCAATAGTCCCTCCCCAGCCCTCCTGTAGCCCATTTCAGATCCTGGAAAGCTACTCTAAGGCCTCCTGGAAGCCTTCTCTTCTGCAGGCTGAGTTGGAGGGACCTTTAGAGATCAAAACTGAGCTGCTCAGAATATTTTCTTCCGAGAACTCAGTACCTCACAGCAACACCAACTACCACCAGCATCCTGAGTTTGCTGCCCTCCTGTTCCTCCCAGACCTGCATCTGCCACCCAGCAGCACTCAAAGCTCAGTGGAGGAAACTACAACAGGGCAGCACTTGGAAGCAAAGAGCTGCAATTGAATGGCTTTAAGAAATACAGAAGCCCAGAGGCTAAATGTAAAGCTGACCCAGGGCCAGCTCCAGCTGATTTATAATAACCTCCACCAATTTCCAGTGAGGGCCTTGTCCCATTTCTTGGCTGAACAGGGAATAATGTTAATTTAATTTAAATATTGACCCAGAGAATGACTTGCTTCTGTTGGCAAACACAAACAGGTTTGGCTGGGAGACCACAACTGAACCTTTTCTTGCAAATCTTTGTCTCCCCCCCATCCAATTCTGCCTAACATTTGCTCTCAAAAAGAAAGCTATAGCCATTATTCTAAACAATAGCCTTGCTCAACTTCATCATAGCACAGGAGGTTGAAATTCAGTTTCTTGCCAAGCTTTCTGGCCAAGCTTAGGGTTCCTTGCCAAGATGGGCACTTCCAGGGGTTTGTTTTGCATTGCTTTTTCCACCCATGAGCACAAAATCCTTCCATCTCTCTGCAAAGGAAAATGTAACCTTCTCCTTAGTTGGGAAAAAAATCATTTTTCTTTTCCATGGGTAATGGTCATCATTACTTCTGCCACCAGGAAAGATCATCACCAGCTGTAGAGCACTGCTCACTCCAAGCTTTTGCTGGCCAGAGGAGCTCTGACACTTCCCTCTGCAGTAAGCTGTGCCTCAGAGGCCATGCAGATAGAGGAACATGACCCAAGAGACCTGAACTGCCTTTTGCAGCAGTTCCCCAGCACTCAGTCTGGTTTGATTTGGCTCAATCAGCCCTGGGGAGAGGGACTTGGTGGTGCTGGTGGATGAGAAGCTCAGCATGAGCCAGCAGCATGAGCCAGCAGAGAGCAACCAGAGCCTGGGCTGCAGCAAGAGAAGTGTGGGCAGCAGGGCCAAGGAGGGGATTCTGCCCCTCTGCTCCCCACTGGTGAGACTATACCTGGAGTACTGCATCCAGTTCTGGAGCCACTGTGACAGGAAAGATCTGGAGGTGCTGGAAGGCATCCAGAGAAGGGCCACAAGGATGAGCAGAGGGCTGGAGCTGCTCTGCTATGAAGACAGTTGGGACTGTTCAGTTTGAAGAAGAGAAGGCTCCAAGGAGACTTTATTGTGGCCTTCTAATATCTGAAGGGGGCTACAAGAAAGTTGGAGAGGGATTTTTCAGGGTGTCACATGATGATAGGACTGGGGGGATGCAAGATAGAGAGGGAAGATTTAGATTAGACATTAGGAAGAAGCTCTTCACCATGAAGGTGCTGAGACACTGGAACAGGCTGCCCAGGGAGGTGGTGGAAACCTCATCCCTGCAGGTCTTTAAGGCCAGGCTGGATGTGGCTCTGAGCAACCTGATCCAGTGTGAGGTGGCAGAGGGGTTGGAGCTGGATGATCCTTGAGGTCCTTTCCAGCCCTGACAGTTGTGTGATTCTGTCTGCAGCTCTGAAGGAGCCACCAAGCAGCACTGGCACTTCCCCTGACCCCGTTGTCCTGGGTAACAACTCCTACACGTTGCTATAAGCTTGTGTCACCCCAGCAAACACATGAAAATAGCTTCACCTGGGGATTAGAGCCCTGAGGGCCATGGGGGTGGGGGGAGAAGGCTTGCATAGGAGCACTGAAGGACAGGCTTCCTGCCACGGGTGGGAATGCAGTGGCAGGTAGACCTGCAGCCTGGGCAGGTGTGGGGTAAGGGCAGAACTGCTGAGCTGGCTCTCAGAGTGCTGGCAGCAGTTCTGGTTGCACAGTTCTGCTCTAGAGGTGGTTGTAGATGTTTCAAAGGCTAAGGCAGGTCTCCAGCAGATATTCCTCAGGTCAAACTTGATACACAGGAGATTTCTTAGAGAACAGAAGAGCCTGGTGAAAGAGCTGTTAGTGAAACCTTTCAGCCACAGCATCCCCAAAGTGCAGGAGATGCTGGGATGCAGGCAGATAGCTTCATGAAAGCAGGCTCTGCCTGCTGCTCTGCCTCTGCCAGCTGCTCTGCCTCTGCAAAGATCATCCAGTTCCAGACCTCACCCAGGAGGTCTCTTCAAGAGTATCCTGTGGTACTTTGTCAAGCACAGACAGAGAACTGCAGACAAAAGCCTAAGAGGTTTGTGCCCAAACTATAGAATCATAGAATGGTAAGGTTGGAAGCGATCTCAAAGATCATCCAGTTCCAACCCCCCTGTGCCATAGGCAGGGACACCTCCTACTAGTACAGGTCACTCAAGGCCTTGTCCAACCTGGCCTTGAACACCTCCAACACAGCCACCAGAGCACATCCTGACAGGGGCTGGCTGGCTGTGGATGCCAGCCAGGCTGGCATCAGCATAGCAAATAGCAGCAAGGAAGGCAGGGAGTCGTTAACAGAGAGAGCCACAGCTAGTGGAAACAGCCACACCTTCTTCCTGGGGTGACCAAACAGCACAGAGCTGTGCCAGAGGACTTCTCCTGGTGCTGTTCAACACGCTGGGAGCTGTTTCCAGCCCAGGGTCAGAAAGGATCCCAAAGGGTCTCCCTGCACATACCTCTCTCCTGCTGCACAGGGAGTACAGCTCTGCCCCGCAGCCTGCTGCTGCTGCCCAGCCACAGGAGAGGTCCACAGGCATTCCCACAACCACATCACTGACCTAGAAAAAAGGAGACATTCAGGGCAGGAACTAGAAAAGGAGAGCAGCTGGTAGCCAGGAGGTACCAGGGGGGCACAGGAGGAGCAGGTTCTAAAAACTGAAAGGTACAGGTCCTGCTTTAGTAATAATGGGCTCTTGGCAGCTGCCCTGTGTTATAGCTGCTGGCAGTAAGCACCTGAGTAGGAAGCTCAGCTCAGGACTGTTGTTAGGCTCTGGAGTTTCTCTGCCATCTGGACCCAGAGCTGACTGGGAGGCTGGGGGGAGGTGTGAGGGACTGCTGATGGACAGAGCAGATGGGAGGACTCCGTCCTGCGTTTGGTGTGGAGAGCTCTGTGGGTAGGTCAGAATTGTTCCTGCAGGTCCCCCCCACCCCGGTGCCCTGGCTCTGATGCAAAACATCTCTGTTGGCTTGCAAATGACACCTGGGAGAGGCTGAGCTCTGTAGGGAAGATGAAAGAACTGCAAATGTGCAAATTAAAGCTGTAGCTGGATCGGGCTGCGGCCGCACCTCGCCTGTGGATTATTTATGTCCCATGTGCTTCATTTTGATCATGCTCTCGTTATAGCCAGGGCAGCCCAGGTCTGCTCAAACTCAGAGCCAGGACAGCTGAAACAGCAGGGTTGGAGCAGCAGAGCCTTGTGGCTGCTGGGAGCAGGTTGAGAGGGAGGTGTCAGGAGGGTGGCTGCGGCTCTGGGCTGACTTCTGACTCACAGATTCTATTCCAGGGTGGTCACAGGACAATAGCAACATGCAGAGAAGCCACACTTCTGCTGGGCTTTTGGCTTGGGTTTTGGAGGGAGTTTATTTTTTGCTTCTCCTTGCCCTATGTCTTCTCTTACCTCTAAATGTCTCTACCTCATAAGCAGAAGGTGCACAGAGACCCTCTGAGCACCACTGGGTCTCCACTGTAAGCCAGGGAGCAGGGTGGCACACGACCTGCTGCCAGGCCCAGCCAGACAGCAGGCACAGCATGACAGAAAATGAAGCACTGGAATCCTTCTGCAAGCTGAACTCAGCTTGGTTAGCAAGCTGTCAAGCATCAGAGTCGACCCTGGCACTTCCAAACCTGCAATCCTTTCCATTTTAAAAAGAGGATCACCAGATTGCATCAGGTTGGAAAGGATCCTCAAAGGTCATCTGGTTCAACCCCCCCTGCAGTCAGCAGGGACACCTCCCACTGGGGCAGGTTGCTGGAGGAAGGTGGACTCCCATTTGAAGAGCTGCAAGGGTTTACAGGCACATCCTCTACTCACATGGGCACATCACAGCATCATCTTAGCTGGAAAACCTCTCCAAGATCATTGAACTCAACCAGCAACCCAACCCCACCATGCCCACTAAACCCTGCCCCCAAGTGCCATGGCCACAGGTTTCTTCAACACCTCCAGGGATGGGGACTTCACCACCTCCCTGGGCAGCCTCTGCCAATCCCTGACCACTCTTGCACCAAAGAAAAAATTCCTCATCTCCAACCCAACCTCCTCTGGTGCAACCTGAGTACCTGCTCCAGCCCCTGAGTGTTCTTCTTATAGTGAGTGGCCCAAAACTGAANCACCCTAACCCTCCCCTGGAACAATTTCAGGGAATTTCCTCTCCTTCTGTCACCTGAGACTAAGGAGAAGAGCCCAGCCCCCACCTGGCTCCAACCTCCTCTCAGGGAGCTGCAGAGAGCAATGGTTAGGTGGTAGGTGGTAGGTTGGACTCCATGATATCAGAGGTCTTTCCCCACTTGGTTCATTCTGTGGTTCTGTGACCACCCAGTCCAACCATCAACCCAACCCCACCATGGCCACTAACCAGGGCCCCAAGTGCCATGGCCACAGGTTTCTTCAACACCTCCAGGGATGGGGACTTCACCACCTCCCTGGGCAGCCTCTGCCAATCCCTGACCACTCTTGCACCAAAGAAAAAATTCCTCATCTCCAACCCAACCTCCTCTGGTGCAACCTGAGTACCTGCTCCAGCCCCTGAGTGTTCTTCTTATAGTGAGTGGCCCAAAACTGAATACAGGACTCAAGCTGTGGCCTCCTCAGTGCTGAGTACAGAAGGATAATCCCTGCCCTCCTCCTGCTGGCCACACTATTGGTGACCCAGGCCAAGCTGCTGGTGCCCTTCTTGGCCACCTGGGCACACTTTGGCTCATCTTCAGCTGCTGCCACCCAGTACCCCCAGGGTTTTCTCTGCTGGGCAGTTTCCAGCCATTCTGCCCCAAGCCTGGAGCCTTCCTGGGGTTGTTGTGACCCAAGTGCAGGACCCAGCACTTGGCCTTGTTGCATCTCACACAGCTGATCTCAGCACATGGATCCAACCTTGCCAAGCCCTTCTGCAGAGCTTCCTGCATCTTGCAGCTCCCTGAAACACTGCAGATCTGCTGAGTTACAGCAGGCAACTGAGTGTGCTCCTAGCCCTCAGAAGCACAAGTTAACAACTCAGGAGGGAGCTTTGCCTGGCTGCTGACCCTCAAAGGCACACAGCTTGCTGCTGCATGGCTGCAGTGCCATGGGCAGCACTTTGGGTTCTGTGTGGTTAGGAGCTGTTGGAGGTCAGGGAGCACTGCAGTGTGCTCAGCACCTGCCTGCCTGAGCTCCTGACCTGCTGCTTTAAATAAAGTGACATCTGGATGGAGAAGATGCTTTGTGGGCAAGCAGTTTGGACAGAAAACAACCAGGAGAGAGAATAGATTCAGACTTGATTTATGTGAAGGCAGGGAAATTATAGAGCCCAGAGTTTCCATGTAGCAAACCATCCTGCTCTGCTGCCCCAGTGCCTGAAGTCACAGACTTGGAGAGTTTGTCATGGAATCACAGAATTGTCAGGGCTGGAAGGCAACCCAAGGGTGATCCAGCTCCAAACCCCTGCCATGGGCAGGGACACCTCACACTAGATCAGGTTGCCCACAGCCACATCCAGCCTGGCCTTAACTGCCATTTGAATCTACTCAGTAAGAAGTGGGCTGCCAGTGCACACTGCTGGCTTATGTTGGGCTCATGAGAAGCTCAACAGGAGCCAGCAGTGTGCTCCTGCAGCCCAGAGAGCAACCAGAGCCTGGGCTGCAGCAAGAGAACTGTGGGCAGTAGGGCCAGAGAGGGGATTCTGCCCCTCTGCTCCACCTGGTGAGACCACACCTGCAGCACTGTGCCCAGTGCTGGAGCCCCTGGGAGAGGAAGGATCTGGAAGTGCTGGAAGGGGTCCAGAGAAGGGCAATGAGGATGAGCAGAGGGCTGGAGCTGCTCTGCTATGAGGAGAGATTGAGGCAGTTGGGGCTGTGCAGTCTGGAGAGGAGAAGGCTCAGAGGTGACCTTATTGTGGCCTTCTGAAGGGGGCTACAAGAAAGCTGGGGAGGGACTATTTAGGCTGTCAGGTAGGGATAGGACTGGATGGGGAATGGAGCAAAACTAGAAGTGGGTAGATTCAGACTGGATGTTAGGAAGAAGTTCTTCAGCATGAGAACAGTGAGAGCCTGGCACAGGTTGCCCAGGTGGTGGAAGCCTCATCCCTGGAGGTGTTTAAGGCCAGGCTGGGTGTGGCTGTGGGCAACCTGATCTAGTGTGAGGTGTCCCTGCCCATGGCAGGGGTTTCAACTGCTAGGAAGTGTGAATTGGAAGGGAAGTTGAACTGACACAACCATCTTGCAAAAGCTGTTGGGATAAACTCTCTCTCTTGTCTTGTATGACTTGCTGCAACCCCAAATAGGGGCCAAAGCTGCTCCAAAAGTCCTGGGATTAATTAACACCATGAGTTAATTAACACCATGAGTTGTGAGGGTTGTTGTTTGGGTTTGGTTGGGGTTTTTTTGGGGGGGGCTACCCAGAGAGGCTGTGCAGTCTCCTTCTCTGGAGACTTTTAAAACCAACTGGCTCAGGTGGTTTGAAGCCTCAGCTTCAAACCATTCCCCCTTGGCCTGTCTCTAGACACCCTCAGCAAAAGTCTCACTGCAGCCTTCCTGTAGGATGTCTTCAGGCACTGTCAGGCAGATCTAAGATCTCCCTGGAGCCTTCTCCTCTGCAGGCTGCACACCCCCAGCTCCCTCAGCCTGTGCTCACAGCAGAGCTCCTCTAGCCCTTGGATCATTCTCATGGCCCTCATCTAAACTTGCTCCATATGCTGTGTGGATCTCAAGTTCAAAGTACCATGAATTCATTTGTATGAGGAAAGCTGTCCAAGGATGAGAGGAAAATGGCTTCAAGTTGCACTGAGGGAGGTTTAGGTTGGATTTTAGAGGAAAAGTCTTCCCTGAAAGGGTTCTCCAAGCTGGCACAGGCTGCCTAAGGAGGTGGTGGAATCCCTGTCATTGGAGGTGTTTGAAAGAGGCAGAGCTGTGGTGCTTGAGTGCCATGGTTTAGCCCCAGTCTTGGCAGAGATAGAGAAGGGTTGGACTGGTGACCTCCCAGATCTTTTCCAACCCAACCCATTCCATGATCCCTGCTTCTCGTGTGCCTAGCTGAGAGCTGTTTTGTTTTCTACAGAGTCTCCACTGTAAAAAAAAATAAATTAAAAAAAAAAAAATAGGGAGAAGCAGTTTAAAGCAGGACTGGAGGCTGACAGGGAGGTTTCAAGCCATGCCAGCAGAAGCTCTGGGCTTGCAGCAGTCTAGACAGTGGCTGCCACCATTTATGAGGGTGGCTGGAAAGCATCATGCCCTCAGACCAGAGCCAGCCACCAGCAGTCAGCTGTCTGACTGGGTTGGGTTGGGTTTTGTCCTTGGGTTTGGTTTGTGGGGTTTTTTTGTCTCCTTACCCAAGGTAATATTTTCAGCACAGTGAAATTCACCCAGGTCTAACAAATCACCTGCTTTGAGCACCATTTGTCAGCTCCTCTCTCATTTGTCTGCTTTATTAATGCCCTGTTCTCAATTACCCATGTGGTGGAGCTGCTTGGGGAGCCAGAAAGCAGGCAGGAGTGATAGAGCAAACTTGGCCCCTGGAATGGGCAGGGAGGGACTGCCCCAAGCTGAATGGGGCCAATGCCTCCATGTCCTCTGCCATTTCATCCCCATACTTCAGGGATCAGAAATGGTTGTACAGAGAGTGGTGATCAAGGGCACAATGTCCACCTGGAGACCAGTGCCAAGTGGCTCCCTTTGGGTCAGTGCTGGCACCAGTGCAGTTTGGCATCTTTGTCAGTGCCATGGACAGAGGAATCAGTGCAGCCTCAGCAGGTTTGCAGATGGCACCAAGCTGTGTGGCACAGTCGACTTGCTAGAGGGCAGGGATCCATCCAGAGGGACCTGGACAGGCTGCAGAGCTGTGCTCAGGCCAACCTCATGAAATTCAACAAGGTCAAGTGTAAGGTCCTGCACCTGGGTAGGCACAATCCCAAGCACCAACTCAGGCGGGGTGGGGAATGGCTGAGAGCAGCCCTGAGGAACAGGATCTGGGGATCTGGGGTGATGAAAAGCTCAACATGAGTCTGCAGTGTGAGTGTAGCCCAGACAGCAACTGTGTGCTGGGCTGCAGCAAGAGCAGTGTGGGCAGCAGGGCAAGGGAGGGGATTGTGCCCCTTTACTCTGCTCTCCTCAGACCCCACCTGCAGTCCTGTGTGCAGTTCTGGAGCCCCCAGCACAGGAAGGACATGGAAGTGTTGGAGCAGGTCCAGAGGAGGCCACCAAGATGCTCAGAGAGCTGTAGCAGCTCTGCTGTGAGGACAGGCTGAGAGAGTTGGGGCTCTGCAGCCTGGAGAAGAGAAGGCTTCCAGGAGAACTTGGAGTGGCCTTCTAGGATCTGAAGTGAGCTACAGGAAGGCTGGGGAGGGACTATTGACAAGGTCTGGTAATGACAGGACAAGGGGCAATGGGTTTGAAGTGGCAGAGTGGAGATTTAGACTGGATGTTAGGAGGAAGTTCTTTTCAGTGAGGGTGGTGAGACACTGGCACAGGTTGCCCATGGAGGTTGTGGAGCACAGAATCACCCCATGTGATCTTTGATTGATTCTGTGCTCCACAACCTCCCTGGAGGTGTTGAGGACCAGGTTGGATGAGGCCTTGAATGACCTGTACTAGTGGGAGGTGTCCCTGCCTATGGCAGGGGGTTGGAACTAGATGATCTTTGAGGTCACTTCCAACCTTACCATTCTGTGATTCTATGATTTCTGGCATTGCTGTCTAGTACAGGCAGATGGAGAGGGTAGGCTGAGGAGGAGACAGTGTCTGGTCATTTACAGCTGCCTCTGCTCGTAAGAGAAAGTGAATCCACTCAGGAGGCTGAAAAGTGTTCAGGGAAAAGAGCTGCACTGATATAAAAAGATTAATAACCTTAGCTACTTGACAGCATATTTTAGAGCTTTCCAGCTCATTGCTGAGAAGATGACTATGCTGGCAGCTGCAGAAGCAGTGGGGATTGATCTTCCATCACTCCTAGAGCTCATTGCATTTTCTTTTTTAGGACAGCAATCCCTGACAGTGGTGGTGTGGAACCTTCCCTACAGTCCTCCAGCTGTGAGGGTGCTTCAGCTCGGTTTTAGGATAGATTCCAGTAGGACAACACTTCTGCTTTTTGTTTCTGCTCCAAGCTCATGAAGTTGGAACTTCAGGCACTCACCAGCCCCAATTTCAGGGGCTCATCAGGCTTGTTCATGGGGTAAAGGAGGAGAGGGAATTTAGCTTCAGACAAAGCCTGAACCTGGAAGCATGAGGCTGCGGGCAGAGTTGCGAGCGCCTGCGAATTCAAAGCTTGCATTTATCTTGCTGCAGAATGGAGTCACACAGCAATGTTTTTTTCTCTCCCTGCCCCTCACATTCACCTACCCTTCTGTCAACGTGAGATATGCCCATGAAAGCTTCATGCTCAAGCCTGACCCTGGAATTGTGAATAAAACATCACGTCCAACAGGATTCGCAGCAGCACAGTAGGCTCAGGAAGGTAGGAAGCCTGCCTGGAGTGCATGCAGCCAGCAGTCCCTTGAAGCTCCTCCTCCCTCTCTCTCTGCTCTAAACCTTTTTCTATGGGAGGAAGAAAAATCACAGAGTGGTAGGGGTTGGAAGGGACCTCTGAAGATCATCGAGGTCAGACAGGAACATGTCAAGCTGGACCTGGAAAGTCTCCAGAGATGAAGACTCCACAAGCTCTCTGAGCAGCCTCAAAGTCAAAAAGTTCCTCCTTATGTTTAGGTGAAGCTTTCAGGCTTCAAGCTTATGCCCATTATCCCTTGTCCTATCACTGGGGACCACTGAGAAGAGTCTGCCCCCATCTTCCTGACACCCACCCCTTAGATACTTATAAGCACTGATCAGATCCCACACAGCCTCCTCTTCTCCAGGCTAACCAGCCCCAGCTCTCTCAGGCTCTCTACAGCTGAGAGCTCTTCCAGTGCTCTCAGCATCTTATTGACTCTGCGCTGGACTCCAGCAGCTCTTTGTCCTTCTTGAGCTGGGGAGCCCAAAACTGGACACAATACTGCAGGGGAGGCCTCAGCAGCACAGAGGAGAAGGGGTAGAGAACCTGCTGGCTGCACTTAGTGCACCACAGGAGACCTCCTTGGCCAGAAGGGCACAGTGGTGGCTTGTGCCCATCCTGTCACCCACCTAGGTCCCAGGGTCCTTTTCCTCAGAGCTGCTCTGCAACAGGTCAGCCCCCAACCAGTGCTGGTCCAGGGGGTTGTTATTCTCCACATGCAGGACTTGCCCATGTTGGGTTTCATTGCATTTCTCCCTGCCCAGCTCTCCAGCCTGCCCAGGTCTCAGTGGATGGCAGCACAGCCTGAAGGGTTCTCAAACACTGCTCCCAGCTTGGTGCCATCAGCAAATGCTCTGTGTGGATATACTCCAAGGAAAAGGAAAGGAAACAGGATGGCATCCCTTGGAAGACACTAATGATGCTCTCAGCATCTTATTGGCTCTGTGCTGGACTCCAGCAGCTTTTTGTCCTTCTTGAGCTGGGGAGAGCAGAACTGGACACAATACTTTAGGTGAGGCCTCACCAGCACAGAGTAGAGGGGATCAGATCCCACTCAGGCTCCTCTTCTCTAAGCAACCCCAGCTCACTCAGCCTCTCCTGTGTTCTGCACCCCCCTCAGCACCTCAGTGCCCCTGTGCTGGACTCTCTCCAATGTGCAAAGAGATCCAACTCCTTCTGCAAGGTAACAAAAGCTGTGCTCACAAATTTGTGCTAAGAACAAGAAGAACTGGAACTCTGTCAGCACATTCAGCTGATCCAAGGCAGAAATTCTGTATTGCAAAGGGATCTTCTCATCATGCATCTTTCTTTTTCCCTGCAGCAGAACAGTTTGTCCTCAGCTCATCAGTCACAGAAGCAGCCTTGATGGTTTCCAGTTGGTTCCAGTCATACTGGTGGATCCAGTAGCCACTGCAGGCTGTGTTGTCTTTGCCTTTTGGATTGTGGCACCTTCCTTGGTGAGCAATCCTCTTTCCAAGTGCTAGACTGCCTTCCAGGAAAGCTAAATAGCTGGATGATGTTGTGGTATATACTGGAAACCTTTCCCTGTGGTAAACTGCTGCTGCTTCATTGCCTCAAGCAGAGTGGTTCCCTGTGGCAGCAGGCAAATGCTTGTACTTCCAACCTGCAGAGAGCCTCCAGGTCAGATGCCACAGGGAAGTTTTGCACAGCCAGCACTGAATTAAAAAAAAAAAATGCCCTGGTAGGTGGCTGAGCTGCTAGAAAAAAAAAAGTGGCACTTGGAGAAATTTGGTAACAGATTTGACCTGTCTAAATTTGGGCTAGCACAGAGCTGCTGGGAAGATTGCACAGCGAGTGTAGGGAGTCTGGGGGAGTGTTCCTTGGACCCCAGTCCCTCCTGCAGCAGAAACTGATGGTGTTTGTCTTGCTGTAAGGCTGCAAAATGTTGACTTGGGATGAGTGCATCACCCTGTCTGTCTCGTCCCATTTGTGCAAACACTGGAGCAGGCAGGGTTCTGCTGGCCTCGATGTTCGCGGTGGCTGCTGCTGGCTGGGACAGAAGAGACAGAGGTTATTGGATGGCTTCCAGGATAAATGAGGTCAGACTGCTCCATCTTCACTCCATGCCTGGCTGGCTGCTCCCTTCTCCCTCAGAAAGCTCTCGCCCAGAGACAGGCCAAGTCCAAGCAAAGAGCAGCTCACAAGCTCACCACCTCCAGCGTGCACCTGGACGGTTCCCGGTAACAAACACAGCAATACCAAAAGTGCATCTTCGGTGGTGAGGAGCTCAGAGGCAGAGAGGAGCTGCCCTTGTGTGGCCTGCTAAGTTGTTGGCAATGAATAATTCAACCATTCCAAGTGCATTTGCTAATAGAAGAGAACAGGGAAGGAGATGTGCTAGGGGCAGCAATGTGTTGTCAAGCCAAGATGGAAGTGAAAGCAAGAAGTAGGGCACTTAGCCACCCTGCTTTCTGCCCTGCATTGCTGCTCCAGAAAGAACAGACACTTTGAAAGCACTGAGAGCTTTGCTCTCTGGCAGGCAACTCCAGATATAAAAAAGGGCACTGTGTCATAGGATCATAGAATTACAGGATCATAGAATCACAGAATTATAGGATCATAGGATCATAGAATGGTAAGGTTGGAAAGGACCTCAAGGATCAGCCAGTCCCAACCCCCCTGCCATGCCCAAAGACACCTCACACTAGATCAGGTTCGCCACAGCCACATCCAGCCTGGCCTTGAACACCTCCAAGGATGAGGCTTCCACCACCTCCCTGGGCAACCCCTTCCAGGCTCTCACCACCTTCATGCTGAAGAACTTCTTCCTAACATCCAGTCTGAATCTCCCCATTTCCAGCTTTGTCCCATTCCCCCCAGTCCTATCACTACCTGACAGCTTAAAAAGTCCCTCCCAGCTTTCTTGTAGCCTCCTTCAGATACTGAAAGGCCACAAGAAGGTCACCTGGGAGCCTTCTCCTCTCCAGACTGAACAGCCCCAACTCCTTCAGTCTCTCCTCACAGCAGAGCAGCTCCAGCCCTCTGCTCATCCTCATGGTCCTTCCCTGAACACCTCCCAGCACATCCACATCCCTCTCATCCCAGGGACTCCAGAACTGGATGCAGTACTCCAGGTATGGCCTCACCAGTGCAGAGCAGAGGGGCAGGATCACTTCCCTTGCTCTGCTGCCCACACTGCTCTTGCTGCAGCCCAGACTCTGGTTACTCTCTGGGCTGCAGGAGGACACTACTGGCTCACACTGAACCTCTCATCAAAGCTTCCTTCCCTGTGAGCCTGGAGCATGCACAATGACCTCCTGTCCGGAGCACACATTTCCACGCAGATGGTGCCCAAAGCTGAGGCTGGCTCACGCTGCCTGAGGGACTGGGCAGGGTCTCTACCCGGAGCTGCTGAGGCTGAGGGTACCCAGGAGAGCACCATGGCTGTGTGCATCAGCAGCAGGTGGGATCTGCCCTCTCTGCAGCTGTCAGCAGGATTATGCAAACTCCAACTGACTTCAAATACCTCTGGAGAAATCTGGGAGCAGCTGGTGACTAAGGGGATGGGATGAACACAACAGGTTCCCTCCTGTCCTGCTTGCCACTGTCAGCTGGACACAGCATTCTGCCTGCCAGCTGCACCAGCCAAGGCCCTGGTTGGGAGCAGGGATGCTGTGTGTTTTCCACCTAGTGCTGGTCAAGGTGCTGCCTCCATTTGGAGGCTCTCAGGGGACTTTATTGTGACCTTTAAGTATCTGAAGGGGGCTACAAGAAAGGTGGAGAGGGACTTTTTAGGCTGTCAGGCAGTGATAGTCTTGGTAAAGTTGGAAGAGACCTCAAAGATCATCCAGTTCCAACCCCCTGCCATAGGCAGGGACACCTCCCACTAGTACAGCTCACTCAAGGCCTCCTCCAACCTGGCCTTGAACACCTCCAGGGAGGGAGCAGCCACAACCTCCCTGGGCAACCTGTGCCAGTGTCTCACCACCCTCGCTGCAAACAACTTCCTCCTAACATCCACTTTCAATCTCCCCTCTGCCAGTTCAAACCCATTGCCCCTTGTCCTGTCATTGCAAGACCTTGTCAATAGTCCCTCCCCAGCCTTCCTGTAGCCCCCTGCAGATCCTGGAAGGCCACTCCAAGGTCTCCTGGAAGCCTTCTCTTCCCTAGGCTGCAGAGCCCCAACTCTCTCAGTCTGTCCTCATAGCAGAGCTGCTGCAGCCCTCTGAGCATCTTCTTGGCCTCCTCTGGAACCACTTCAACAGTTCCATGTCCTCTCCTCCTATCACCTGATAGTAGGCAGAAGAGCCCAACCCTCACTGCAGTCTCCTCTCAGGGAGCTGCAGAGAGCAATGAGGTGTCTCCTCAGCCTCCTTCTCTCCACACTAAACAACTTCACTTCCCTCAGCTGCTCCTCCCCAGCCCTGCTCTCCAGACCCTTCCCCAGCTTGATTGCACATTGTTGCCCAACACTTTACCCCAGCCATGTGGCACCTGGGGGAGCAGAACAGCATCAAGTGGAGGTGGTAGCCTAGGCTGTGGAGCTGGTGTGCCAGGGGTGAGCCAGTCACAGCCATGTGCCAGGACTCCTTGAGGGACAAGTCCCCCAAGTCTCCCGGTTCCCAGCACCACTTCTGCTCTGCAATTTTCCTCCAGATTTAGAGGGCTAGGGAAATTCTGCATTGTTCTTGAAGTCTTTTGCCACCTGGCCAAAGAGCCATGATTGTGTTGGAGCAAAACTGAAGATTCAGAGAAAACAGTCCGACATTTTTAGCATCCTTTGCAATTACAGTTCTGATGTGCAAAAAGTGCTGACTTCTCCCAGCCTTTAAAAAAAAAAAAAATTACATTAAAAAAAAAAAAAATCAGTGCAAAAAGAGGAGTTTTTAGTTTCCAGAGCTTTTGGAAGAGATAATATTCCTTTGCTCCTCACAGCTTTTGGCTAGAGAGCTGCAGCAGGAGTAGGGTTTGTCCCTTAGGGTAGGCAGCAGCAGTGCTGAGCTCCCCAGACTGAGAAGTCCCCAGGCAGTGCTGCTGCCTGTCCCAAGGTGCAAACTGGCCCAGCAGCAGCAGCTTCACAACCCAGTAAGGATGATTCCTGCATGAGCCTGTGCTGGCTGCTGTCAAACGTCCATGGAGCATTTCTGCCCTTCTGCAGGCAGCAAAGCCCACGTCCTGGAAGTGTCTAAATGGTAACTTCTGCTAGAGCAGGGATGGTGTTGCCCAAACTTTCTGCATGCTTATCTGCTCCTGTCCCTTCCCCACCTCCTTCTGTGGTTATTTCTGCTCATTATCTCCTTGCAGCATTTGCTGGCAGGGCAGGAGGCAGAGTTTCCTGGCAGGGTGGGACCAGACACATCTCTGTGCTCCTGTGAGCCCCTTCCCTGCAGGCTTTGGCTCCTCACGGCACTCCTGGGGCACATCTGTCACACCCAAGTAGCCATCACACAGCTCAAAGGGCAACACTGCTCCTCCTTCACAAGTGCTCGAGAACCTGGGCTGGCTTGGGAGGATCCTCCTTGGGAACCATCTCCCTTCCCAAAAACTGCTCCTTTGAAAGACTTCCCAAAACAATTCACAGGGCTCTAGGAAAAGCTCCAGCAGCCTGAATTAGAGAGGCTTTGCTCCACAGGCAAGGCTTCAGACGCTGCCACTTAGTCTCCTCCTGTAGGACAGCATTCCAGAGTTTGCTGCTCCTTGCCCAGCAGCAGCAGCAGCAATGGGAGGAAACCTCAGCAGGGCAGCTGGTGTGAGAGGCTCTGCCTGAACCATCACCCAGCTCCTTGGGCTCGGTACCTGTGTCCTGCTGCTCTGGGTGGGTTCTCACCATAGACCACAGTGAGCAGCAGCTGGCAGCTCATAAACTGTTGAGGAGGGATGCTGGGCTGGGAAAGTGGGAAGGAAAAGCTCCAGCTCTGGGTTTAGATTTGGCAGAAGGATTCAGACAGCCAAGGACACTTAAAGATACTTTGGCCTGTAGCTTCTCTTCTGTTTTCTGGAATGCATTCACAGATTGCATTGGGTTGGAAGGGACCCTCAAAGGTCATCCCTGTCCAACCCCCCTAAAGGCAGCAGGGATCCCTCCCACTACAGCAGGCTGCCCAGGGTCACATCCAGTTTGATCTTGAATATCTCCAGGTATGAGGCCTCCACCACATCCCTGGGTAACTACTGCACCACCCTCATTGTACACAACTCTCTCCTGATGTCCAACCTAAATCTCCCCTACTCCAGCTTCAAACCATTGCACCACATCCTCTCACTTCAAGCCCTTCTAGGCAGTCCCTCTCTAGCTCCCTTCAGGCACTGGAATCCTGCTCTAAGGATTTGTTGACACCTGGAACTTTCTCTTCTCTAGGTTGAACAACCCCAACTCTCCCAGCCTGTCCCCATAGCAGAGGTTCTGCAGCATCTGTGTGACCTCCTCTGGACCCTCTCCATTGGGTCCAGGTCTTGCTTGTGTTGGGGTTCCAGAGCTGGCCCCAGTCCTGCAGGTAAGGCCTCCCCAGAGCAGAGCAGAGGAGCAGGATCCCCTCTCTCCATCTCTGCCCACACTGCTTTGGATACAGCCCAGGCTGCCCTTGGCCTTCTGGGCTGCCACTGCCCATTGCTAGCTCCTGCCCAGCTGCTCAGCAGCAACTTGACCATGCAGTAGTGCAAACAGCCCAGCCTCAGCAGTGCTCAGTGAGTTCTTCCTCAAGAGATGGAAAAAGGAGACAACCTACAGTTCTGAGCTGGAGAGGAAGTGATCTCCCTGCTGTCCTTTCAGCCCTCCACAGGCACTCTTTGCTGTGCAGTGGCTGTGGATGGCTGCAGATCTGACAGGCCTCCGTGGTTAGGCTGTGAGTGCTCCAGGTCTGGGGTTTCTGTGTGACCCTTAGGCACAACCCAAACCCACGAGAGCATTGTGGTCAGGGGGTCAGCCCTGAGCCACTGCTGCCAGCAGTCACTGCCTGACACAAGGTCCACCAAAGGACAGGAGGTAAGAGGCTCATTTGTCAGCCTGTCCAGAGCAGCTGCCTCCTGGACATATTTCAACAGCTCAATTAGTTTGCAAACTGTTGCCTCATGCAACTGTACTCAGATTTGCTGCAGGCATCACCACGGTGACCTCCCCCTGGGTAAAGAGGCCAGGTTACCCTTGGTGTCTGTCACACTGCTGCAAGCACTGAAGTCCTGGGGAGGGACTTTACCATGAGGGTGGTGGAACACTGGAACATGTTCCCCAGGGAGGTGGCTGAGGCCCCATCCATGGACATATTCCAGGCTAGGCTCAACAGGGCTCTGGGCAACCTGATCTAGTGGAGGATGTCCCTGATGGCTGCAGGGGGGGTGGATTAGCTGACCTGTGGAGGTCCCTTTCAACTCAGACCATTCTGTGATTCTGTGTCCACTCTGCTTTTCCTAATGAAACTGCTGACACCAAAGCAAAAAACTAGTCCAAGAGATGAGCTAAGTGAAGGGTTTAGCTAATTTCTTTTGTTCTTGGAACAGAGGGATACATTGAGGTGCTGGAGCATGTCCAGAGAAGGGCAACCAAGCTGGTGAAGGATCTGGAGAGCAGAGCTGGGAAGCAGCTGCTGAGGGAGCTGGGGGTGTGCAGCATGGAGAAGAGGAGGCTGAGGGCAGAGCTCATTGCTCTCTGTAGCATCCAGAGAGGAGGTTGGAGTGAGGTGGGGGCTGGGGCTCTTCTCCCAAGTGATGAGAGGAAGTGGCCCCAAGTTGCTCCAGGGAAGGTTAAGATCAGCTATTAGAAGAAAATTCATCCTCGAGAAGGCTCTCAAAGCACAGGTTGCCCAGGGAGGGAGTTGAATCCCCATGCCTGGAGGTGTTTCAGAGAGGCAGAGCTGTGGTGCTGAGGGCCATGGCTTAGCCACAGCCTTGGCAGAGTTAGGGACTGGCTGGACTGGGTGAGTTTAAAGAGCTCTTCCAACTGAAACCATTCTAGGACTCTATGAAGTATTAATGAACGTTTTCCAATGTTGTATTAGTGACCACCTTTTATTATTTCCTTCTCCCCAGATGGCTTTTTGCCAGTTCAGAAGGTCATTATTTGATTCTCAAGAGCACCCTGGCAAGCAGACACATGTCCAATAAGCACTAAAATAGTCAGGTTTATTTACATAAATATGGCCAAAAAAATGGCAAGGGTTTTGCCCACACAAGTAAAAGCACTTCTAGATACCCACTGACCTGCTGACCACATCTGCTGCTGCCTTGGACACTCCAGCTGGGAAAGGAGAGCATGGGCCAGCAATGTGCCCTTGTGGGCAAGAGAGCCAAGGGCATCCTGGGGTGTACCATGTGGAGTCCAGCAGAGCAGTCACCCTGCATGGCCACATTTGCTCTTCTCACCTGTGTGGTTTGGGTAATAAATTCTTGAGTGGAACAGCTGCTCTCCAAAGCTCTTCAGCACCAAAGGTCCTGCTTCTTTCAGTTGCTTGCTTCAGCTGCTACAAATTTTATATCCTGTTGCAGATCAGTCGGGCAAAGTACTGAGGTCCACATGCTCCTCTGCGGGGAACATTCAGAACAGCACTACAAAGTCCACAGTGGGAGGCTGCTGGCAGGCAGGCAGGAGGAAAGGTGCCCTGTGCCCTACCCTTCGCCCCTGCTGCACTGCAGCCACAAGCTGAGCTGCCCCCTGACTCTGGCAGTGCTATGGGGCAAGCCCCACAGCAGCCCCATAGCTCATGTGAGCTGCCCCCTGACTGGCAGTGCTATGGGGCAAGCCCCACAGCAGCCCCATAGCTCATGTGAGCTGCCCCCTGACTGGCAGTGCTATGGGGTAAGCCCCACATGGACCCCACAGCTCATGTGAGCTGCCCCCTGACTCTGGCAGTGCTATGGGGCAAGCCCCACAGCAGCACTCAGAAAAAGTGTGGCTGGCACCACCCTGCCCTGAAAAATACCAGAAACAACAAGCTCCAGGTAGTTCTGCTTGGCAGCACCTTTGGCTCCCTGGTGTCAGCAGCATTATCCTAGAACCATGGGCTTGGAAGGGACCTTGAAGATCATTCAGTTCCAACACTCCACCCCAGCCATGGGCAGGGACACCTCCCACCAGCACAGCTTGCTCAGGGCCTCATCCAACCTGGCCTTGAACACCTCCAGGGAGGTTGTGGAGCACAGAAGCACAGAATGTGATCACATTCTGTGCTTCTGTGCTCCACAACCTCCCTGG
>VWZE01024662.1:27820-37825 GCA_013396675.1 Eubucco bourcierii
ATAAAAAAAAAAAAAAAAAAAAAAAGTAGTATGGAAGTTAGTTTAACTATGTATGGCAGACCAGCTCAGGAGAGAGGAGAGTCTTACAAATCACCCTGGGATTAAGCTGAGGGATGTTCAGAAAAGTGAGGGCTGGTGATGCCTGTTTCTGAGCGAGTGTCACTCAGCACATTGGTCTGTCTGTACATTGAACTATTGTGACACCTGGTTGGTTCCCCCAGAATGCTGGAAACTCAAAATATTCATGCTGCTGAAAGTAGATGAGAGCTAATCTCCTGTTTGAATTTCCCTACTGATCTCAGACATTTTGTTTCTTTCTCTTCACCTCTTGGTGATGCCAGAAAAGCAAAACTGCAGGGCGTTTGCGGGTTCCTGCACCATCCCCACCAAGGCAAGGCTTTTCTCCAACCACTTGAGCTACTCATACAGCCCTGGGTGGGAGGGAGGAGCTGATGCTCCAGTCTGCTGCTTGACCCTTTTCTGCTGTGGCCACTCAGTGACTGTCCCACTGTGCCAAAGGCCTCTCCTGAAAATGCCTCCCAGGAAAGATTTGTGCTGGGACCAGGCAAGTGACTCAGCCCTCTGCTACTGCTGCCTTTCTCTGGGGCCTCTTCCCACTCCTACAGCTTGTCTGTGCCTTTACTCCAAAGGCAGCATTCTTTCCCCATGGATGTATTTCTCTCAAGTGCTTTGCAATCCTGAGACATCTCCTCTGCTCCCCCCACCAGATCCTATATTTTTCCTCAAGTCTGTAGGTTGCTTTTAAAAATAGGACATGCCCTGGCTGCGTGTCTCACTGGGCAGAGGGCCCACTGCCTGTCATCCTTGATGTCTCTCTTACTACTTGTTTCAGCTGGTTGTTTTCTCAGTATTTAAAAGCTCTGTTGTGTTCCACACTTTCAATTAAGGAGGAAAAACTCTCTGTGTGTTGTAAGAGTGAAACTGGCAGTTGTACACTTCGGTTTGTAGCATAAACAGTTGCACAAGGATCCACTGGCAACCTTCCCCTCACTGAAGGAGGCTATCAGCTAAATGTCACAGATGCATCTGGGGCTTGCCAAGAGCTGGAGATGTACTGGGAAATTTCTGAAAATGCCCTCAGTTTGAAAAAAAAAAAAAAAAAAAAATCTGTGCAGGCTGTAGTGGACACGTGCTAGCTGCGGCAGAGGGTGGAGAGTCTCGGAGCATATGGTCAGCATCTCTTCTTGCACATTCCTCTTTACCTCTGGAGTCCTCTTCTCACGGAATGGGCTGTGCCTCTCCCCCTCCACTCTAAACCACTTCTCCTCCTCAGCAGCTCACTTCTTCTGTTGGACTATAAAGCTGAGCTTTTC
The DNA here is from genome assembly GCA_013396675.1 of Eubucco bourcierii. Classification (NCBI taxonomy): domain Eukaryota; kingdom Metazoa; phylum Chordata; class Aves; order Piciformes; family Ramphastidae; genus Eubucco; species Eubucco bourcierii. Next base: position 29,155 of record VWZE01024662.1, read on the forward strand.
CTTCTTTTGGGCTCCCCAGTTTGAGAGGGAGAGGGATTTTCTGGAGAAGGTCCAGCGGAGGGCTATGAGGATGATGAGGGGACTAGAGTACTGCCTGATGAGGAGAGGTTGAGGGACCTGGGGCTGTTCAGTCTGGAGAACAGAAGATTGAGAGGGGATTTAATAAGTGTTTGTAAATATCTGAGGGCTGGGGGTCAGGATGGGGGGAAAAGGCTCTGCTCACTTGCTGCCTGGGATAGGACAAGGAGCCATGGATGGAAGCTGCAGCACAGGAGGTTCCACCTCAACATGAGGGGGAACATCTTTACTGGAAGAATCAAAGACCACTGGAACAGGCTCCCCAGAGGGGTTGTGGAGTCTCCTTCTCTAGAGACTTTCAAGGCCTATCTGGATGTGTTCCTGTGTGACCTGAGCTAGATTGTCTGGTCCTGCTCTGGCAGGGGGGGTTGGACTCAATGAAAGACTTTCAGACCCCACCTGGAGTCCTGTGTGCAGTTCTGGAACCCTCAATACAGGAAGGACATGGAAGTGTTGGAGTGGGTCCGGAGGAGGCCACAAAGATGCTCAGAGGGTTGGAGCAGCTCTGCTGTGAGGACAGACTGAGAGTGTTGGGGCTCTGCAGCCTGGAGAAGAGAAGGCTTCCAGGAGACCTTAGAGTAGCCTTCCAGGATCTGAAGGGGGCTACAGGAAGACTGGGGAGGGACTATTGACAAGGTCTTGCAATGCCAGGACAAGGGGCAATGGGTTTGAAGTGTCAGAGGGGAGATTTAGACTGGATGTTAGGAGGAGTTGTTTGCAGTGAGGGTGGTGAGACACTGGCACAGGTTGCCCAGGGAGGTTGTGGCTGCTCCCTCCTTGGAGGTCTTCAAGACCAGTTTGGTGGAGGTCTTGAGTGATCTGTGGTAGTGGGAGGTGTCCCTGCCTATGACAGGGGGTTGGAATTAGATGATCTTTGAGGTCCCTTCCAACCTTACCATTCTATGATTCTATGATCTCTTTGGGTCCCTTCCAACCCCTGACATCCTGTGGGCCTGTGATCCCAAATAACCTAAGACATTAAAAATACCCTCACAAACAACACAATTATTAAAAATGCCTTAAACCCTTGACACCTTTGTTATGACCAAAGCAGCAGTATGACCTTACTGCTGGAACACTTGCTCTCCCTTCCCACATCATCCTCCACCACTTCATGGCTTAACTACAACCTAATCCTGCAAACACTTCCTACTCAGCGGAGCCCTTCCCAGCCCCTTAAGCAGCCCACTGACACGGGTGGATTATTCCAGGCAGTACATCCTAGGAAAGCTAAAGAAGTTAACTGTGTCCAGTTCTGGGACCCTCAATTGAAGAAGGACATTGAGGTGCTTGAGCGTGTCCAGAGAAGGGCAACGAGGCTGGGGAGAGGCCTGGAGCACAGCCCTATGGAGAGAGGCTGAGGGAGCTGGGATTGGTTAGCCTGGAGAAGAGGAGGCTCAGAGAGGACCTTCTTGCTGTCTACAGCTACCTGAAGGGTGGTTGTGGCCANGATACTGTGAAGTGTTTGGGCCACTGGGCCACTTGGTTTTGCAAGCTCATGGGGGTTATTCTCTTCTGCCTGTAAGGAATCACACACACGCACGGTGCTATAGAAATCATTAACTGCACCGTGTAGGAATTCCTACCACTGCCTTTCCTGCCTGCTGGAAGAAAAATCACAGAACTGGGGTGGGGGGGTGGGGAGTGGTGTTTTGGAGAAAACCTCCTGATAGTATACCAGGGTTTGTGGAGTTCACCTCACGTTGGGAAAATATTTTCTCTTCCTCTGCACCAGAGGAAATATTGAAGGACCTTCACCTGGCTAGAAATGCACAGGAAGCATATTTTGAGTTAATCCAAAATCTAATGAATACCTCCCAAAGGTAAATTAAAGCTCTTATCACCCTGTCTAACCTTTAATTGCATAACACAGGAGGTCTGGGTTGTGTCAAACTATTGACTCTTTTTGTGTTAAGATTTCTTTGGCTTTCAGCAGCGTTGCACAAATTGTTCCTTGGTAAAGGCCTTAAGCAACGAAATGAAATTGCTAATTTTATTTCCAATGCACTCACCCCTTTTGTTCTCAAATTTTAGTGTACTCTCTTCTCTCTCTCTCTCTCTCTCTGAAATATGACAGGGTGAAGTTGAATGGATCCAAGTTACAAAACAAAAATAAAAGATCAAACCAGGGAAAGAAAACATGCAAGCAAAACCAGAGCTGTGAGGCCACAGAAACTTGGGGCTCTGTGTGATGTTGTATCTTCTGGATTAAAGAAAAAAAGCAGAAGACTCCCTTTTAAAAAATGCTATTAAGAAGGAAAATAAACCTGAGGTTCTTGACAGAACACAGCTCCTGCTTGGCTTTCTGATTCCAAGGATCCATGAGAATGATCCTTTCTCTAAAGACAGCAAAGTGTGCCAACATCGCTCGCTGCTCAGGGAGAAGCTCAGCACCCAGGTGCAATAGCCATGAAGGAAGAGAGTTTCCTTCTCAGTAAGAAGGCTTCTGTTTCCCTCTGGGGAGGGTGGCATATGTACATCATATTCAGCTGCTGTACTTTCCCCCTGCTTTTGCAGGGCAATTTTATGATTCAGACCAGGTTGAATCGTTCAGATGCACAAGGTGAGGTTGGTAGGAGCTCTTGTGGCACTGACGATGTCTTTGATTAGCAGAAGAAATATCCTCTCCTGCCTTCAAAGAATGCTTTAGCCACCAAAACATGGATGCCAGTGGGTTACTTTCTCTTGCCATGGAAGCAATCCCATTTTGGACAGAATAATTTACTACTCAGTGGTTCAGACAGTAGAGAAGTGAACGTGAGTAGCTGCCTCTTGATTAACTGTTTTAAGGAAAAAGCTTGGAATGCCAAGCTCCCACTATCCCACTCTGCAAGTACCCTAAGCACCAGGTAACAGAAGTACTCCTTTCTCACTGATTTAGTGAGTGCTGAATAGATCTGTCTAAAAAGAAGAGGACTAGCTGGAGAGATGGATGACACCTTGGAGGCTCAGGAGTGTTCTCTGAAGCAAGGGGTTCGTCTCCAGTCTCAGCTACCGAGTCAAAAGCAGGTATTTGTTGACAGGAGTTCCTCCCTCAACAGTACTTTGTATCTTGCTCAAACTGGTAAAATCCCTGAGAGTCTAAGAGTCTACAAGGATAGAAATAGAGGATCCAGCTTTAGAGACCCAAAGTGTCTGGAGAAGAAAATATTTCATGCGCTTTTGAAAGTGCTCAGAATTGCAGAGCAATGCAGAGGAGAGGGACCCAAGGGTCCTACTGGATAGAAGGATGACCATGAGTCAGCAATGTGCCTTGTTGACAAGAAGGCCAATGGCATCCTGAGGTGGATTAGAAGGGTTGTGGTTAGTAGGGTTGAGAGAGGTTCTTCTCCTCCTCTACTCTGTCCTGGTGATGCCACATCTGGAATGTTGTGTCAAGTTCTGGGCCTCTCAGTTCAGGAAGGACCTCACGAAATAGCTCAAAAGAGTCCAGCGCAGAGCCACAAAGATGCTGAAGGCAGTGGAACATCTCCCTGCTGAGGACAGGCTGAGGCAGCTGGGGGTCTTTAGCTTGGAGAAGAGCCTGAGTGGTGACCTCACTCATGTTTATAAAGATGTGAAGGGCAGCATTGGGAGGACAGAGCCAGGCTCTGCTCAGTGATGTACAATGATAGGACAAGGGGCAGTGGGTGCAAGCTGGAGCATAAGAGGTTCCATGTGAACACGAGGAAAGACTTTTTCCCTGGAGCAGGCTGCCCAGAGAGGTTGTGCAGTCTCCATCTCTGAAGACATTCAAAACCCACCTGGATGTGTTTCTGTGTGACACACCCTGGCAGGGGATTTGAACTGGGTGACCTTTCCAGGTCCCTTCCAACCCCTAGCTGTCTGTGATTCTGTTGGAGTAGGTCCAGAGGAGGCCACGAGGATGCTCAGAGGGCTGCAGCAGCTCTCCTATGAGGACAGGCTACAAGAGTTGGAGATCTGCAACCTGGAGAAGAGGAGGCTTCCAGGAGACCTTAGAGTAGCCTTCCTGGATCTGAAGGGGGCTACAGGAAGGCTGGGGAGGGACTATTGACAAGGTCTTGCAATGCCAGGACAAGGGGCAATGGGTTTGAACTGGCAGAGGGGAGATTTAGACTGGATGTTAGGAGGAAGTTGTTTGCAGTGAGGGTGGTGAGACACTGGCACAGGTTGCCCAGGGAGGTTGTGGCTGCTCCCTTGGTGGAGGTGTTGAAGGCCAGGTTGGAGGAGGCCTTGAGTGAGCTGTGCTAGTGGGAGGTGTCCCTGCCTATGGCAGGGGGTTGGAACTAGATGATCCTTGAGGTCCCTTCCAACCTTACCATTCTATGATTCTATGATTACCTGGGCAACCTTCTGCTTTGAGAACCTGCTGCCCATGAAAATCAAGAGGTTTTGTATTAATCTTGGGTGCACAGAGCTTTTTTTTTTTTCCATACCCTTGTTTGCCCCCAAGTAAGGCACTTAAATATTTGTGTACCTAAAATGTGGGTTCTTCTTAAAGTAGCATCCTGTTTTCAGACTGCCAGATGGATCAGTTGTATGTGTACATTTAAATGCACACAGACATGCTCACACAAACATATGTGGTTTGAATCCAGTCAATCACAGAGAAGCAGACAAATATAGATAGAATATTTAAGCATATCATGCATATAGAATGATACAATGCATAGTATATCTATATCTATATATATATATGTGTGTGTATAAATGTATATATATATTGAAAAGTACAACTGAAGCAGGAGGAAGGGACAGAAGTCTTCTGTACTTCCCTTCAGATGCCTGCAAAATCTGCTGCAAAATTGTTTACATAAAAAATCATAGAATCATAGAATGGGAAGGTTGGAAGAGACCTCAAGGAGCATCTAGTTCCAACCCCCTGCCATAGGCAGAGACACCTCCCACTAGTACAGCTCACTCAAGGCCTCCTCCAACCTGGCCTTCAACACCTCCAGGGAGGGAGCAGCCAAAAATCTGCCTGAACAGAGAGATTAGGTTACAACTCATAGGCAAAAAAAAAAAAAAAAAAAAAAAATTAAGAAAAGAGAGTTTATGGTCTTTGGAAGAAGGGGTAGGACATGCAGTTAACAGAAGTACTCCTTTCTCACCTAAAAAGTTATTGTGAGGCTGTGCAGAGAGAAAATTAGAAGGGCCAAAACCCTCCTAGAAATTAATCTGGCTTCGGCTGTTAAAAGCATCAAGAAATGCTGTGAGAAATATCTTTGCAACAAAAGGACACTTAGATAGGCTATGAGAAGAAAATTCTTCACTGAAAGGGTTCTCAACCACCTGGAACAGGCTGCCAAGGGAGGTGGCTGAATCCTCATCCCTGGAGGTGTTTCAAAGAGGCAGAGGTGTGATGCTGAGGGACATGGCTTCGTATCCTCTTGATTAGAGATTTAGAGAATGGTTGGATTCAATGATCTTAAAGGTCTTTTCCAACCAAAATGACTCTATGACTTGTGATTCTACATAAAGCTATGAAGGTCTTGACAGCATTCCTTCTCAAGAAGCCAGGGGGGTGGTGGAGTCCTCATCCCTGGAAGTGTTCAAGAAAAGACTGGATGAGGCACTTAGTACCATGGTCTAGTTGATTGGCTAGGGCTGGGTGGTAGGTTGGACTGGATGGGCCTGGATGTCTCTTCCACCCTGGTTGATTGTATGATTCTAAGACTTACTTTTGTAGGTCTTCACAATAGTCTGATAGATCTGATGGTTCCAAAAGCAGTTTCAAAACTGCTCCCAAGGTGACACTAAACATAATTGTGACCAGCTGGAATTAGATTTTCAGAATCCCTCAGAAAAATCTCATCATTTTCTGGTATATTTTCACCAGGTCAATGCTATAAGGTCCTGCACCTGGGTAGGCACAATCCCAAGGACAACTCCAGGCTGGGTGGGGAATGGCTGAGAGTAGCCCTGAGGAAAAGGCCCTTGGAGTCTGGGGTGAGGAAAAGCTCAACATGAGGCTGCAGTGTGAGTACAGCCCAGACAGCAACTGTGTGCTGGGCTGCAGCAAGAGCAGTGTGGGCAGCAGTGCAAGGGAGGGGATTCTGCCCCTTTCCTCTGCTCTCCTCAGACCCCACCTGGGGTCCTGTGGGCAGTTCTGGAGCCCCCAGCACAGGAAGGACATGGAACTATTGGAGTAGATCCAGAGCAGGGTCACAAAGATGCTCAGAGGGCTGCAGCAGCTCTGCTGTGAGGACAGGCTGAGAGAGTTGGGGCTCTGCAGCCTGGAGAAGAGAAGGTTTCCAGGAGACCTTAGAGTAGCCTTCCAGGATCTGAAGGGGGCTACAGGAAGGCTGGGGAGGGACTATTGACAAGGTCTTGCAATACCAGGACAAGGGGCAATGGGTTTAAGCTGGCAGAGGGGAGATTTAGACTGGATGTTAGGAGGAAGTTGTTTGCAGTGAGGGTGGTGAGACACTGGCACAGGTTGCCCAGGGAGGTTGTGTCTGCTCCCTTGGTGGAGGTGTTGAAGGCCAGGTTGGAGGAGGCCTTGAGTGAGCTGTACTAGAGGGAGGTGTCCCTGCCTATGGCAGGGGTTGGAACTAGATGCTCCTTGAGGTGCCTCCAAGCTTACTATTCTATGATTCTATAAAATTTTTGCCCCTGGGTTACTTTGTCTAGGAGTCAGAAGAAACACCAAAGCTGTAACAACATCTTTCTCCACTTTGTGTTGATCCCATGCAACAAGTATTAAACAATAACAGGAGTAGCTTTGTTGAAGTGAGCTGCATAAACTGCCTGCACAGCCTTGGGCCTGGTGACCTGACTTTTCTGAGGAGCCATCTCTTTTCTGTGCTCATTTAATTGCTTACTCCTCCCACGTATCATGGGAACTGCAGTTTCTGCTTACCAGATCCCTGCCTGCACTATTTCCAGTGCACCTATGCACAATCCCTAACTTAAGAAGGTATCATTGGGGTTGAACTTTGAACTTTCAACCACCAGCAGTTCTAGTGATGGAGCAAGTGTGGGCTTGATTAACAAAATGAGAATCATAGAATCATAGAATGGTAAGGTTGGAAGGGACCTCAAGGATCAGCTAGTTCCAACCCCCTGCCATAGGCAGGGACACCTCCCACTAGTACAGATCACTCAAGGCCTCCTCCANCTTTGGCAGTTCAAACCCATTGCCCCTTGTCCTGTCATTGCAGGACCTTGCAAATAATCCTTCCCCAGCCTTCCTGTAGGCCCCCTTCAGATACTGGAAGGCTACTATCAGGTCCCCTCGAAGCCTTCTCTTCTCCAGGCTGCACAGCCCCAACTCTCTCAGCCTGTCCTCATAGGAGAGCTGCTGCAGCCCTCTGAGCATCTTTGTGGCCTCCTCTGGACCCGCTCCAACACTTCCATGTCCTTCCTGTGCTGGGGGCTCCAGAACTGCACACAGGACTCCAGGTGGGGTCTGAGGAGAGCAGAGTAAAGGGGCAGAGTCCCCTCCCTTGCCTTGCTGCCCACACTGCTCTTGATGCAGCCTAGGACTCGGTTGGCTGTCTGGGCTGCATGTGCACACTGCAGACTCATGTTGAGCTTTTCATCAACCCAGGCTGAGTGTAAAACTGATCAGAAGACAGTTCTGGAGTGGTACAACTCCCTTGACAAGAAAATGTTTCTGCACCCCTTTGACTTTGATTTTCATTCCATTTAGGAAAAAGCCAAGTTTGGTTTGCAGTAAGTTGTATGTTATGACATGTTATGAAGTCATTCTTCCCCTGTACTCAACACTGGTAGGGCCACATCTAGAGTCCTGTGTCCAGTTCTGGGCCCTTCAATTTAAGAGAGATGTTGAGGTGCTGGATGGTGTCCAGAGAAGGGCAGCAAGGCTGGTGAGGGGCCTGGAGCACAGCCCTGTGAGGAGAGGTTGAGGGAGCTGGGGGTGTGCAGCCTGCAGAAGGGGAGGCTTAGGGCAGAGCTCATTGCTCTCTGCAACCCCCTGAAAGTAGGTTGTAGGCAGGTGTGGTTGGGCTCTTCTGCCAGGCACCCAAGGACAGAACAAGAGGATACAGCCTCAAGCAGGTTCAAGCTGGATGTTAGGAAGAAGTTCTTCACAGCAAGAGTGATTGGCGTTGGAATGGGCTGCCTGGAGAGGTGGTGGAGTCCCCATCCTTGGAAGTGTTTAAAAGGAGGCTGAGTGAGGCACTTAGTGCCATGGGTTAGTTAATTAGAAGTTGATAGGTTGGACTTGATGATCTTGAAGGTCATTTCCAACCTGGTTAATTCTGTGATTCTGCGATAATGTAAGGCAAGAGAGATCAATTTAAGTATTTGGGTTATCATATATTTAGCCAGCTACATGGCTTTGAAGGGTGTAATATTGGATTACATTCAGGCTCTGCTGAAGTCAAGGGAAAAACATCTACTCTCTTCAGCAGCTCCTAGATGGAGCTCAGTCTTCCAGTATTTAAAAACAAAAAACCAATTAAAAAAATTCAGGTTTTAGGCAATAGGTAATTCAGTTTTTGCAGTGCAGATGTGTGTCACACTTTGATTTCTTTCTCCCTACCATATGTAAATATGTCTGCTTTGCTTCTTATTGCACGTGAAGACCTCCTCTATTTAAACCTAAACCAATTAAACCAAACCAAATCTATCTCCAGGACAGTTTAGAATCATAGAATCATAGAAT
>VWZE01024663.1:0-32948 GCA_013396675.1 Eubucco bourcierii
ACACTTCCATGTCCTTCCTGTGCTGAGGGTTCCAGTAGCCTTCCAGTATTTGATGCCTTTGTAGGAGACTGAAAAAACTTGACTCTATTTCTCCAAAGTATTTCTTGATAGCCATGGCAATAAATGAGTAAAAATATTGGCATCTTTAAGCAAATAGCTTTTACTTGAGGTATTATTTATGTATTCTTATGCTGTTTCTGTTTGGGTGGCTAACTTGCTCCTCTTCCTCCCAGCTACCTGAGTCATCTTTATTTTATTCAAACATTTGCTTATGAATAAAGATGTAGTGTTTCAGGTATGAAAAGGAAGAGGCAAGATTTGGGTAATAAGTTGCACTTGATGATCTCAAAGGTCTTTTCCAACCTGGTTAATTCTGTGATTCTGTGATTTGCCCATTGTTACAGGATGAGTCTTATGAATTAAGGACTCTGTTTCCATAGGAGTTTTTGTGGTATTGACGGTATTTTGTTCTCAGAAACTGGTCTTTTAAGGCAGAAATCTGTTTGAAAGAATGTCTGTCCTGAGTAGTATGAACACTTATTGAGGAAGCATCTTTGATTTTGTAATATGTACCTGGGGGGTTCATAAAAAGAGTAAACTGAACTAAAGTTATTTGGCCTCCTACTATCCAAAAGAACTATCTGATGACAAAATGCCTAATCTGCAAAAAGCTTAACATCCATCTGAAAAAAAAGAAGATAAATTGGTATTCAAGAGCTAATAGATGCTGTGTTACAGAAAGAAAGAAAGTAATATTTTGACCCATAATGGTCTTCATTCACAAAAATCAGAGAAAAACTGGATTTGGGGAAATAGGATAATACCTCAATTCTCATTTCCTCCTTTGAAAGTCTCAGGCTCAGTATATTACTCAGGTCAGTGTTTGTGCATTTAACAACTGTAAATTTTATCAGTATTGACCCAGAGCCCAGTTTTTCAAAATCCTGAATCTTAGTTTAGTTTCTAGTATTAAAATGAACTTACAATTGGAATATCCTGAACCACTGCCTGATAAGCTGGAGTTACAAACTCAAGCTGTGCTTCAGCAGGGTCTGTGTTCACTACACATTCAATCTCATAGACGCGGACATCGCGAGAGGATTTCAGAAGAATCTGACAGTGATAGCAACCAGCATGCCGAGGAACGAATTTTACTGGAAGCTCAACTGCATCACTTCTGTCTAAAAACAAAACAAAACAAAAGTAAAGCTTTTCAGAAACACTGAATTCACAATCAGAATTTTGAGAGAGTTCCAATAAACCTTAGTGGAGTTTCCCCAGGAAAACATCCAACAATTTTAAACAAACAGTAGAATTTTAGGATTGTTATCACATAAGTGCAGTCAAACCCTAATGTTTCTAAAGCAAATTTTAAAATATATTTAAGCATCTAAACTATATTTTCTGTTTGTTTTAGTAGCACATAGAGAGAAGTATTAAAATTGTATTGGTTTCACACAGCATACTCTCACAAGACCCTTCCCCCACAAGACCCTTCCTCCCTCCCTACTTTGGGAGGGAAAGTAACACAAGAACAAAATCAAACCTGTGTTGAGATAATGAGTCTTTAATGAGATGTTACAATGCACAATCACCTCAACCTGTTTCACAGAAAAGCATAGAAAAAGCAGAGACAGTAGCAGAAGCCAACAATAAAACAGTTCTCCTTAACACCACAGAGGAAAAAAACAACGCCCCAAACCCAGAAACCTGAAGTAGCAACTAGAAATAGGAAGCCTCTCATGTTACAATCTGAACTTCAAGCCAAAATATCCTTTGCTCCAACCAGCGCTTCTGATTTAAAGCTGTCATGACAGCAACATGGTGTTGAGTGTTCTTCCACAGATTCAAATCAACCCATGACTCTATTAAATTGAGCAGAAAAGTTTTATGTGCATGAACTTCTGTAAATGCAAAAAAAACCCAAAAAACTGTATTTACTATACTTTTGTCAACAGTAGCCCAAACAATAACTGGAATTCTGTTTAGTACTTTAGTAGTTTTCATGAGTTTAGTAGTTTTCGTGAGAGTTACTCATTAGACTTTTACTATGTCAAATTTTGAAATTCTGAGTTTCCAAAAATAAGACGGGTGGCCAAGTTGGAACAGAATCATGAAAAGTCCCTTTTGCCCAATCCACAGTATGGAAGGAAAATTTCCCACAATCTGTTCATCTTTGAACACAGCCAGGTCAAAGGAACCTGCTGCAAAGACTTTCTACTCTGCTCCTGTTTACACAAAGGATCAGACTTTTACATTATTTCTTCGGTGGCCTCTGCGGGACAAATTCTTAAAGGAGAAGGGAAGGGAGAAGGCAAAGAAAGAACTGCAGTGACTGAAAAGAGTTCACCAGTCCACTTCCCAAGAGCCTTTGAAAAACCTGGAAAATTACATGAAGATTGCAGCTTTAAAAACCTCACTGTAATAAAGTTTTTTCTAAGGTTAAAAACCAGTGCCTAAAGCTGGAAAAGATTATAAGGAAGGTCAAAGACAATGTAAAGACACAACAGATCCTTACAGAATAAACACCAAACAAATTGCTTCTCCCTTAGGGATAACCACCTGACAAAGTCTTGTAGAATCTACCCTTCTTCCTTAATTTGGCATATTTTCTGATGATCTGTATGACAACTGGACTCAAACTATTCTATTCTCTGAAGTGATGAAGACCAAATTTTGAAAGTGCAATGAATCTTCATTTGCGACGCTGCTCATTCTTTTCCACAAAGTGGTGATCTTCATGTATGGAGTTCTCACCTCTCTGAAAATGAACATCAAGCTACAGCTTTCTTGTTGCCATATGTCATCACTACTTCAGCTTTTTCACAAAAATAGCTTGAGTTCAAGAAACGAATCACACAGAATGACATTATTAATATTTCAACATTACTAGGCAATCAAAAAGATTACAAATTGCACCTCAGGTTTAACCCTCTCTGAAATAAATTAGTTTGTTCTCTTTTAAAGACAAGATTAATGGCCTGGTAATTTTTGAATTATTACTTCTTTTTCTATTTTGTCACTAATTTATTATCCCCATGAGCTATCTTCTGCAAAATTGACCTGAGTTTGTCAGTTAATGCAAGAAGTAAAAATGTCCTTTCTGTTCTTCAGGTCATTAGTACAGCCCCTGTTTTTTTCTGTCTACAAGAATGATTTTGGGGTATGGAAACAAGCTATTTACTTAAAATGCAACTTATAAATTTAAAAGTACTTGCATTTTGAGACAAAGCAGGTGTTTACAACAAGTAGTTGAAGAAAGATAATACCAGAAGCTCCAAAATATTTCTGCATGAGTTTTACTTTCTCGCATTAAATAGAGATTGTAATTATGAGCAATTAGAGTTACCTTTCACTGACCCCTATTGCAAATGTACAATTCGAAATAGAAATGCTTCCTACAGAAAAATTCTAGAACAAAAAAAAAAAAGTCATGCTGCCCATTTTGTATTTATACCATTCAGCTCAGCATTACTTTTGCTAAAGTATTTGTTTCTTCTGCATTACAACAAATGCACTGAAGAAAGGTCAGCTGAATAATTGAAATATTGAGACCAACTCCAATCAACGAAAAGAAAAACAAGTAAATTGGTGATGTTTATTCAACATGTATTTTCTTCAATGAGATGGTTTCTGAAGTGAGACAAAGTCTCCAAAATGATTAGGGAAGTCACTTGCCTGTGAATTAGAGGCGAAGGTTTGGGGGTTTTCTGCAAAATGCTTTTTCATGCCAATTTGAACTAATTTAAATTAAGCTTAGCTTAAAGGTTTCTCATCTTAACATGTTCTTTTCTTACACAGTCTCCTAAGATATTCAGTTAAGAACAGTTTAGGAATTAATTGAGAGTTAATAAAAAGAAAGTATGGGGTCACAACTCACCTAACAATTTCTGAAACAAAAGCAGTAAGGGCAAGCAACAGGTAGCCACTGTTTCTGTTTAACAGAAAGCAAATCCTGCAGTCATGGAAATGAATGAGACTGCAAGTATTTCACCAGCAGCGAAAAGTCAGGCAGATGGATACAGAGTTTTGGTACAGTTTCCTTCCCTAGAGACAGGATAATTACTGCTTGCTGCAGAGATATTTCATTGTGCTGGTTTGAGGATAATTTGAATATTTCAATGAAAAAAATTCGATTATAGGCTGTGAAAAGAAAACAATGGTGGTGTCTTCTTCACTCATAGGCTTGCTGAGATGTGTAAAAACAAGGACACAAAGAAAGATAACACAGAGATTCTCTCTGTCGGATTCGGTGTGTCTTTCTCTCTGGCTTTTGCCTCTGTGTAGCCCAACGATCATTCTGCTTCTAACTCCCCTTGCCAATCCTCCAAACTCACCTTCCATGTAAGGCAAACCCTGGGATAAGGTACAGGGATGGAAAGAAGGTGGAAGGGTGGTTGGGAGGCCCTCCTGGGGACTCTGATTTCTAGGAGGAGTATTGTGTTTCTGTATTACTTTTAACTTGTATATTTCTGTAAATATTTGTGTATATTGTGTATATATCTGCTTGTATATTGTGCTGAGCTGTAAATAGAGAAATAGAGCTTCGGTCCTTAACTTCCAGCTGGCTGAGTCTACTCTGGGTGATTTTCATAGAGTGGAGGGCAGGTTGGGTAACTCCCAAACCATCACATTCATGAAATATAAATAAACAGTTTTATCTTATAGATTTGTATTAAACAAATGCATATGGGAAACACTTACTTGATCATGAATCTGAATATCTGAATTGGATTTAGTTGTGAGAGAGTTGTCAGAACAGGGGTATTTGCACAAGCAAAACTTTTGATGTGTAATGTCACCACGTGTTCTTGGAAGCTAAATTACAGCACGTTGGTCACGTTCTCTGGCAATTGGCTGGCATCTTGTGCCATTTACTTATTGCAAGAGACAGTCTGATCACCGTCCAGATTTAACAAAGTCTATGCCTTCTGGGTCTTAAAAATCGTTTTACTCATCATTTTAGATCTGCCTGATCTGAATTTGCAGTTAATCCTCTAACTGCTTTAGCCAACAAACAGTAGATTTCAAAGGAATGACAGTTCTTTAGACATTAAAATGTAAGAATAAAGGTATTGTAGAAGTTAGTAATAATGGTAAATTGTAATCACTGTTTATCCATGTTAAAAATGGTGGGAGGATGGAAAGAGGAAGAATAGAGTATCCATATCACAATCTGTTCACCTAATTTCTGAAGGCACGTGGCCATCAGTCTTCAGCAGTTAGACAACTACATGCACATTGCTTGTACTCAGCAATAATGGTTCCAGCATTCTCTGACTCTGTACATGCATCACAAATAAGTGGTTAAATTAATTTGAAGACTGAATTTGCAAATATGGACTGTTAGGTTAAATAAACAACCCTACCTATGAGCCCAGACTCTTCTGACTTCTGTTTATACATTGGGTCTTCAGCTTAGCTCATCTGAATTAGAATAGAATCCTAGTCTTGAAAGAAAGCAACCATCTTTTATATCCCTTAGTCCATCACTGGCTTTTGAGAAGTAGTACCTTGTAAGTCTCACAAATGCAATGTCTCAAGACTGAACCAAAACCAAAGATAAGGCTTGATGCTGACAGTCATGCAAGTGGATGTTCACTGATGAAAATCTAAATCACATATAAGCATCTAGCCCCTAAAGATATAATTTGTCAAGTAAGCCTAAAGTGTTTGCTGTCTACCCTTCCATTCTTTTTCTAGGCAGCCTCCAGGTTTCAGTGAATCTTGTGAATCTTTTGAATCTCAGTGCTGACCAGAGAATGAGATAAAGGATCCTCTGATGAGTTTTCTGAAGATTAACATCCTTCTTCACCACAGCAATAAGCCTAAGCAGTAAGAGCTCCAAAATTCTTTCACTATACATAAAATCACGTAGCAAATGCAATCATTCTCCACTGAATTCATATTGCAGTTATTAAACACAAAAGAAACACATCCATTCAAATATTCAAATCCCCCTCACTTTGGCAAGACCAAACCAATCTTCTGTTAATAGAGATATAACAGAAATAGATATTCAATAGATACAGCTGGAACAAAAACTAGTAAGATGAAAACCTGTATCTTCATTTTTCAGAGTCACATTTTGAAACAGAACTATATATTTAATAAATTCTTTGTATGAAAAAAAGTAAAAAAAAAAAAAGGAATTATACCACTTACCTATTTTAATCCCATTTTTGCCTAACTATCCTGGATTATTAAATGTAATTAAATGTTTATTTCTACACTGTCAGTTAAATCATAGAAGCAACTCTGATAGTTAACATGATAAGGAGTTAAAATAAAATATCAAAATGTAAACAATTAAATGGAAAAATAACAAAAATGTTTGTATTGGGCAATGACTACGTCACTCTGCTTTGAAACATTAAGACTATTCAGGGGGAACAAACAAACAATCACATACTAAAATGCATGAAAACTTGTACAGTATGCAGACCATGGAACTCTAGAAATAAACAACAGAATTACTGATAATGTGTTATGGAACAATAAATTTAAAGCCCCAGGAAATTGCTTTGGAAACATAAATAAATACATGAAAGATTAAAAAAGGTCACACTGATTAAACCCAATGCTGAGGAAGTATACAAGGTCACACTTAAAGGCATAGATAGAAGGAGATAGGGCTGACCAGAGGTCATGAAAACACAGATTTTAAAGCGTAGCATAGGATTACCTAGAAAAAAAATTTTATATATATATATATATAAAACAATTAAAAATAAATTACTAACATTAAAACTCCATCTGTGGAAGACAAAGTAGGTAAATATTTTTCTGTAGCTATCTGGTATGACTACATAAAACACAAAAGAAAAACACTAAGTAACTTCTGACAGTAAGAATGCTTGCCAAATAATGATTTTCAATTTAGTTTTGGATTACTAGTTGTTCTTCACTTTATTTATTGGAAAAATATGACAATGAAAACATATATCATTTAAACTATATAATTTAGTCTGCATAAGAAAAAGACTGAGATCAGATCAGCATTATAGACTCATGTGCTGGTTTGAGCTAATTGGAATATTTTAATAGAGAATATTATATCACAGGTTGTGAAAAGGAAGCAATGGTGATGTCTACTTCACTTATAGGCTCGCTGAGATGTTTAAGAACAAGTACCCAAAACACAGATAAGTCAGTCTCTGGGGCACAGCATCTCAGTCTAGCAGCTTCTGTTTTTTTTTCCTCCTCTCTGCTGAGTAATCTCACTAACTACTTTTCTTCTACCCTCCCTGGCCGATCCTCCAAGCTCACCTTGCATGTAAGGCAAACCTTGGGGTAAGGTATAGGGGTGGGGAGAAGGTGGAAGGGTGGTTGGGAGCCCCTCCTGGGGTCTCCGATTTCTGGGAGGGGAGTTGTGTTTCTGTATTACCTTTAACTTTTATATTTCTGTAAATATTCCTGTCTATAGTGTATCTATCTGCTTGTACATTGTGCTGAGTTGTAAATAGAGCTTCAGTCCTTAACTTCCAGCCGACTGAGTTCTAGTCTGGGTCATTTTACAAAGTGGGGGGGGGAGGGGGCAGGGAACTCCCAAACCACCACAACTCAGTTGCTCACAGATAACATTTTCACAAATCAAGACAGAATCCAAAGCTATCTTGTTTTGGGGTGCCAGGTTGCTGCTGAAAATGTAGGTTTTGGGGGAGAATACAAAGACTGAGACATTGCCTGCTAAGGAATGAGAATGATATCTCTCTTTAGACATCATTCTAAGGTCTGGTATTTCTTTATCTCTTTTAAATTGCCAGTAAACACCAGACTAAAATTCAACAGTCATGCCAATCTGGGTATTTAGTAGGCTCCTCTAAATGAAATTATAAGTAATTAAGTGACCAAGTAGAATCTATTTATTTTGTACAATCCACATACTCTTCATTATTACTGGCAGAAATGGGATTTATATCCTGTTATGTTAGAACATAAACAAAAATAGTAATAAAATCTCCTGTCCTAGAGGCATAGAATATCAGGAAATAAATTTCCCATTCCAACATCAACACATGCAAAAACACGATCACAATACAACTATATCTTGTTATTTCCATGTTTAGCTGAGCCCTTACTGTTATTAATAGAAAAAAAAAAAAAAAAGAAGGAGAGAGATTTTGAGGAAAAAGTAGGTCAAAAGTACCTTAAACCACTTTGGTACATTAAATCCTGTTCTATAATCAAAGGGTTCCATGTAGTATGACAGTCGCTTAATTAAACCTGCTGATTATGTTGCTGAAAATCTTATCACAATCCTCTCTTAATTTTCCCTGATTTCATTAGAAGTCAAAGCTTTCTGGGAAAGTAGAATACAAACAGCACATTCAATAAGAATGAATTACAGGAGCACTATATTGTAGCCACACTACAATGAGCCCTAGGTTATATGGCTGCAGCAAAGGAAGTGTGGCCAGCACACCAAGGGAGATGACTCTGCCCTTCTGCTCCACTCTCATGAAACTCCACCTCGAGTACTTTGTCTAACTGTGTGGCCTTCAGCATAAAAAGGACATAGACAGGTTCAAGCAGGTCAAGAGGTGCTGCAGTATCTCCTTATGGGGACATGCTGAGAGAGCTGCTGTTGTTTAGTGTGAGGAAGCCTCAAGAGAGACCTAACAGCAGCTTTGCAGTACTTAAAGAGGACTTACAGGAGGGGCTGTTTATCATGGGCAAGAAACAGCAGTTTTATACTGAAACAGTATAGATTTGTTCTAGATATTAGAAATTCTTTACTGTGAGGGTGGTGAGACACTGGAACAGGTTGCCAATAATAAGTAGTGGAACAATTCCATCCCTGGAATCATTCATGGCCAGGCTGGATGGGCCTTTGATGGGGATACTCGAGGCATAGTTCAAATGCATAGATGAGACCAAAGGATCCCTAACAATCTCAGTAGGAAGCAGAGCTGGTATGAGGATTAGACTGTGTCCTTAGGCATTCTGCTAATGGCAGACTAACTGGATGATCTCCTTCCACATGCAGTAAATACAGACACTGACACACTACAGGGGCTGTTGCTTGAACTTCTTGGTAGACACACGGAATTCAAAGCAATCATGGGGTTGCTTTTGTCCTGAGATTTATTTTCTCACACTGGAAATTTTTTGTGATTCTGTTTTGTTTTTCAAATTATTTCAGAATTCCCATGAATTTCTCACAGGTACCAAACTTTTCTCTTCTCTACTAGTGTGTTGGTTTTGCTCCAGACAGGATGTGGAATTTACCCCGAAGGAGTAAAACACCACTCGCACAGAATTTGGAAGTTAAATGAAAACAATATTTACAAAAGCAGATAAAAATACAAAATGTAATAAGAAAGGGGTCTACAGGAAGGCTGGGCAGGGACTATTTACAAGGTCTTGTAATGACAGGATGAGGAGTAATGGGTTTAAACTGGTAGAGGGGAGATTAAAAGTGGGTGTTAGGAAGAAATTCTTTACGGTGAGGGAAAAAGAGAGAAAACAGCGGTCCAATGGAATGATATAGACCTATCATTGTTCTTCTGTATCACATCCCTGACTTTATTTACCTTTTACTCAAAGATTGCCAGAAATTTCCTATTCTTGTTTATAATGAAGAGCTAGGCTAGACTGTTAGTTCTAAACCACCACACAAATGAGACTCATGTTTTGCCTTCGTCAACAGGAACAACACCTGGAGACTTCTGTCACAATATTAGACTTTCTAAGAGCCTCTAAATATTCCTGTTTCCTCATTAGCACAACGAATACACTGAATCAGCTTGCATGGTCTTTGTACTGAACACATCTTTGTTTTTTAAGCTGGTTATCTCAGATTCCCTTTTTAGCTGCTCTTTAGGCCACTAAATCTCTGAGTTCACTATCAAAGCCATATTTAGAGGGTTTTTTGCATGATCTTGACATTTCTATTCCCTCTTGTAACTGTTGGAAGTGTCCTAGAAAGAAAAAACAAATATCAAATAGATTGTGTTCACTGCAATATGGTTTACTTTCTGCCTTTCATTGCTTACTTCCCTTTTTCAGATACTTTAAAAAATTTCCATTGATAGATAAAGAAGCAATGTGGTAAAATAACCACTTCTTTAATGCAGTTTCTTCACTACATCTTAGCAATTAATATCTAATATTTTCAGATATGTTTGGTCACTTTTCAACTTTTAAAAATAATCTGAGAAGTTGCTAAGCAACGTTCACCTGTCATATGGTCAGTTAACAATCTTTGTTTCGAGACCGTGAAGGAGGTCTTGTTATGTCTCATGAGACCCCATCTGGAGTACTGTGTACAGTTCTGGAGCCCCTGACACAAGAAGGACATGGAACTGTTGGAGTGTGTCCAAAGGAGGGCCACGAAGATGGTTGGAGCAGCTCTCCTATGAGGAGAGGCTGAGAGAGTTGGGGCTCTTCAGTCTGGAGAAGCAAAGGCTTTGAGGAGACGTTATAGTGCCCTTCCAGTACCTGAAGGGGGCCTACAGAAGGGCTGGGGAGGGATTATTTACAAGGTCTTGTAATGACAGAACAAGGAGTAATGGGTTTAAACTGGCAGAGGGGAGATTTAAATTGGATGTTAGGAAGAACTTCTTTAGAGTGAGGGTGGTGAAACACTAGCACAGGTTGCCCAGGGAGGTTGTGGCTGCTCCCTTCCCAAAGGTGTTCAAGGCCAGGTTGGATGAGGCTTTGAGTGACCTGTTCTAGTGGGAGGTGTCTCTGGCTATGGTAGGGGGGTGCAACTGAATGTTCTTTGCAGTCCCTTCCAACCTAAACCATTCTATGATACTATGATTCTGTGTCCAGATCTGTGTGTGCAGATTTTGCTCTCCCAGTTGGCATTGCCCTCTTCCACAGTGCTATCCAAAGAATCCTTTACATCGCTCAACAAAGCCATTACAACTTTTTTTCAGGTCACCTCTTTGTCAATTATTTCAAGTGCAGGCAATTATTGTTTAACTTGACAACAAAATAATTTTCACTAGGTTTTAAATATCCTGTCACTCAAGAAATGTTAGATCCTTCATCTTGTGTTCCATCTCTCCTACAGCTGCTAGTCCTGTAGGGACTCATCAGGCCACTCTTGCTCTTAATAGTGCAACAGTTATTGTTATCTTCATAAAATGTGGCTATTAACACCCTAAAATGTTTTAAAACACAGACACTTGTGGTGGGTTTAAATTACCCTGCAAAAAATTTACCAGACCAGCTCAGATGGCTTAGAAGCAAATGAAGCAATGTATTTACAGCAAGCTAAATTTACAAGCATATAACACAATACACATGTACAGAAATATATTTACAAGCATTTACAATTTAGAAATAACCCAAGGATCCTCAAAGGGATCCACCTGAACTATTCCTCAAACCCCTTGGGACAAAACCCAGAAGGGTTCCCAGTAACTGGACCCACTCCCTCGGCCCTATCCTGTTACCTCCCAGGCAGCTTGTACCAGAGAGAAAGTTAGGACAGAGGTAAGGGTAGCAGTGCAAAGCAGAAAAGTTGCAAGTAGACCAGTCAAGTACAGAAATAAGACAAAATTGTTTATATGATGGCATTTTATCCCAATTAGCAAATGAATGAAATCATATAGATTTATCTTTGTTATTCTTTTTTGCATCCAATAGCAAACTGCTTACCTTTTCTACCTTTTTTCATTCCATGTCTCTGGAAAGTTCCTATTCCTTGTTTACAGTTAGACACAAAAACTAATAAGCTAAGCCTTAAACCATAACAATACTGTAATGTCAGCAAAATGAAGATTAAAAAAAAAATAATTCATAAATATACAAGAAATTCCTTATTTTTATTCCAGAAAGAAAAAAGAAAACCTCAAGATATAGACCAAGTTTTATGGCTTGAGAGGTTCCTAGATTTCCTAAAAAAATACAAGTGCCAAGATACCTCCCAGAGGACAAACTGGATGCCCCTGGGTATTGTAATTTTGTTATTCAAATCCCGTAGTCCTGCAAACACTTTAAAAATAAGCAGCAAGGTCAATTTGCTCTCTTTTTTCCCCTTTTCCCTTTCCAGCTCTCCAGAGGGCTTCCTATTTAGGTAACTATGTTGGAGTACCCTGAGGGCTGCATCCTTCAAGGCTGCCGCTGCAACGCATTTCAGGCCATTTGGGAGACAATGGGAGGGGAGAGAAAATGAGCACTGGGGTTTTGGTGGTTTTGGTTTGGTTGGGGGGAAGGTTTGGGAAGAATTTTCATGTATGTATCTGTATCAGGTGTTAAGGATTCGTGTATGCTGTATCTTTTCCTGTACATCTTTAAATACAACCTTTCTGTATCCCTCTCCAATTCTACAGGAGCATTATTATTTTATTGCCCTTTTTTCCTTAAAAAGGGTAAAGTGAGGTAATCTTAGTCTGTCACACTCTTAAACAAAAAACTATGACACCAAGTAGGACAACAAACACTGTGAAAGCACATTACTGATTCCAAAGAGGTTTGGAGAAGTAAACTGTAGAAACAGGGAGAGAGACTCTACTAAAAGTGATGAAGTAAAAGTATAGTGGACTGACAACAAATCAAGCCTTTGTTAAATTTTCTAAGAAGCTACTACTTGCATTATAAGCAGCAGAAACAAAAAGTATTTGCTGTTAGCAGACACCTATGGGACATTACATTAGCTGCAATACAATAACTCATAGACATCCCAGTGAGTAAATATAAACACACATTTTTATCACAAAATCACTTAGGCTGGAAAAGACCTTTAAGAGTCTAACCATTAACCTAGCACATCCAAGTCCGCCACTAAACCATGTCTGTGAGCATCACATATACACATCTCTGATGTATCCCAAAGCATGGTGACTCCATCACTTCCCTGGGTGGTCTGTTCCAGTGCTTGACAACCCTTTCAAAGAAAAAATGTTTACCTGTTTGTTGGGAGAAGAGACCAACATTCACCTCCTTACAACCTCCTTTCAGGTAGTTGCAGATTACAAGACATCCCTGAATCTCCTTTTCTCCAAGCTAAACAACACTATTTCTCTCAACCCTTCAAGCTTTATTAAGAAATATTACCTAGCATGCTTTATAGATTTAAACAAAGCATTAGAAAATAAATAAAATAAATTTAAATTAAATATGAAATAAAATTACATTAAAAATAAAATTAAATAAAATTAAAAATAAAAAATAAAATAAGAAAATAGAAAATAAAATTTTAACATAAAATAAAATAAATCGGTGAGTAAAAGAGGAATCAAAATTAAAAACAAGACAACAGGAAAGCAATTAAGATTTCAGTATAAAATTTAAGATACCAGAAAAATTAGAGGCAACAGTTAGTGTCACTGTGAAGGATAATGCACCACTTTTCCTTGCTGAGGGTCAGGAAGGAAACAGTATACAATTAGTTGACATCTCCCTCTAGCAGACTGCAGAGGCAAACGGGAAAAGGTAAGTGGCACGATGTGAGCACAGGTCAGCGCTGAGTGAGAAGTGAAAGTGAGAAATGCACACAAAATCTGTCAGTTGTGTTTAAAAAATAATTTCTCCTTTAGCAAAAGTTTCCTTTGAGAAAACTAAGCACAGTGGAAAGTGTTGTTTTGAGCTAATATGATAGAACTTGGGTAGTAATAGCGAAGACAAGGTTGAGTATTTGATCAGCAGTAGAATGGAAAGATCATTTTCTGAATCTTTTTAGGATAACCTTAAAAATATAGATTATCTCAAAAGAAAGAAAAACCAAAACAATCCCCAAAACAAACAAACAAACAAAATAAAACCACATCACATTGATCATATTCAAGACTACTCTTACCTGATTTCTGAGATGAAATATCTTTTGCTGATGGAACATTTAAATTAGCTCTGCTTGATGCCAAGATTGGAATAGACAACTTCTCAGGAACCTCAAAGAATTCTGGCATGCTCACTTCTACACTGTAGTCCACAAACTTTAGCTCTGGAGGGAATTTAGAGGGTTTCAGGAGTGCATGTCTCTGCAAGTTAAGGAAAGATGTGTACATATGAACAATCAACTCATAACTTCAGGAAAAGAACAACACCCCAAACCCAGAAACAGCAACTGGAACAGGAAAGCTCTTATATTACAAGCTGAACTTCAAGCCCCATAATACTTTGTTCCACCCAGTGCTTTCATTTTGAAGCTGGCATCACAACTGCATGGTATTGAATATCAGCAGCAGACTCAAGTCAGCACACGACAGATTTCAAAAAGACAATTCAAAGAAAATTTGATTGTTCTTAAAGATTGTTATTATTATTAATGGTAATATGGTCAAATTACTGTTCAAATGAACTGGGATGGGGTTCTGCGCTGGGTTGGTGGTTTGTCTTTTTTATTCTTTTTATATTATTGTTGTTTTATATATCTTGTTTTAATAAAAGACTCAGATTCTCTTGCAGACCCACAATCTCCCATTGCTTTGTTTTGACCATTAATCCATTCATCCAAGGTGCAAATATAATATTAAACACAAAATACTATAGAATCTGGGAACCTTGCAAGCTTAATTGCTTGTGTGGTGTTTGGACATCATGAATATATTTTTAAAAAAAAAAAATTCAAAATTGCTATTAAGATTTTTGCTCTACGAAGAACTGTAGAGATGTGACTGAAAAAATACTCATCAGAGCAAAACATGAACAGTTCTTTTATCCCTGTACTTGCACCACTTGTATGGTGCAAATACAATTTACAGAAGGGACAAGAAGAATTGTTAGGTGAGGTGAAAACCCAGACTGTGGCTATATGTCACAGATTACATTTGAACTCTACATGACAAAAAAAAAATCCTTTCATATTTGACAACATTCATAGAATAGAACCATACATTCATAGAATCAGCCAGGCTGGAAGAGACCTCCAAGATCATCCAGTCCGACCTATCACCCAGCCCTAGCCAATTAACTAGACCATGGCACTAAGTGCCCCACCCAGTCTTTTCTTGAACACCTCCAGGGCCAGCGACTCCACCACCTCCCTGGGCAGCCCATTCCGATGCAAATAACTCTCTTTGTGAAGAACTTCCTCCTAATATCCAGTCTATACCTTCCCTGGCACAACTTGGGACTGTGTCCCCTTGTTCTGTTGCTGGTTGCCTGGGAGAAGGGATTAACCCCCAGCTGGCTACAACCTCCAACAATGAGGTCACCCCTGAGCCTCCTCAGGGATGTGTTCCAATTATACATTTCTTCATTAGCAGTAATTGAACGCTTAACAGATCATCTTGGAAGAATTTTTTTGTTTCCAGATGTGAAAAGTTGGGAAAATATCTCTAGCTTGGAATAATGTAGAGGTGGAGAGCTATATCTTAAAAGGAAGATTAATGGTTTTCTGAAACTATTCTTTTAACTGAAAGGAAGACTTCTTTCCTGATCTCTTATTTATCAAGAGAAGCGTGGCCAGCAGGGCAAGAGAGGTGATTCTGCCACTTTACTCTGCTCTTGTCAGACCCCACCTGGAGTACTGTGTGCTGTTCTGGAGCCCTCAGCACAGGAAGGACATGGAAGTGTTGGAGCGGGTCCAGAGGAGGGCCACAAAGATGATCAGAGGGCTGGAGCAGCTCTCCTATGAGGACAGGCTGAGGGAGTTGGGGCTCTTCAGCCTGGAGAAGAGAAGGCTTCGAGGGGACCTAATAGTAGCCTTCCAGTATCTGAAGGGGGCCTACAGGAAGGCTGGGGAAGGATTATTTACAAGGTCCTGCAATGACAGGACAAGGGGCAATGGGCTTAAACTGGCAGAGGGGAGATTTAGACTGGATGTTAGGAGGAAGTTCTTTACAGTGACGGTGGTGAGGCACTGGAACAGGTTGCCCAGGGAGGTCGTGGCTGCTCCCTCCCTGGAGGTGTTCAAGGCCAGATTGGATGAGGCCTTGAGTGACCTGTTCTAGTGGGAGGTGTCCCTGCCTATGGCAGGGGGTTGGAACTAGATGATCCTTGAGGTCCCTTCCAACCTTACCATTCTATGATTCTATGATTAATTCTCAAAGTCTATTCTTTAAATAAATAAATAAAATAATTGCTTGGGAACTTTTGCATCTTACAAAAATGTGCATAAGAAAGGATACTAATACATCTTTCTATTACACAGAGTATGAAAGCTTTTTTTGTTCTGAAGCAAACAGAAGTGAAATGTGAATGCTCTTTTTAGCTGCAGACAGGTTTTCTTAAACAGCATGGAGGAAAGAAACATCTTCAGAGGGAACACTTAAACATTGCAAGATCTGAGGGGATTTGGGGCTAGAAAGTGTCAGAAAACAGAATGTGTGAAAAGAACATAACTTCATACTGTTTCCTGAAACATAAAACATTCAGTCCTACAAACCAAGGACAGGCAAATAATTGCGGTAGCAGATCACTCTTTCTCACCTCTACTCTGGACAGCCCTAACAATGCAGTTGCAACTCGAACACTACTGCTTTGCAGAGTCCCTGTCATCTTCCTTCTTTCATACTCAATAGTAGACATCTGCTGTTGTGCAGCAATGGCCAGAGCCCTCTCTCTTGACTCATTGATCAATGGAATACTAAGATTTTCTTCAAGAACATGACCAAGGCCACATTTCAAAAATAAAATTGGCTTCCCTGTGCTTGGACCTGTGAAATTAAAAAAAAATATGTATTTTAGACAAACAAAAACAGCTACTACTGTAACTATACAGAGTATTAAAAATCTTCTGTCTTCAGAGAAAGCAATAAAACAAAACCAAAACCGACAAACCAAACAAAAAAATACTCCCACAGATCAACAACCAGAATACAAAATTCCTTTGATGTTTAATTACTTATTATTTGTCACAGAATCATAGAATGGTCTGGGTTGGAAGGGACCTACAAAGGCCATCTAGTCCAACACCCAGTCTAGTACAGTATATTTACTACAGTAAAATTCTTAAATTTATAATCATAATGGGGAAATATAGATTAACACAGATTTAAATCCAAACCAAAACTTGCTTTTGATAAAAAATAAGAGATTCTAGACTTCAGTATTACTGCTATTAAGAGGGTAATTACAGTAAAAAAAGTCTTTCTGCTACCCACTCAAAACAGACACCCTTTTATCCCTCTGGATGATGTTGCATCCTCTCTAAAAGAAGCCACCAGTAATTATTTCAAATAACATCTTACATAGTTTCTGAAATGGGACTGAGAGTAGTCATCACTGGATGTGCAGAAACAAAAGTATTGGATTGCCTGTCAAATCCCAACACCGCATACTAAATTTGTGGGTTAAAACTAGAAACATTCCAGGTGAATGTGACTTGGCTTGGCATATCTTGCTACAATTTCTATTCTGAAGTTAAAAATAAATAATGAAAAAGTTATGTAGGCTATGTTGGAAACAATGCCACAAAGTTTAATAAGATAGTTAAGAAGCAGCTGTTGCTCTGAAGAGAAGGGGCTGAGAAACATTAAAGGAAGTATCTGATAGTTACATTGTAATATTTTTCTTACACTTTGCTGTAAGCAACTGCTTTAACCAGGTGTATTTATTTTTTAACAAAAATGCACAGGAATAAAAATGTTTGCAAAAGATGAAAGATAGAAGTCAGAGAGTTGTGGTCAATGGGATGGAGTCTAGTTGGAGGCCTGTAGCTAGTGGGGTCAAACAGGGGTGAGTACTGGGACCCGCACTATTCAATATATTCATTAATGACCTGGATGAGGGAACAGACAGTTCCCTGCCAAAGTGCACTGTCAGGGAACTCCTTGGAAAGAGTCCAGCACAGAGTCACAAAAATGATGGAGTGGAATATCTTCCTTATGAGGAGAGACTGAGGGAGCTGAGGCTCTTCAGCTTGCAGAAGAGGAGCTTGAGGGGTGATCTCATTAGTGCTTATAGATAAGTAAAGGGTGAGTGCCAAGAGGATGGAGCCAGGCTCTGCTCGGTGCTGCCCGATGACAGGGACAACAAGCAATGAGTAGAAGTTGAGGCATAGGAAGTTCCATGGAAACACAAGGAGGAATTTTTTGCACTGTGAGGTTGACAGAACACGGAAACAGGCTGCACAGAGAGGTTGTGGAGTTTCCCTCTCTAGAGATATTCAAGACCTGCATGGGCGCATTCCTGTGTGATCTGCTCTAGGTAATCCTGCTCTGACAGGGGCATTGGACTGGATGGTCTTGTGAGATTCCTTCCAACCCCTAACATTTTGTGAGTCTGTGACAATTATGCTATTATTTCACTCTTCTCCCTTCAATTCAGCTTACCTTCTAATGTACTGCTGACATGCAAAACATTTGGACTAGCCGTTGGAAGCAGTTCTGAAGGCAAAGGTATATCCCCTGTCCCCTCTATCAGGTATATGAATTCTCCAATCTGAAACACAAGAATATATACATCAGAATATATACATATATACACACACAATTCAGAGAACAACTCGTGCAGAAGGCAAAACATTAAACCTGAAACCAAAACTCTCCTAGAAATAGTAAAGATCTGATTTGTGAAATAATTTACATATTCAGGAGAGGTGCTGTTTAAAAATGATGATAAAATAAAAGAAAGCTATTATTTTAAACCTTGCTCTGACATAAAGTACCTTTATTTCACAGAATCACAGAACTTTAGAGGTTGGACAAGACCTCCAGAGATCATCAAGTCCAACCTCCTTGAAGAGGTTATTTGAGAACATTAAGTCTGACAAACTCAAGAAATTTCACCGACCGGAATCCTTGCCAAGTCCTTATATAATTTAATTGGATGACAATAACCTGACACATCAACATAGCACTAAAGTAAATTCTAATTATGTGCTGTAGCTACATATATTTAAAACACATCCACAATCTTACTTAATTACTCTTCACTGTAAGTTTTGTTGTTGTTGGTTGGGGGTTTTTTTAAATAACTGTTTACAGTAATTTTGAGTCAGTAACTTTCTCCAGAAATAAATAAATAAATAGATAGATAGATAGATAGATAGATAGATAGATAGATAGATAGATAGATAGATAGATAGATAGATAAAATGGGAGAAGTCAATGCAGGTCAGTATCATGTACAAATTCACAATTAAGAAGAAATAAAGTGAACTGATTTTAATTATGTCATCAAAAATAATTTAAAAACACACAGAAGCTTGAAAGTAAATATAGACATGACAGCCTAGGGGGGGGAAAAAAAATAAAGAGGAAGATAGTTGATTTGTCATAAAGGAAAGGATAAATTACTTAGCAGAGAAATAACACCTTCAATCATAGACCAAAAAAAGTAGGGTGCAAATGGAAGGCAGTATTTCAAATAAATAAATAAATAAACTTATAAATGAACAAGTACTCACTGAGAGTTTTCCAACTTTTAAAGGTTAAAATCAGAAAACATCCAAACTAAAAGATACCTGAATTAGATAGTTGTACATCTATCTGGACCAGGCAGAAGATTTAACAAATGTGTTACTATTGCTTCGCTAACTTCTTTTTGTACAGCAGAAACTTTACGTCGCACAATTTTAGCTTCTACTGATTGCAAGGTAAAGGATCAAATGCTGCTGCAACAATTGATAAAATCTGTACAGAAGGTCACCTCTATTGCCATAAATCACATTCTGTAAAACTCTGCCCTAAATATTTTGTCCTTTTTTATTATTCATTCCAGATATGAAGGGAATCATTTATTATATAAATAAGACAATTCGTTTGCCAACCAGTGAATTGGTTTCCCCTTATTAGAAGCTGATAAGACACGCCTGCATTTTATTTTACCTTTATTCATAGTTTCATCAGATATTTATTCTTAAGGTTGAAAACTCTGCAGTTATGTTTTTGACCCAGAAGGAGGAAAGCTATTCAACTTTGATGGCATTTTCTTCCCTTCCTTAATTCAATACTTCAGACAAATCTTCTTTGAGAAGGATTTAAAAAAACACAAACCTACAGCAAAATTGGTTTCCCACACAAAAACTAACAGCCACTCCTGCGAAACAATTTAAACAGGAATTATTCCTGTTTGACACAGAGATTTGGCTCCATGAGGATCATTAAAGAGTTTACAGCATATACAACTGATTTCATGAATGCAGTGGTTGCTAGGATGCCATTCTACTAACAGTTACTTTTCTTCTCACTGCTGATAGCAATATGCATACAGGTAGGAACAAACTTCCCCATTTCTCTCTTTGCTTTGAAGAACTTTTGCTTTTTTGAACTCCATAAAATGCAAATTCTCTTTCTTCTGAGATTTTTCCTGATGCTTGAATACAATGGATATTTTGCTGTGTTTTGAACTGTTGGAGTAGGTCCAGAGGAGGGCCACGAAGATGATGAGAGACCTGGAGCAGCTCTCCTATGAGGACAGGCAGAGAGAGCTGGGGCTCTGCAGCCTGGAGAAGAGAAGGCTTCCAGGAGACCTTAGAGTAGCCTTCCAATATCTGAAGGGGGCCTACAGGAAGGCTGGGGAGGAATTATTTACAAGGTCTTGCAACGACAGGACAAGGGGCAATGGGTTTAAACTGGCAGAGGGGAGATTTAGACTGGATGTTAGGAGGAAGTTCTTTACAGTGAGGGTGGTGAGGCACTGACACAGGTTGCCCAGGGAGGTTGTGGCTGCTCCCTCCCTGGAGGTGTTCAAGGCCAGGTTGAACGAGACCTTGAGTAACTTGTACTAGTGGGAAGTGTCCCTGCCTATGGCAGGGGGTTGGAACTAGATGATCTTTGAGGTCCCTTCCAACCTTACCATTCTATGATTCTATGTATGTTACGAGTTTAGCTAGTATGCCCACAGGTTTAGGACTTTATACTGCCATTTTCCCATCAGCTGCAAACAGGGTAGCAGCAACACTGTGTAAGGTTTACTGTTAATAAAAGTAGTTAATAAAATAGCTGTTGAACTGCCATTAGCTATTTATTTAATCCTACTGGCACTTCACAAAACTAGCTACCAGGAATTTGCAATTCTCCACAGAAGTCAGTAATTAGGAAAAACAGATAGCAAACTGTTCTCCTAATACACCATTTAATTTTATATTAGACATTGACCTGCAAAGGTCTGAACTGACACTATTAAACTGTGACTTAATAAATTATTATCATTAAAATCACAGGTTGGTCACATTTTAATTAGCTTGCAGAAGAAGAGAAGCAGCAACCCAGTTATGTTTAACAATACGTAGTTCTCCTCTGAAAGAAGGACAAGAACACTGAATTGTTCAAAGCCACATCCAACCTGGCCTGGAACACTTCCAGGTAGGGACAACATCTCAGCCTATTCCGGGGTCTCACCGTTTTCACAGCAAAGAATCTCTTCTAAATTTCTAATTTAAATCCGTTCTATTTCAGTTTAAAACTGTTAATCTTTATCCTATCACTGTACTCCCTGATAAAGCATCTCTCTCCATCCTTCCTGTAGTATCCCTTTACGTATTGGAAGTTCACTATTAAGGCTTCCAGCTTCTCCAGGCTGAACAACCCCAAGTAGTTCTTTGTTAGAGAAAAGTGACTAGTAGCTAGGTGTCTAAATTTAGGTGTTACTTCTTCACCACTGGAGCTGTCAAAAATGTCCTTTTCCCTTTCCACCCAAAGTATGTCTCTACCATAGCTCTGACTACATTTCTTGCATTTGCTTTCCTCCCATTACCATGTCTCCATTTGCCTTCTCTTCATTAAATTATTTAGGTTTCAGGTTTTATACCTAACATAGCATCAATCACCTCTTTCAAGCCAGGGTATATACTTCTAATAAACAAATGCCAATAGCAGAGGTTTAGAGGAAGAGTGTAAAATTATAACAAATAAAAGAAGATTCTTCTCAGATTTGTGCTCACAAACAGGTAAGTTAGGGTATTGCTTGTTCTACAGATTGCATCTAGATATTTTATGGAACAAAAGTGCTGGACCTGACCTTCACGAGTTTACTTAAGTTTTTTGAACGAGTTAGCAGTTTTAGCATTCAAAGTGACTTATGACAGCTGAGTTACATATGTTAAACACTGAATATGAAAGTGTTCTTCCCTTGGTTCAATTTGTATATTCTGCCACAATTCCCATATTAACTTTTCTGCAAACCATTCATAATCTTATGTGTCTCTCGTGGCCCTCTACCTCTTTTTTAATTATAGGAAATTTAACTTTTTAAAATATCTCTGTCTGCAGAGAAACTTACATCCTTCTGATGATCCTTGGTTTTCTCTTTTTCCCTTCTCACTATGATACTGTTTGCTGGGGTAACTAGAACTATGCACAATATTCCATGTGTGTCTGCCACAGCTCTTTACAAAGGTACACTAAAGTTTCACATTTTGATAGCTTTCTCAATAATTTTGTATTTTTTTGAATGATGCTGAGTACTGGATTGATTTTTCATTGAACCATCCACAAAGATTGTCATCCTCTGACATGGGTACATATACACAGCTTCTTTATGAGTACTTTCCTGGTGTTGGGAGGCATGGACTTGCTGTCACTGTAGGCTTTGGCAGACTACCCTTCTTCTATCTCTCTGCTAATTTTCAAGAAACTGAAATCTACTGAACACCTTTAAGATTTCCAGCAACAGCAACATGATTTGTTTTCCAAAAAACAGCCAGTGATTTCAGGTATTGAACAGGGTGAGACAGACAACTTTGGGCATCACTGTATAAGTCTTATTTTCCTTTAAAAGGGGGTGGGGGAAAGTAAGCTTTTCAGGTGGCATAGCCAAGTCCTTGTTAATGAGTAAATACATCAATATATACACTAAACATACAAATAGTAAACAGCTGAAGTCTCATCTACATCTTCTGTAATAATGGAAAATATAGAAGCTGAGAACATGCAGGAGAAAAAGAATAAGTCATTTAGTTTTGGATATATTGTGAATCATGAAAATGTGGCAGAGAGAATGTCAGATGCATCTAATAGCACAGAGGGGAAGCTGAAGTACAGAGCTGTTGTTATGAAAGTAAGTAGAGTGCAATCCTGGAGAACAATCACACATAAAAGACTGGAAAAATAACAAGGTGTTGAAAAACATTGATGGTTAGAGACAAAACATAGTAGAGAGGTTAAAGAGGTGAAATGATGTACTAAGGACACAGAAATAAGAACATTGTGAGCATTGTGATAAAGGATTACAGGAACATCAAAGAAGCTGGAGTGCAAAATTTATGCTCTGCAAGTTGGTCGAAAC
Organism: Eubucco bourcierii; assembly: GCA_013396675.1. Taxonomy (NCBI): domain Eukaryota; kingdom Metazoa; phylum Chordata; class Aves; order Piciformes; family Ramphastidae; genus Eubucco; species Eubucco bourcierii. Next base: position 23,068 of record VWZE01024663.1, read on the forward strand.
CAGTTACTGGTAATGATGGAATCAGTCTCAAGTATATATGGCACTATTCAGGGTATGTGAGTCAAGAAAAACCGAAAAGTAATGGAGTCAGTATTCATGTACATTTTGTGCAAAAGTTCTATCTGGTGACAAGGACTCAATGGAACTTGGATTGGCAGAAAAATTTAAAAGCAGACACAGCAATGAAAACAGTTATTATTGTACTTTGACAATGTATCTGAGGAACAGTGATAAATACTAGGAGAAATACAATAAAGACTTTATCCTTTTGTTGCCTATATATCATTGAAAAACATTATTCTTGCTCCCACATCAAGACAAATTACTTCAATTCCTTATTTGTTTTTGAAGCTGAGTTGCCTTGAAAATCCACCAAGGCAACTTTTTTTTGGTTTGTTGTTTTTTTTTTCAGTATTACTTTTATTTGCAATGACTTTACAGTGAAAAGTATCATAGAATCAGAGAATGGTAAGTTTGGAAGGGACCTCAAGGATCATCTAGTTCCAACCCCCTGCCATAGGCAGGGACACCTCCCACTAGTACAGCTCACTCAAGGCCTCATCCAATCTGGCCTTGAACACCTCCAGAGAGGGAGCAGCCATGACCTCCCTGGGCAACCTGTTCCAGTGCCTCACCACCCTTACTGTAAAGAACTTCCTCCTAACATCTAGTCTAAATCTCCCCTCCGCCAGTTTAAACCCATTGCCCCTTGTCCTGTCGTTGCAGGACCTTGTAAATAATCCTTCCCTGGCCTTCCTGTAGGCCCCCTTGAGATACTGGAAGGCTACTATCAGGTCCCCTTGAAGCCTCAAGTAACTTGCAGTATTTCAAACAATTCAAATTGCTTGCAGGTAAAAGGGCAGTAAACTTAATTTCTTATCTGAAACCTGTAGCTTTATGTACACCTCTGATCAACTTCTAAAGCAACATTTTCCTCCATGAATTACAAGAATAATATTTTAACCAGAAAATATAAAAGAAAAAATATTTTCATTTCCCAAAGTTAGCACATAGATCACCTCCTTAGAGTTGCATAGAGAAAATACCTTCATTTCCAAAAGTTATATTTGCATATGTATATAAAACCCTTTATCTTAAACCATATACGTAACCAATTTTTATTTCCATCTACCCTCTTTACATGTAATTGGCAAACATAAAGTGATTCTTAACCGATTAAGCTACCATATGAAATGCAGTCACAGAACATTCTACTCTTACCAGTTCGTTAACCAGAATGACAGTGCAGTAACGTTTCTCCAGATTAAAGGGAAGGAAGTGAATAGCTAAGTCTTCAGAAGCTTTACTTTCCAAGAACAGGTTTTCCATAGGGCTGAAGAACTCAGGCAGGAGGCTGGATTGATTATCTGTTAAGATAAATTTAAATGGTTTTTTAGACACAGAATCACCAAAAACATCTGGTTGGAAGAGATCACAAAGATCATAAAGTCCAACCCTTGACCCAACACTTAAGAGTCAACACTAAACCATGCCCCCAAGTCCACACACTGCTTAAACACCTCCAGGGATGGTGACTCCACCACTGCCCTGGGTATAGATACATAGTGTGCAAGGCTTTCACTGAGTTTAAATACAATGATATTGCAAACAGCCTCTGCTAATCAGTATTTAAGGCACACTCATAACCAGTATTTACCAGTATACTTGTATAAATGCACTACAGTATTGCATGCTGTATTATCGAAATACATTTTGCTAGCTACTTATGTTCTTCCTCTTCCACTGAAACAAAACCAAGGAAAACGAACAGTTCTCACCACCAAAAACTCTTTAAGGTTGTACAGCCCACATGCAAATTACTTTCCTGCCAGAAAGAAGAGTACAGTTTACTGCTATTTAAACAAATAATCTTGCTGATTTTAATCAGAGAAACATTCAGGTTGGAAATGACCCCTAGGATCACCAAGTCCAACCAATGATCATACTCTACAAGGTGCACCCTAAACTATATCTCAAGTAGCACATCAAAACTACTTAAACACACCCAGGGTTGGTGACTCAACCACCTTCCTGGGAAGCCCATTCCAATGCCTGACTACTACTGCTGGGAAATTTTTTTCCTAATATTTAGTCTAAACCTACCCAGTCACAGCTTGAGGACATTCCTTCTTGTTCTATCACTAATTACCTCTGAGAATAATGTAGTCTCCCTTAGAACCAAATTTTTATTCAAGTTTGTCTGGCTAACATCCTAGGAAGTTCAGCAGACTTAAGAATAAAAGTGAAAGTGAAGATAACAAAAAATGAGTGAAGATCACACAAGAAACCTATGCCAAAATCTGGCCTATTTAATAGATTTGATTCACCCATCAAAATCGAGAACCAATCTGAAGAAAGGTATTGCTACCACCTACCTTCTCTCTCCATAATCCAAACTGGTATCGAGACAATAAAAATACAAATTTCCCAATATTTGTGCTTTAGCCAAAAGTTAAATTTTATATGAATTTGATTATTCTAAAGAAAAAAATTTAAAAAAATAATCACAGGGAAATGAAAAACCAACAAAAAACCCAAATCCAACAAACACCAAGAGAAATCAAGTCACATTTTTACCTTTCCATCAAATAGGGTAAGATAGTGCTAAGAGCAACTAATTTTTTATTAAACGAGGCACTAACTTCCAAACTTGTCTTTGGTTCAAGTGTTCCTCATTCAAAGCATTCCAAATTGTGGAGTAGACTGAACTAGTCTTGTGAGAGACTTCTCTCTTCACTTTCTGGATTCTGGGAAACTAAAACAACTGACAAAGTAACACTTAAACAATTTAGGAGCTTTCTTTCTTTAGGATTTTCTTTCTTTCTCCAAAAGAAAATACAATATTCCTAATTCCTAATTTCTTTTGCTCTCCACTTAGGACTCTTGTTCCCATGTTTGTTCACCACATTATTGAGAGAGTGGAGGGGAACTATTCTCAAATAAAAATGTGATTCTACAAGAAATAAAAGCATTGTTTTCTTTTCAAAGACCCAATATACCATCAAAAATATCTCTGTATCTCTAATCTGACTGAAGCTATAAAAACCTTTGCAAGCTATTCACAAATTGGTATAATAGTTGTAGTCCTCTTCGTTACTAGGGTACATACTTTTTTTATTTTTAGGAACTGTGTCTTAGTTGGTTGTTACATACATCTCAGAATATGATGGGGTAATCAATATATCTAGGAGGTTTAGATTATTCAGATTACAAATCTGTCTTCCACATGACCTCATTAAAAAAGCAACAATCCAAGAGGATACAATAAATTCCATGAGGGCATTTCTACAAGCTCTGCTCAAGTGGATTTGCAACAGTCACAGAAAAAGCTGTAGCTCTAGATTCATGTATTTTAACAAAACTGTCGATTGACATTTCATAATAAATAAGATCAAGAAATGCACAACCTTTTGTGATGAGTGTTTAAAAAATAAATTACATAACCTGCAAAGGCTCCACATCAGAGTCCCATGAAGTCAGTCCAGAAAGAAAAATAAGTATCTCTTTTTTTAAAATCTATTTTTAATGGTAACATCATTAAGACTGAACTACAGACTTGAATATCATTTCACTCAGTTAAAGATAAACTCTCCTAGAAATCAGTTACTAAGCATACCGATAAATAATAATTACTGACCATACTTTAGATGTAAAAATCTTGCTTATGTGAACAATCTAATTTCCGCCTGTACAGATGTACTTACAGCAATTTAAGTTCTTCTCTTCATTTAGATTCTCAGGCAGTACATCACTTTTAAGATTTAACATCTTGTTTTCGGAACTAAAAAGAAAAAATAAAAATTATAGTAATACTCTGAAGGTGGACATTTCTCCTACTGATACCTTCATTCCACTTTTTATTTATAAATCCATAGATACATAGAATACCAAGTTGGAAGGGACCTCAAGGATCATCCAGTCCAATCTTTCAGGATAAGAATATAGTTTAAATGAGAGGGTCCAGCACCCTGTCAAGCTGGGGTCTTGAAACTGTCTAATGTAGGGGGATTCATCACCTCCCTTGGGAGTTTCTTCCAATGTCTAATAGTTCAAAGGGTGGAAAAAAAAATTGGCATTCTATCTGAATCTCACCAGTAGAAAAGAAAATGTTTTCAAGAAACAAAACAACAAAACAAACCAACCACCATCTACCTACTAATAGCATTAAATACCACCTCTTCTGTTTAAGTTAGTAGCTGTATTTACAGTACAGCCAGAACACACTCCCTTCAAATAACCAGTATAATATCTCTGCAATATTCATGTTAGCAAAACTCCATGTAAAAACAATCAAAACCAACTAAATAAACAAACAAACCTACAAAACAAATGAGCAAGCAATAGCAACAAGGGAAAAAAATCAAACCCAGCAATTTCACCAGTCAGAAGTACTCCATCCCTGGACTGAAGTCCCAGTTCTTCTCTTTACCATTTCAATATTCTATGGGGATAGCAAAGAAATTTTCCCTGGCACACTATAAATAGGCAAGTCCTTTTATTCCTCTGATAATTCCATTTGTCTTCCATTCAGCCTTTCCAATTTTTCACCCCAAAACTACACTATAGAAATACCTCTAAATGTCTGCAAACCAAACTCCATTCAGATACACTGTGCTCACCCTTGGAGTTTGCATTTATAGCCCTTATGGACATATCAGTCTCCTTTTGCCACTATCAGAACACGCTTCTGAGACTAGATGTCATTTTTTTAAGCACCAGCATTTTGATTGCAGCATTTGGATGCAGCATTGTCTCATAGCAATGAATTGTGGGATCTGAGTGCTCAGGAGACACTTCTGGTAAACAGATCTGGTAAACAGATCTGGTGCCGTATACAAGTTCAGAACTCAGCTAACCAAATACTAAGCACCTTAGTGAGTGCAACTGTATACAAAGAACAAGCTCAAATCATAATCTTTGTGGACTCCTTATAGAACATCTTATGGCAGTGTAGTGGTTGTGAGGGTCACCCACCTCCCCCACCCCAAGGATTCATCCAGACTAAACTCAGCCAGCAGGAAATTAAAGAATGAAGCTTTATATTCACAGCTTAGCACCATTTAAAAGCACATATATACATTATATTACAAATACTTACAACTATATACAGTTGTATACAAGTTAAAAGTAATACAGAAATACAAGACCCCTCCCAGCAGTCAAAGTGCCCAGGAGGGACTCCCAACCAACCCTCCACCTTTTTTCCACCCTCTCCCTTATCTCAGAATCTCTCTTACATGCAAGGTGATCTGGGCAGGTCAGCAAGAAGTGTTAGAATCAGAATGGTTAGTTGGAAGATGTGCAGGGTCAGGCAGAAGAGTTAATATGGCAATAGCCAGGCAGAGACTGTGTTATCTATGTTTGTGTCCCAGCAGAACAAGTGGGTGATTTAAACCTCACGATGTTTTCTTTTCACAGCCAATAATCTAATTTCTCTCCTTAAAATATTCTAATTAGCCTCAAACCAGCACAGACTGGAAGTCAATTTGTTAATTAATTTTTTTATGCATTTATGAACAAATGTGTATGACTCAAGGGGTTAAAAAAAAAAATCCCCAACATCAGCTCAACAAATGCCAAATAAAACTAACAAATTGAAATGTATTAGAAAAAAAAGAGTTAAAAAAAAAAAGCCTCTGTTTATTCCCATCTCCCAGAGCAAATTTGGCTTCATCAGATTTCCTTTATATTACTTTTTGCCTTTTTTTTTCCTTTACAAATAATTTCTATTGTTATTGACAGGAGATAAGAGTGTGTAGTTGCACTTAAGGAAAGAGAAGCTTTTCTTAATTTACAACAGGCACAATGCTTATAGATGCTGAAGACTGTACTGTAATGTATCACCAAAAAAAAAACCCACAAACCATACTGTGAAATTCAGCTCTAGACTCAGGTTTAATACTATCTACACATAAAAGTGACTCTTCCCTAGCAGTAAAATTTAATGAACTACATTACAGCAAACAATTATTACATACAGTATTTGATAGCTCTTGGGTCTCTCTTAAAATACTTAATCTTGTTGGGCTAAGAAAAAAAAATCACAAATAAATGGACTTGTAAAATTCTCAGAATATGCTACCCTGGAGATTCATTTTAATACCTATACTTAAAGCCTATTTTTCAGAAAGGAAAATGATCTTTGAGGTATGCTAGTACAACATACTATTTATTCTGCACTTATTTGTAAGTATCTCATGAAAATACAAATTTTATATAAAATGGCATCTTTTTTCTGTGCTTTATCTTTGAATCAGAATCCCAAGTCATGATTGCAAAAACAGAAACTACATCAGAAGAATCACTGCAAAAAGTAAAAAATTGCTCAAAAGCTGCATGAAACAATAGAGTAATATGGAAACACATTGCACATTAAGAACATACAAAGCAGAGCACATTTCTTCACTGGGGTGAACTACACATTCGCTAAGTCCTATTTTCAGAGTTAAATGACAGAGACACTTGTTGCACTGATTAGACATGGTATTGAATGTCTCTACAATTTTTTTCTCACCTCAAGGAACAAGGCAACTTCAGAGAAGAGAAGGGGAAACGAAATAAAAACTGTGCTGCAGAAGACATAAAGTCGCATCTCATTGTTGCGTAACAAAAAGAAACAGCATCTTATTCAGTAATAAAACCAGTGGGAATATACTTAAGATCAGGAAGGTATAAAAGCATGGCTGTACTCACAGTCTGGTTCAGTACCTTCCCTTTCAATACACAGAGGAACAAGGAAAAGGATTAGGTAGAATACATTAAAGCAGACATAAAGTAAATCTACACAGACTGTTTGCTGTAGCTAGGTCAAGCAAACTCCCAGTATCAACACAAACTGAGGAATGAATGGCTTGAGAGTAGCCCTCTGGAGGAGGACTTGAGGGTGCTGATGAAAAAAATGTTAGATATGAGCTTGCAGTGTACGTATGCGGCCCACAAAGCAAATTGCATACTAGGCTGCAACAAAAGAAATGTGTCCAGCAGGTCAAGAGAAGCAATTCTCCTGCTCTGCTGAAAGAGTTGGAGCAGTTCAGCCTGAAAAAAAATGAAGGTTACAGAAAGATCCTAATGTGGCCTTTGAATATTTAAAGAGGGGGATTTAAAAAAAAAATAAAAATAGAATGAGACTTTTTACAAGGGGCTGTAGGAATGGGACAACGGATAACTGTTATAAGTTAAAACAGGGTAGGTTTAGATTACACATAAAGAAGAAATTCTTTAATGATGAGTTTTATAAGACATTGTAATGTTATCAAGAAAAGTTCTAGATGTCCCATCATTGAAGGTGTTCAAGGTCAAGCTGGACAGAGCTCTGAGCAAATTGATCCACTGGAAGATGTCCCTGATCACAGCAGGGTTTTGAAACTAAATGGTCTTTAAAGATTCTTCCAACTTAAACATTTCTGTGATTCTAGAGAATTAAGCCCACAGCAGTGTCCTATCACAACTTACGCAGCAATTACTCTACTCTGTATTAACACTGAAGTCTACTGTAAGAAAAGTATCTCTGTATAACCCAAAATAGACTCCATTATCAACGTTATGCATGTGCTGTGTAAACACAATGGCAAAGGATCAGCAGTCTACTGGTGAGACTAAACATATGGCATCACACTGGATCAAGTCTCTAAATCTGATAACTCAAGTAATTAGAGGTGATGCCATTTAACAGGGGGAATGGTGCCAAAGGACCTTCGCAAGCTGCCTCACTTGTATAGACTTTTTTTCGCAAACACAACTTGTTCCTTCCAAGGCAAAGAATTCTACTGTGTATTAAGAGAACAGAAAGTTCTGCAAGCCTAAGTTACAGGTGATGGTTCTTTTAGGAGGGTACCTCTCAATTTCCTGGTATAAAGACCTCATAGAGACAGAGAAAATGGCAGGTGTGAACACTTTCAGTTCACTTTTGCTGCAGTTTAGTCTAAGCAGTTCAATCTTGTACTACAAGTTAGACTCACAGAACAGTTTGGACTGGAAGGACCTTAAAGATCATATCATTCCAACCCACTTTCATACCTATGCACCAGTAAGAAAATTTAGTATCTATCACCTTTGAGTTGTCAGCTACCTCTTCCTACAGAGTACCAGGAAGAGGCTGGGCTTGCCATATTGTCAGGTATTCCAAAAATGAAGATCAAAAGCAAAATCATATATCCAGTCAACATATGTAGTCTGCATTAATCACCATCTTGTCATAGCTATCTATGTATGTGCACTGGTGTGCCTTTACTCTACAGTCCAGGGTCCAAACTAGCCCGTAACTCTGTTTTTCCACCCAACAAACTTTCAGAAAAGTAAACCCACTTTGCTTTCTGCATTTGGAACAGAATTTATGAGATCATCTTTTTAGTCCCTTGCAGTTCCAGATTTTATATACTACTGAGGCAAAAAGAAACATTAGAAGTGTAAAGCACCATAGGGAAATCTTTAAGTCCACAGAGCTGCAACTTCATCAATGAACTTCAGAAGACCTAAGCAAGGAAACATTTTATTAATGTAAGAGTACCAAGATCTGCTTATTAGTGCACTGAAACTGCTGAAACATTTGAGCACAAAACTCAATTCTAATTACTTATTTCCACATTCTGTGGGATAGTTTGTGATATAATAGCAAAGACTAGGAGAGAAAATAATACAGGAGCTACCCAAAAGAGGCAGTATGGCTTGCATTAGTATATATCAATTTCTAATTATGTCAAATATTAATCAAAATTGTGATAACTCCTGATAAGTATATTTCTAAACCATATTTTCTGAATCAGCTTTTTAGATCTTTATCTTTTCTTAATCTTATCAAGAAATACACACAGGTATTCTGCATAACCTAACTCTTCCCTTGAGAATGAAACTGCTTAGAATTAAAAGTGTAAGCATAATATTCAGAATTTTTTTTTAAATTGAATACATTTTATTATTTCTGGGGTTTTTTAAATAAATAATTTAACATTAAAAAGTTATATACTATATTCTGTAAAGTTTGATTTGAAATCCCTTAATTGTTCCTTTTTAATTTTAGACTGAGTAGAAATATTTACCCACATTCACAGCTCTTCTTGCAAATCAATCTGTGCAATCAAGAACCATCCTTATGACTCATGGTCATTGTAATGCATACCCTGAAACTTTTAATCATGGTCTTAGAATAGGACTATTAGTGAATTGTTAGTGTACTTTTACCACTTGGTAGTCTTACAGAAGAAATCTATGAAGGAAAATGTAGCTATTAGATGTAACCTTGAACTTCTACTGTCATTCAATACCTTTTTGTTTTAATGGGTACCATTCAAAATACCAACATGCTTTCTTTATGCTCAGCCACATCCAATGACTGACACAAATTCTCCAAGCTTTTTCATTCTCGATTTCTCCTTTAAACTTGACTGTCAGTGACTGATTTACATACTATTTCTACAATGCCCACAAACATTTCTGCTTGTTCATCTAAGCTGGTTGGTGTTGTTAATCTCACTGTCTAACAACTAAAGACAGTGAAAGCAGAAATACCTTCTTTCAGACTATAAATCTTGAGAACAGATTTTTCTCTTTCTCTTTCCTTGATTCCCATTCCCATTGCTCTGTTTTGTTTTTTTTTTATTATTCTTTGACATTTTATTATCTTTCCCCAAACTTACTTTGAATTCTACTGCCATATTTCCCATGCTACAAAACCACTCCATGGGCAGCTAAATCTAGATTAAACTATATTAATTTATGTTATATGGATCACTCACTGGATAAGGAGTTGGCTGGATGGTCGAACCCAGAGAGTGGTGACCAACGGCACAATGTCCACCTGGTGACCAGTGACAAGTGGTGTCCCTCAGGGGTCAGTGCTGGGACCAGTGCTGTTTAACATCTTTGTCAGTGACATGGACAGAGGA
>VWZE01024663.1:33696-48279 GCA_013396675.1 Eubucco bourcierii
TGAGGTCCCTTCCAACCTTACCATTCTATGATTCTATGATTCTATGTCAGTTTAGCCACACTAATAACCTCTTATTCTCTTCTTGCATCTCCAGGAGCATACCGAACCTGTGCACTTTACACAATTAAAATTCCAGACTACTTATTTTCAAACAGAAACTTCACTTTACTGTTATGTCTTTAAATATTTCTACCTCCTCTATCCCAGGAATGAGAATTAACCCGGCTACACTGAGCTGTAGCTAATTGTCAGCATTTCACTCACCTAAGTCACCATTTTCCCATATACCAGCACCATCAGCTCACCTTTCAGTTCTAGTTTCTCTAACACTTTGCTGAACAGCACAATTACACACAATTACCATTTTTTACACTATTTTTATCTTTTCTGTAGTGTTTATCTGCAAAGTGTTTTTAAATGCTTTACAATTTTCTAATTGTTCCATGTCCCAACCTAAAACTCCTTACAACGGGCATGAACACAACTATGCACAAAGATGTAACACTAATATAATTGTATCATTCAGTAATTATAGTTAGAAATTGCCATGGAGAACTTACCTGAATTTTTGCTCTTGCTTTAGTTGCATGGCTTGATATACTTGCTCTGGCTGCATTAAGTAATTCGTAGATTCCAGCAAAATGATCCTGGAATGCAGCAAATATATATAGTTATCACATTTTTAACTTGCAAAACAAATATGAAACTCAGTTTATTCTAATTTTTAAATGAAATTTTGATAAATAAGCTGATTAATTTCAGTTGGAGCTACTTGAACCTCATAAAAAATTTAGAGCGCATTTAAAAATATTTATCACAGAATCAGAGAATGTTAGAGGTTGGAAGGGACCTCCAAAGGTAACTGAGTCCAACCCCCCCAACAAAAGCAGGATTTCCCAGGGTAGTCCACATAGAAATACATCTAGGTGGGTTTGGAAAGTCTCCAGAGAAGTAGACTCCACAACCTCTCTGGGCAATCTGTTCCAGTACTCTGTCACCCTCACTGTAAAGAAGTTTCTCCTCATGTTGAGGTGAAACCTATGTTCCAGTTTGTAGCCTTTGCTCCTTGGCTTTTTGCTGTGCACCACTGAAAAGAGATTGGCCCCAACCACTTGACACCCACCCCTCAGAAATATCTGATGTACTCATATCAATGTACACATTGATCAGATCTCTCAGCCTTCTCTTCTCCAGACTTAACAGCCCCAGGGCTTTCAGTCTCTCTTCATAGGGAAGATGATGATATTCCCCACTCATCCTCATGGCTCTCTACTGGACTCTCTCTAGCAGGTCCCTGTCTCTCTCATACTGGGAACAAAACTGGACACGACATTCCAGGTGTTGTCTCAGTAGGGGAGAGTAGAGTGGGAGAAGAACCATCCTAGACCTGCTGTACACACATCATTGGCCCTCTTGGCCACAAGGGCACATTGCTGTCCCATGCAGAACTTGCTGAAGCACTCCACACTTTATATATATAAATAAAAAATTTGTATATATGTGTGTAAGTATATCTTCATATATACACACATACAACTTCTTTCTTTTTGTTTCATAGTTTTCCTCTTTAATTCCTCATTTTTTCCTCTCAGGTGTGACTTGCTCTTCTTCAGCAACATAGTGAGTCAGTGAAGATACCTTCTTACTACTCCAAATTGAAGTGACAAAGGGTTGGTCATGAAAAGGCTGGTTGCAACATAAACACCGCAGGCCAGTTAGCATTTCTTTCTTTGTCATTTTGTTTGGTTGGTTTTATCTTCCTTCTCCCCATGTCCATCCTTTCCTCTCCATCTCCCTTCTGTCTGTCTCCACCCTTTTCCTCTCCATCTTCCTTCTCTCACACAACTTCCCCTTTCACACCACATCTGCCCCTTTCCTACACAACCTGCCCAATTTTCTCCTTTTTTTTCCCCAAACCCAGAGCACCTGTGTTCTGTTGGAGTCTCCTCCCACCCCATGTGTGACCACTTTGCCCTCCCTGCCCAGTCCCCTTTATAATGCCCCAGGAAAGGCAGAAGCCCCAAGCTGTGCCCAACTGGGCAGAGGGATCCTCCTCCTGTTGTGGCTGGTGAGTACCCATGGTGCACACTGGGTGAATGGGAGTGGGATCTAAAGGCCGGGGGGCCTGGTGGCCCCCCGGTTATACAGGATAGGTTTTTGATGCTCGTGCTTGTGTTACCCATGGGTGCTGGCTGGGCCTCCTTATTTAGACTGAGCTCTTCTATGTGGTGTCTTGGCTAGGTGAGGGTCTTGTCTCAGGCTCTGGGGTGGGTGCAAAAAAGGTGGTGATAGAGAAAAAGCTGTTTAGGCAGAGTGAAGGGTGGAGGCTGTGGAGTAAGGGCTGCTTGGGGTAGATGAATAGTGGAGAGGGGTGGGGCAAGGGTTGTTTGGGGAAGATGGATACTGGTCCTCAATATTTCCAGGGATGGGGCTTCAACCACATGCCCGGGCTACCTGTTCCACTACTTCACCACTCTCATTGTGAAGGACTTCCTCCTGGTGTCCAACCTAACTCTGCTCTGATCTAGTTTCAAACCATTGCCCCTCATCCTATTACTACAAACACTTCCAAACAGTCACTCCACCACCTCCCTGTAGGTCCCCTTCAGATATTGAAATGCAGCTCTAAAGTCTCCCTGAAGCTTTCTCTTCTCCAGGCTAAACAGCCCCAACTCTCTCAGCCTGTATTAGTAGGAGAGGTGCTTCAGCTTTCTTATCTTTGTGGCCCTCCTCTGGACTGACCCCAGCAGGTCCTTGTCTCTCTCAGGGAAGAAACAATTCTATGATTTTTATGGTTCCAGTATGAGTTTTTTAAGTGTCATTAAAGTCAGTGGAGGTATTTGCTGCGTAAGCATAGAGCTAAGTCTTAGTTATGGAGAGAGATCAGGATGTGAGAAAGCAGCATTTACAAATTCCTTTAACACAGGATTTCTGAGAGCATTCAGGAGTTTAGGGTGACACAGAGCAGTGGGAAAGGAATATGAAAAGCTCCAGAATCTGCAAAGTCAGGTCTGCTCGCTTCAGTATTTCAACAGCCTTCTCCAAAGCTTGCAAGGAAGTCACAGAAGACTGCTACTATGCAGATAATTCAGAAAGGAGTTTTCTGTGAATTAGTGTGGCCACTTTTTGCTGGTGCTTGCTTGGTGTGGCCCCCAAGGGAAAAGCATGGGTGTTTCTTATCTTGTGTGCCTGAAAATTTAAACATCAGGATAAAGCAGACTAGGGGGGGAAATGACCATTTATTAATTAACATGTTTTGTTTCTCTTTGAAATTTGGCTGGACTTAAGTCAAACACAAAAGTATAAGCAAGGTTTATGAACTCAGTTTGATTAAAGCTTTACGGCTAATGCTGAGATGGGTTTCAATTAAGGCTTATTTATGTTATTTATTTGTTATGATAGCTTCCAATTCATAGTGCCTGCAGCAATTTTGTTAATGTAAGTCTCTATATTTCAGCCTCAAGGCTTTATATTTTTAAGAAAAAATTATGGAAGAGACTTGATAAAACAGCATGATCATTAAAGATTTGTCTTTACAATATTGCTTACCTGAATATGCCGCCCGTTCTGAAGGGATTAGTAACATTCAGGGTAAGTTTTTTCAGCTCATAACATGGGGATTTGCATTTCAATGTATCCTAAAAGGTAACAAAATTTACATCAAGAAAAAAAAGTTGCAAGACTGTATTCATGTATACGCGAATACATTGCAAAGACTAGAACCATGTGTTTGACCAGTGATGATTATGAAATGAATGTAACTTAAATTCTAGGCTTCATTGACAGCAAAGACCAGCTAAAGACTCTTTTTAAACATCCAGTAACATTGTGCATGTTCTCCCAAATGACAGCACAAGGTCAAGCATGAATCTAGTTTCTTTTTCCTTCTTGCCTTTCCATGTGGTCTCTTTCTCTTGCTTCAACCTTTATTTCTAACATTAGTATCTAGTGGCAAGAGAATCATGCAAAAGAAAAATAGAGCCGTATAAATGCTCTTAAGTTCAGAAGAGGACATATTCAGAGCTGCCCAATGAATGTTTCATAACACATGTTTACCTCTGCCCTATTTCTTGGATATATCTTACATCTACAGATTGTCTGTCTGAAGTTTAAAAGCACAAATAAGCCTAGCAACATCTAGCAAAAACTTACTATCTACATGAGGCATCTGAAATCACTAGACTGAAGCATAACATCACCTCTGCAATGAAATTTACAAAACCATTCATATGGTGAAAGGGCTTCAGATTTATTTTCAGAGCAGTCAGTGCAAAGATTTTTAGATCCTGAATTAGTGTGATTTATACCCTTCAGGGTTTAAGGTACTCCTCTAGGATTTTCCCTGCATGCACATAGACTAATATTGGATATCTGAAAATTCTTATGCCAGAAGATAATGCAATGCTAATTCTCATGTGTATTCTTACCTAAGTTCACTTGGGTTTGATACAGCATAAAGATTAACAACATTGTGACAGCATTAAGTACACACACAAACTTACAGCAGGCTCTATGTGCTTGATTTCAGATTTCAGAAAGAATGTCAGTGTGACACCATGAATTCCACCCACATGTTTTGAGATCAGTAGCAACACCGCTTCAGCAGGCCGCAGAAAACGACTGGTAAATTCAACATTTATAGTTGTCTGCCTCCTAGGAAAAATAGTTGTAATAACAGTAGTTTAAATAGGCACCAAATAGTGACTTGGAAATCACTCTGAAATGTCATTTCAGAAGCACACATCAAAGCCTGTGGAAGGGAAGGGGATTGGAAAAGAAAGAAATTCAATCTGCTTAAGAATACCTTAAAACACTCTAATAGAAGAACTATATAGATGGGAAAAGAACAATACTGAGTCCTTACTCCTTTTTATGACTTCAGCATGTAGCTTATTTTTTTTCTTCCCACACACTAGCATAGGAAAGCCTCTTGCCTTACAGTATTACACTAAGTGAACAACTTCTTTGAATAGGTTTTTGTGAGTTGAGCAATTAGATACCTTCTTATATGTGTGTGTTGTGGTAGACCCGAATAGGCCAAAATAGGCTTGAACATGTTCTGGGTTGCCAAGACATGTTTTTCTGCTCTCCTTTTTTCTGTTTAGGGGAGAAACAGCTGTGGGAAAGAGGACAAAAAACCTGGAGCTACTGAGTCGAAGGGTCCTGCCTTGCCCAGACTTGTTTTGCTCCTATTTACACCCAGTGGTAAGCAAGGTACATACACTTGGCTTGTGCCAGGCCCATGTTTTCCCAAATTTGGATAAAGTTAGTTTATGGCTTCACCTAATATGGTTAAGTACAGCTAACTGCCATTCTGACTGGCTAACCTGTGTCCAAAGGCCTATTAGGTCTCAGGCTGTATTGATAAAAGAGATGAGCGGGTAGAGACAATGTGTTTGCTTGCTGCATGATGCTGCCACCATTGCTCCTCTCTTAACATGCTCTCTGCTTCTGGCAGTGTTACTGCCTTATTGGATTCTGTCATGCCATGCTGAGCTATAAGTTAGCTCTGCTGAATAACAAGCTCAGTGCTTTGGGCTAGTTTGTGTGAAAACTGCTTTGAGTTTACCAGGAACAGGCGTAATTGCCTCTATGCGATTGGCCTGCTTTAGCCAGTGTGACATCTGTGCCAAAACTGCACATTGCAAGACATCCTGCCTATGCCTACTAAGACAAGGAGCCCTGGAATGGACACAGATCATCTAGAGAAACCAGGATAATGTCAGAGATCATCTACCTCCTTTCCCCAGCAGGAAGTAAAGCCTGAGAAGAATCAGAAGCCTCAGCAGCTAACAAGACGACAGAATTCCCTGAAAGTGTTTGGGGTACTACCTGAAGCTGTAGTTAGCCCCACGAGTCAGGAGCTAATATTTTGTGAGCAAATACTTAGTCTCCTTAGCAAAGCCTTTAGCAAAACTCTGAATCTAATTGAATCCTAGCCTTCTGCCTCACAGCAGAAAGGAGCTCTTGAGTCCATCTATTGGACAAGCAGTATAATTAACTGTGGGAGCCTTCTATTACAGTTCAATTGATGTTGTATTATTGCTGGTTATTAGTTCAAGTTATTCCTTTGTATAATGTTTCCATGACCATTGTAAAAGAACCTGATTGTTATTAAAATTAGTGGTTGAGGGGGGCAAGATTCCTGAATATTGAAAATTAATAAACAATATTTTTTAAACCATCTCTCATTTAATTATCCTTTCATTATAGTGTTGAGAGGTAGATTTAGATGTTCTTAATCAAATTCTCATTGAAGGGCGAGAAAGGTGTGAGTAAAAAGAATGATTTCAAGCAATTAGCAAAGTTGAGAAATTAAGAGGCTTGTAGAAAGGAACTTTTTTCTTCCACAACAGCTGGGGAAGATGGGGAAACTAGAGAAGGGAGGGTCACGTGGAATGAGGGTTTTGACTAGGTAAGAGTTAAATTTAGACTTGATTGGCATTAGTACTGTGCATACTCTAACAAAAGGTTTAGTGGCTGAAGTTTGCACTTTAAAGCTCTCAAAATCAGTTTCCAATCTTGACAATGATGTGTTATGGTTGCATGAAGGTCAGAAAAATTGTATTGTGTAGGTTTGTTCTAAAAGCAGAAGGAAAAACTAAATATACTCTGCCTTTCTACACATATAACTAGGGCAGAGAAAGCTTTCTCCAAACAGATAAAGACCTATATTTTTGTAGTTGAAAGCAGAATATCTCCAAATGGATACCAAAACCTCAGCTGACTGGTTTACAGTTTCATTGTAATATTATTCTATGTAGTTGAAAACTTTTTAAAATTTACATATAGTAAAAACTTGACATATCTTAATTTACCTAACATGATGTCACTTTAAAAAAACACTTTAAATTCTTAAAATATAGGAAAATGTTATATTTATCCATGTCAGATTTGTTACTTGTCCTTCTGGAAGAGATAGCAGAATGTAAAGTAAAGGAGAAGTTTCTCCCTAATTCAAATCAGGCTCCTTCATTAAAAAAATAATAGAAACTGTGGAGCCTGACAGAAAATAGAGGACAGAGTGGTGTGATTTATTGGTTTTCCAATAACTGAGAAAGCAGAAGCTATTGACTAACAGTGGTAGGTGAAATATGTCTATTATGTCCTGTAGGTGTACAGCCCTACTAAATAGTTGTTGAAGGATCTGTAAGAGTAATCAGCATGCTATGTCTTTTTGGAATCATGTTAATTCAGATTTGGGTTACACTTGTCATAATAACAACTTTTTCAAGTGAACACAATGAACCCATGTGTTCATGTAAGTTAAGCAATCACAGTGAAGGTAGAAATTTTATACACCTGTTTTAGTAGGAAGTAGTGGCATGATTTGTCCCTGGATGACAGCTGCCGTAAAGGAAAATTTCTGGGAGGTCCTTTACCTCATTCTTACGATGGACAGGGAAAACAAAATTTAAAAAACATATGGTACACTTATTTAAAAAACTCTCTTGAGACCTGAGAACTGAATGATGATGAATAGAACACAAACACCTTAAAAACATTTGGGGAAGATCAGTAGAAAAATAAACCTTTAAGCCTCAAATTTATACCATACAGCACAGTGGAAACAACTATAAAGAATAAAATGGGAGAAGTATTGGTGGTATCTACTATAAGCGAGATCTAGACAAATGAGATCTAACTGGCATGAGTCAACATCTGCAAAACATGGTCCGGCCTTATAAATGTGTAGGGGTTCATTAAGGGAGCTTGGCATGATCAAGGGTGATTTAATTCTTCTATTCCTAATGAAGGCCCTTTCTATAGACTTACAAAGAACCTAGCAGGTAGCATCATCCTGGAGAAACTGTCTGCTTGTGGCTTGGATAGGTGGATGCTTCACCGGCTTAACTGGCTGGATGGCCAGAGTAGTGGTGAACAGAGTTAAATCCAATCGGCAGTCACTAGGGCTCAGTATTTGGACAAGTTCTCTTTAATATCTTTATCTGGATGAGGGAATTGAGTGCACCCTGAGTAAGTTTGCAGATGATACCAAATAGGGTGGGAGTGTTGACCTGCTTTAGGGTAGCAGAGCTCTGCAAAGGAGATCTGGACAGGCTGGATTGATGGGTCGAGGTTGGTTGTATAAGGTTTCACAAAACCAAATGTTGGGTCCTACTCTTGAGTTGTACCAACACCACACAAAGGCTTGGGGCAGAGCTTTGCCTGGCAGAAAAGGACCTAGGGGTGCAGTTCGACTAGATGTTAGAGGGCTTTCCCAACTGAAACAATTCTATGGTTTGATAAAAGAAGGAAACAGAATTTAGGAACTAACACTTATATATATATACAGGAAGGTCGTTAATGAAATCCTCAAGGGTCTGTGACAACTGGAAAGTAAGGAAGTTTACTGACGTACTAAGATGAGCCAGGTTGCAAGGCAAAGAGATTGACAGTGAAAAGAATGTAGGACCACAAAGTGAGAGACAGACAACCAAATGACAAGATATTCTGTATTCACATAAGATTGTGGCCCCAAAGCCATTATAAATCACCATTGATAACTTCAGATTTGTGAAAGATTTAGCTTCATGAAAACATCCACTAAAGCAAATGAAGTGTTAGGCACAATGTTCACCATTAGCTCACCAAATTCCATCCAAAGACCTCAAATCTCCTGTTTCCACCTCTTTAATCTCAAAAAGGTACAGCAGCATTAAAAATAACTCACCAAAATGCAGAAACAATGACTAAAAGTAATAGAATTGTCCAGCATGATCTCTAGGCTCAACAGCTATGATAAAGGAGTGTGATAATGTCCAGAGTTCTTCCTAACACCAGAAGTCCCAGGATATGAGTTTGGGAGCTCAGTGATGAAATTCTGGAACACCTGAAAGCCTGGTTCTTACAGCTTTCTCATTCCTGCTGCAGAGACCCCAGATATTGTCACTTTTGACGGTGAAGGATTGCTAAGGCCTCCAGAGCCTGAAGCTCCTAAGTCACCCTGCCATTCAAAACATCCTGGAAAATGTATCCTGAGACCACTGACTCCCAGAAAAGTATACTGCCTGAGACATCCTCTCCCAAAGCCACTTTAAAGATTGACTTTTAAGAAATACACTCTGCTCTTGTCACAAATAGGAATGACAGGGAAGTGGAAAGTATTCTGTCTGATCTTTGCCCCTTGGCTTATGCAACAGCAGAGAAATTTGATTTGAATGCCAAAGAGTTGTCTTCTGTGGCAAAGGCAGTATCAGAGAAAACACAAAGTTACTAAGTTTATTTTTTCTATTCATCTGTGCTGTGAGCTATGTAAAGTGGCCAGAAAATCAGCTCATGGAATTTTCTATAACCTTGTTCATTCTCATATTACTATTACTAGCTCTGTCCACACACACTTCAGCTGATACACTATAAGGGTCAAAGACTTAAGTTATCAGTATCCACTTTCAAAAAAGCAAGCAACCAAATTCTCTTTTATTTGTTAGACTGCAGTGGAGGAAACAAATGCTAAAAAGATATTTGGAGGAATCAAATTTTCAGAATTTAATGCCCACAGAAATCACGAGATAACACAATCCAATGTAGTTATAAACTGCAGGCCATTAGGTGCAACCAAATCATCCTTCAGTTGCTTCTGATAACTACCATCTGGCAAAAGTATTTTCCTGAGGAAGCACTCGATGTAATTTGAGGCAGAAAGGTTGATTAAATAACTTTCTGAGGGCACTTGCATTAGTTTCAGTGGTCTCCGATTTGAAAAACCCCTGAAGTTAAAGAATTTGTCATTCAGATTTTCTTCCCTTTAACTGCTGATCACTGTCACTGCTTCCAGGTTGAATTTTTGCAACTTCACCCTCAAGCTGTTGTTCTTATAGAAAGGTCTGGTTTACATTGTTTGCAGTTAAACAGGTCCCTTTCCCTGAAAGGTCTTTTTAAATATTGATCAAGTAACTTTCATCATTTCTCTTGTTAAGATTCTCAGACTGGTTATGTAACTATATATATGACTTGTAGCCATATCTCCACCACATAAGAGGGCTTAGAGACCTTTACTCTATCACTGCTGTGAACTCAAATTCTATATGGCACAGTCCAATCCGCTGGAGAGTGGGAGTCTCAGATCAAAGATAAACTGCATTACATGCAAGATCTGCAATTCTCAGCAACACTGCGAATGTTATGATGCATCCCAGAATCCAGAGCAGAATGACAGTACAATCTTTGAAAGATCTCCCTGGTGTTCAGCTTCTTAGTTTTATCTTGGCCAATTAATATAAAAATATTAATTCTTGACAGATAATCAGTTAATCAGTGTAGGTGGCATTGTAAGAAAAGACACAGGCACTTCCAGTTGGCTCCATAATGGACTCACCACAGGACACCAGAGCCCATCAGCCAAACTGATGGCACCTCTGTGTAAGCATATTTGAGAGAAAAATACCAGAAAGGCAGAGGAACAAGGAAAAAGAGTAAGAAACATCATTGGGAATATCATGGTCAGAGATGGAGAAGGAGACTGACTGCTACAGCTCCCAGAGCAGCTATTTCCCTACATCATGTGGAAAGAACCACACTAGGGCAGATACCCACACTTGTCCCATGCTAGAGCAGTTGGATATTTCCTAGAGGAACTGTGATCCAATGGTCTGCCTATGCTGAAGTAAATTTAAAATCATTGACATCTTTCTCTAATGCTTTCTAGTTCCTTCACTATTAAATCAGAAAGTTACTGATATGCTAGACATAGTAATAACACTGAAAAAAATCATTACTTACTTAGGGGCAATGGTGATAGTTTTTCCTTTAGGTAATGAGAAATCATCAGCATCTCTTCCTACAAGAATAGCATTGTACGTCAAGGTTTTGGTGCTTGGGTTTTTCAGGCACACCTACAACAACAACAACATTTTTACTCAATTTTTAGGGTACAAAAGGTGCATTCTGCATCTAAGTTCCAAAATGCAGACTAAGGATATCAAAATAAGAAAGAAATTCAAATAACTTTGTAGATCATTTATCTTCCCAAGGAGTATAGAATTCCTACAGACTACCCAACAACAACTTTTTTGAGAACTCATTTTGCAGAGTATACTGTATCTTATTCCAGTTAATCTCTTATTCCTCTCTATCTTTGATCTCAGATTTGTCAGCCTCATAGATTTTTTTTTCCGTGCTTACAAGCATAGGGAAGAAAAAAAACAAAAAAACAAAACGAAAAAAAACCCAACAGGAGAAGAACTGAGGATGTCAAACATGAAATAAAAGGAAAAAAAAAAAAAAAAAAAAAGATATAGATGCTCCCAACTTCCATATTTAGTAGTCTCTCTCCAGCAAGATTTGGATGGACTGGAGAGTTGAGCAAAGAGGAACCTAATGAGGTTCAACAAGTATAAGTGCAGAGTCCTGCACTTGGGAAGTAATAATAAACTGCACCAGTACAGGTTCGGAGGTGATCTGCTGGAAAGCAGCCCCGGGAGGAGCTGGGAGTCCTCACGGACAACAATCTATCCAAGGGACAGCAATGTGCTCTTGTGGCCAAGAAGGCCAGTGGGATCCTGGGGTGCATTAAGATGAGTGTGGCCAGCAGATTGAGGGAGGTTCTCCTCCCCCTCTGCTCTGCCCTGGTGAGACCTCACCTGGAATACTGCATTCTGTTTTGGGCTCCTCAGTTCAGAAGGGACAGGGGTCTACTTGAGAGAGTCCAACAGAGGGCTACAAAGATGATTAAGGGTCTGGAACACTGCCCTAAGTGGAGAGGCTGAGGGATCTGGGGCTTTTTGATCAGGTGAAAAGAAGACTTAGAGATGATCTAATCAATGTCTATAAATATATGAGGGCTGAGTGTCAAGAGAGAGGGGACAAACTCTTTTCAGTAGTGCCCTGTGATAAGACAAGGGGCAATTGGTATAAACTGCAGCACACAAAGTCCCACTTCAATATGAGGAAGAACTTCTTTACTGTAAGGGTCACAGAGCACTGGAACAGGCTGCCCAGAGTGGTTGTGGAGTCTTCTCCTCTGGAGATTTTCAAGACCCGTCTGGATGCTTTCCTATGTGACCTGCACTAGATTATGGTCTCTGGCAGCTGGGTTGTACTCGATGGTTCTCAGATGTCCCTTCCAACCCCTAACATCCTGTGATCCTGTGAATTATATGAAACCCACTCATTGCATTGGGTACATAACATATATATGTATACTTACATTTTTTTAACCTTGTAGTGTTACAAATTGAAATTCAATAGTATCAGTACCTGTTTAACAACAGTTGCATGGAGAGCACCTGTAAATTCTACAGTCTTCTTGGGTAAGTAGTGAGGGAGACTTTCATATAGATGGACACACAGAATAAGCATCATGACTGGATTTGGATCACAGATGTCAGTGGCCTAATAATGGAAACAAAACAATGAAAACCAAACCAGACATTCAGTTAAAATTTTGCCAGTACAGTTTAGAGATATAAAGATGAAAAGCAAAATAGTTCAAAATAATTCTTACTACACATATATTTTCAATCTAACTTTTAATAATTATGTTAGGCCCATGGATGCATAAGAATCTTGTCAGAATCTTGAAGACCACTGACATGCTTTGATGAAAAACCTAGGTTGAAAATTAAAAGCACCCAGAGTTGAACAGAAACAGATTTCATTTTATTAAAATTATGTGCAAAAATCCCAACATTCACCAACTGGACAAACACATGTCTTCATCATCTTTGAAAAAAAAAAATTCTTTTACAATCAGTTGATTTATTATAAAAAATACCATCCAAAATAATCCTAGATACAGTTTTACAACTGTTTATGAAAATATTGTCACTGTCCATCTAACAGCTATGATTTTATTGCAGATCACAGAACCACAGAATACTAGAGGTTGGAAGGGACCTCAAAAGACCATGAAGTCCAACCCACCTGCCAGAGAAGGACCACCTAGAGCCACACAGGACCACCATGTGTCAAATTACTCTACAAAAGGTAGCATATTACTGCATTTTAAATATTTGATTTAGAGAAATTAATTGCAATTGCAATTAATAGCAATTGCAAAACACTCAAAGCTTTAGTCCTCAATGATTCTGGTAAGTCACTGAAGAGAGGGAGAAACTCCTCCATTAAATATATGAACTTTTCAGAAGGTTAATCAAACAGTGATGAGAATTAATGATGCAAGAGGCTTCCCACAAATATAGGCAGGAAAGATGTGGCTACATATTTAAACAAGTATGATTGTATGCTTCCTAAATCAAATTAATTAAGTCTTTTAACACTTTATGCTTAGGAACGCATAATGTTATTATAATAAAGCTGTCTATGTATATATACTAAATAAACTTTTATGGCTGCAGTTAATTTCTTTCAAATTAAATATCAAGTCACTCTGAAAAATACACACATTTGGGAATAGATATAAGCAGTAAACAACTGCATTAACATGTCATCATCCCATTAAAAGGTGCTTTTTTTCATTCAAGACATTTTATTTTAATTCCTTAAGTAACTGAGAGTCATTAAATACAGCAAAGTTTTGAAGAACCACAGACAGAAAGTGACTGTCATTCTAAAGCCTCTTGCCTTACAGGAGAAAACTTTTTCCAATTCTCAGACAAAAAAAGAAATCTGATGTGTTGTGCTGCTGCTAATTTCCACTATCTCCAAGCATTTTGGATGAGTAGCTCATAACTACAAGTACTCTCACCCCATCACTCTATAATAAAGTTTCCTCTTTCACATGGTTTCAGCGTATCATGAATTTGCAGCTGCAAACCACTCAGAGAACAGACAGAGTACATTTTTATTTGTTTCAGTATTGACCTGTACATAAAAGTCATGTACATACATAAAGACAATGTCTATTAGATCTACACTGTCATGAGAAAGAGCCAGAAAACAAGGACAGGACACTTAAATCCCAGAAGTTTGTGTTACTGAAACTGTTGTACTACTATTACTACTAGGAAATTGACACCCTTTAGGTAGGTATTTCACATTCAAATACATTAGCAATAAGGAGCAGGAGCTTTTTCTACTCAGCAGCTATTGAAAGTTTAGCATCCACTTCTAATGATATGAACCAACACACCTCAGTTGATATAAGATTCTTTTATCTTATCACACATCTCTCCAGATGAGCAATAGCCATACCAGTGACCGCTGTATAAGTTTAGCTTACATAGGGACAAAAAAACCCTGCTTGCATATGACTTGTAAGCACAAATGAATTTGATGATTGTGGTAGTTCGAGGGGTCCCAGGTTTCCTTAAGAAAACTACAGAGATGAGATCCCGTCCCAGGGGATGGACCAAATCATCCCAGGATATTGTTATACTGTAATTCTGTTCCGCTTTCTGGTATCACAGCTCATAAAGCAGTGCCTGGCTGAGATCACTTGCTGCTTCTCTTCTGTTCTCCTCCCTGCCTTTCCTCACTTCGCTTCTCTCTGGGAAGAGTGGCATCCTTCTTTATCTCATAGTCTATGTGGGGGAGATGGCTTCTAGCTGGCAGGGAATTTTGAGCTGCAGCATGCTGCCTGCTGAGGCCTTGTAGGCCTAAGCTAGGGAGGATGGGTTTGACCTACTCTCAGACCTGCTGAGGGTGAAAGGGATCATAGAATCATAGAATCATAGAATGGTA
>VWZE01024664.1:1399-13086 GCA_013396675.1 Eubucco bourcierii
AAAGTGCCCTCTCGCAGCACAGAGCAGCACATTTGGTAGCAGCTCAGCAGCCTGACACGCAGCCCCAGACAGATCTGTCTCAGCACACAGCAGAACAACAGGGGCCAACAGAGCCACAGAGCAGGAGCTACCAAGCCTACAGAGAAGTTGCTCTCCTCCAAGCCAGCTCTGAGGGGGAAGTTACAGGAGCTCAGAGATCAGTCCCCAAGGCTGACACTTTGCAGCAACTTACCACAGAGTCGTTCCTGCCCCCAGTCTCCAAAGGAAATCCATTTCCCAACCACTTGCAATGAGGAATTGGGTTTCCAGCAGATCCACATTCTGCTATACCAAAGCATCCTACTCTGCCAGTGCCTGAGGCTGAATACAAATCAGCAACACTCGATCTGGGGTAAAGCAGTGAATCTCCCTACAAAAAGAAAGACAAAACACATCAGAAAAACCTCAGGAAGGAACAAACAACAAAGAAAGAGTGAGCCCGACGCCCTCAAACAAAAAACAACAGCAACCCCCGCCAGGCACCTCACAGGAGCCCCCAAGGGAAACTCCAGAGGAGCCCAGAGCAATATAGATGCCCACAACGCCCCTTTTGATGCCGCCCAGGAGTGGCCCCTTTTGATGTCCCCCTTTGGAGCACCCAAGGGCTTCCTGCAGACACCCCCAGACACCTCTGTGTGACCCCAGAACCTTCAGGTGCCCCCAGATCCCACTCTGATACCCCCAGGCTCACTTTACATCTACGTAGCCTCCCTTTACAGGCTCACAGACTCTTTCTGGGGGCCCCAGAACCCCTCCAGATGCGTTCAGACTTCCTAGACAAGCACTCAGACCCGTTCTGGCATCCCCCAAAGCCCTCTACACGCCCCCAGACTCCCTTGGCACAGCGGCGGGGGGCACGGCTGCAGGTCCCATGCCCTCAGGGGATGCTGCAACACAGAGCAAGACCTCCCGAAATCCCGTGGCACCCCAAGACTTCATAACTCACAGCACTCACTGCCAGGACGACTTTCACGTGAGGTCGGTACTGCAGTTCGCCGGCAACACGGAGGCGCTTACGTCATTACGTGAGAGTCGGAGCTACCACAACACGGAATCGGAGTCCTGCGGCTCCTTCCGCAATAGCTTTGGATCCTGTAGCCCTTTCTCCCAGGCACTCTCGGACAGGCAGTCACAGCACAGTCGAGAGCTTGAAGAGCAGCTCCAACCTCACTCTGCACCACCGCACCCACAGCACCGTCGAGAGCTTCAATAGCGCCTCCAATCTCACTCCGCACCGCCGCACCCACAGCACCGTCGAGAGCTTCAATAGCGCCTCCAATCTCACTCCGCACCGCCGCACCCACAGCACCGCTGAGAGCTTAAAGACGAGCCCCAACCCCAGTCTGCACCGTTCTATGCTGCCACCCTGTGTTTAATTGTCGGTACTGCAGTTTGACGGCAACATGGACGCGCTTACGTCATTACGTGGAGGCGGTGTTGTTGCCATAGCAACGTGCCGCCGCTGTATAACGCATGCGCGGAGTCCCAATACCCCTCTGTGCCACCGCCTTGTGTTAATTGTCGGTACTGCAGTTGGCCGGCAACATGGAGGCGCATACGTCATCACGTGAGAGGCGGAGCTACATCAACATGGAATCGGAGGCTTTCGGCTCCTTCCGCTCCCGCTTCGGCTGCTGTAGCTGTTCGGCTCCTTCGAGACTCTCCCGAGACACCCCACGCGAGCTGCAGCGGAACTTCCAGAGGCTCACAGACCCCTTTGGACATCCCAAACCCCTTTTAGAGATCCGGAGGGGGCCGTGGCTGGGGGTGCCCAGCCTGCGGGGACACTGAAGCCCAGACTCAGATGCCAACAAATCCTGCCAGACTTCAAAACCTGATACCGCCTGCAAACCCCTTTTCACATGGCCCCTTTTAGATGCGCCCAGACGCACCTTAGATGCCACAGACCCCCTTAACAGGGGCGGCAACACCGAGCAGTTACGGGGCACCTCCTGCCCCTCTGCCTGGGAAGCAGCTTAACAGAGCTCTGCTCACAATTTCACCCGTTCCAATTCAAAAGGAAAGCCAACACACACTAAAGAAAATCCACAGCTTCCCATTTAAGGAGACAGACATCAATTGATATTGCACTGCCAGCACTCCCCCCAAAAACCCACATACACGCAGGAAAGTTCACTAGCATTTATGGGCAGTTTAGAAACTGCCTTACAAGTAGCCTGTGCAGACTTAGTTCTACGGTTACATTGACCTTGAGTCTCTGGGCATCACGTAACAGCTTCTTAGCCTGACTGTGGAACACAGATAGAGCAGGCAGCTCTGGGGCTACATTTCCCCAAGGAGTTTGGCCACGGAAGACGCCCAGCCTGGAGCAGGGTGTGACACAAAGCAATGCCTGGTGTTTGTTCTCCTGCTGTCGATGACCTGTACACAGTGGTGGAACATGCAGCTTCTGGCCCAAGGAACAGCGTTCCCTAGAGTCACGCTGGCCAACCCGAAGACCAAAACAACACCTCCAAGGGAAAGAGGAGCTAATGAGGGAGCCTCCCAAACCGCTGTCATCATTGGATAGTGTGTAGACAGATCCACGGAATGCTGTGGTTGCAAGGGCCCTCCAGAGATCATCAAGCCCAGGCCCCCTGCACGACAGAACCACCATGGGCAGGTCACACAGGAACCCATCCAGGAATCTCTCCTGAGAAGGAGACTCCACAACCTCTGTGGGCAGCCTGCTCCTGAGCTCCAGCACCATCACACCAAAGAAGTCTCCTCCTGTTGAGGTGGAACTTCCAGTGACTGGAGTGACAGGATGAGGGGTGATGGCTTCAGACTGAAAGAAACTGGATTGAGGTGAGATGGGAGGCAAAAATTATTTCCCATGAGGGTGGCGAGGCACTGGGACAGCTTGCTCAGACAAGCTGTGGAGGCTCCAAGCCTAGCAGTGTTCAAGGCCAGGCTGGATGAAGTTTTGAGCAACCTGGGCTCATGGGTGGTGTCTCTGCCCATAGCAGGGGGTTAGAACTGGATGAGCTTTGAGGTCACATCCAAGCCAAGCCCTTCTCTGATTCCATGACCTATTGGGGTGGGCAGGGAAACGACCAGTCAAGGGCCCTATGCCCATGTAAGCACCACAGTCCTGGATGTGGTGGGTGTGCTGGAAGTGGTAGAAACCTGCCACCCACTTTTGTGGAACAGACAGTTAAGTCTGGGATGCATGTGGTTTGGCTTTTCAGAGCAGCACTCTCGCTGGGGACAGCAGTGATGCACCTGAGGCACTTTCCACTCAGCTACGCTTGGCTGAACACCTCCACTGGCTGGTTGACTTGGAGACATCACTGCGCCTCCAGGCCAGCACCCTTGCCACAGGCTTCTCTGGAGCAGGGTACTACTCCTCTTGTCCCCTCTCAGCCCACTGACCCCACCAGGGAGCTTCTGCTCCTGAAAGCAGCACATAACCAGGCAGGTGAGGGATGAAACTGTCCCAACTGCCCCTTAGTCCCAGACACAAAACCTCAGTGGAGACACTTCACAACGTGTGGACCTGCAGTGATGTCCCACTGCAGCATGGCAGCTTTGTTTGGTCCCCATTGGGCCCAGTCAGTGGCTGGTCAGGATGTGCCGCAGGCTCAAGGAGACAGGCTCTGGGTTCAGGTGTGTCCCAAAGGAGAAGCAGTTACCACCACCACCGATAAGCAGCAGCTCCTCCTCCTCAGTCAGGACACTGTTGTGGTTGTGCAGCATCAGTGGCCACTCCAGCTGCTCCTGGAAAGGGACAGAGAACAGAGCCCAGGACTGCAGCATCTGCTCCTCCCCCAGGGCTGTGGAGACTTCAAGTGGTGCCTTTGTCTGACAGATCAGCCATGCTGGGTCTCATCTAGGACCACCTGGCCCACTGCACCACCCCCAAATGTGGGCAAAGCCAGGAAGGGAGCACAGGATGAGCAACCACAATCTCCTCCACCAGTGTGCTCTGCTCCCCCAGCACCCTGCAGCCCAGCCACCTTTAAGGGAGGACAAAGTCTTTGTTCTGTTCAGTCACTTTTCTCTTTCCAGAACGCAGCCAGTCACTGAATCCAAGCAGACCTCTGGCACTCCTGTCCTTGGCTCCCACAGGAAGCACTCCTCAGAAGGTGCTGCCTGTCACCTCCTTTTGATGTCTCCTAGTTCTTGTCCCAGAAGCAGCAATGCATGCTCCTGCCCCCACCACAAAAGGACAGCTTGGAGCATGGACACACATAGGAGCTCAAGGCAGGGGATTCTGCCCCTCTGCTGCCAAGACCTCACCTGGAGCTTTGGTGTCCCCAACACAGGAAGGGTATAGAACTGCTGGAGAGGCTCCAATGGCCGTGAAGATGATCAGAGGCTGCAGCACCTCCCCTACGGGGACAGGCTGAGGCTGTCCAGCCTGGAGAAGGCTCCAGGGAGACCTTACAGTAGCCTTCCAGTACCTTAAGGGGACTACAGGAGAGCTGTGGAGGGGCACTTGACAAGGGCTGCGCTGACAGGCCAAGGAGCAATGGACTGAAACTGGAGCAGGGGAGATTTGGGTTGGACACTAGGAAGAAATTCTTTGCTACGAGGATGGTGAGACACTGGGACAGGTTGCCCAGAGAAGTTTGTGGACAGCTCCTCCCTGAAGGTGTTCAAGACCAGAATGGATGAGGCTTTGAGTGGCCTGGGCTAGTGGTGTCCCTGCCAATGGCAGGGGGTTGGAACTGGATGAGCTTTAAGGTCCCTTCCAACTCAAGCCATTCTAGGACTGACAGACTGAAGCCCCTCCAAGGTGGCCACAATCCTCCACACCACTCTGCCCACCCCAAGGGGCAGTGCCCTACTCACTGTGCTGATGGCATAGTCCACGCTCAGCCCAGTCACCAAGTCCACGACAGTGATGCCTGGCACCAGAGACGAGTGGAGGCAGACTCCCCCCACCAGCAGCAGCCTCCCGTGGTGCACATGGGCTGTGAGTACCTGTGACCCCCCCAAGCCAGATCCCCATCAGCACCAGGCAGGGACAGCCCAGACCCTGCCCAGTGCCCTCTGCTCACCGTGGCACCAGAGGAGGACTCGTCTCCAGTGCCTGCCACCGAAAGCCACCCTCCAGCTGCTCCAGGAAGCAAAGGGAGCCCAGGGGCTGCTCGGCTGCCCCCAGGCCCCCTGCCACCAGCACCCCTCCCTTCCAGCTGCAGGCACTGTGGGAGTGGCGGCCTTCTGGGGCTGGACCCTCCACAGGGATCTGGGGAGACACAACAGCACGGCTGGAGCTGGCCACACTGCACCTCTGCATCTCCAGGCTCCTAAAGACCTCCTCCTGCTGCATGTCCTGGGGAGGTGATGCTGTCCATTGTCACAGCACAGGAGCAGCTGCTAGTGGGCAATTCCCATCCTAGGCATGTTCCTCCAGGGATGGCTAAGTGGTGTCTCCATTTCCACCCTCTCCAGCATTTTCCTGGCCCTCAGGCTCTACAGGGTGGCATTTCTAGGCAGTTCCTAGAGGGAACTTTCTCTGCTCCCTTGCTGGCTGCCTCCTAGGAGCTCATGACACAGATCTGGGAGCCACAGGGACATATGCAGGGAAGCTCTTACCATGGTGCAGGACAGCTCCTGTGTGTGCAGAAAATGCCACAGGGTGACAGACAGGGAGGTGACAGACAGGGACAGAAGCAGGGCAGCTCTTACCACAGCACAGGACAGCTCCTGGGTGTGCAGGAAATGCCAGTCTCCCAGCACAGGCTGCGTGGCAGAGCGGCCGCCAAACAGGAACAGGTACTGCTGGCCTGCAGGGACAGGGACATCAGGGTCCAGCCTGTCACAAGAACAAGTTCTGTTTGCCCAGAAGCTGAGCCAGGACAGACATGAAGGTACCAGGCAGAAACTCCACACACTGTTGCCATCTGCAGCCTGAGGAGCACTGCGAGTCCCCAGCAGTCTCATGCAGGGAGCTCTATTTCAGCGTTCAAGGACTCCTGCAGGCAGGTGGCTTAGGCACGAGGAAGGTGAAATGTCTTTCCTGAGCAGCTCTGCCTTTCCACCTGCGGCCATGCCGGACACCATCGCCTACCCATCTACACTCTAGTTTCTGAAAGCCTGAGGTCTGAGTGGAGATTGATCAGCACTCTCAAAGCCCAGGAGAAGATGTGGGGTTTAATGTCCCTAGTGGGCTTAAAGGAGAATTCAGGTATGGCAGAGGCTGCACCTTTCATGACAGTGAGAGCCAGACCAGCAAGGAGGGTCAGGATCAAGGTTAGCAGCAGAACTGGAGAAGCCCAAGCAGACCAGTGGCAGCAACGTGCCTGTTTATCTCAAGGAAACAGCTGAAGCCTCCTCAGACAAGGAGCAGCTGTATGTGGCCACACAAAAGGGAGATGAAGACAATCTAGGTGCACAGGAGCTAATCTGGACAAGCCCCAAAAGGGTCTCCAAAGGTGCAAAGTCCTCTGGGAGATGTCAGAGACATGTGTTGGCCTCACTGTGCCCTGCCAGCACCAGGGAGCCTTCATGCCCAGGTCTCCAAGAGGCTGAGCACCAAGCACCTGGCCTGCAGAAGCACCAAGGCTCCTCCATCATTTGCCTCTCAGGCCCCACCTGCCAGGCAGGGCAGCCCTGGGTGTGGACACCTCCCCACCGCTGCTATCTCCACTCCAGCCCTCTCACCTCGGAAGGTCACTTGGGTCGCACTGTGCCTCCAGCGCAGAGCCGCTGGCTCCAGGGCAGGCTGCAGCCTCACCAGCTGCACGCTGATGGTAGCTGGGGCCCAGGCACTGCAGCTCTCGGGGAACTTCAGCCACAGCATTCCCAGGCCTGCACGGGATGGGGACGTTCGACCTCCCACCACCAGGGCCAGACCACTGGAGACACAGGTGATGGTGTGGTACAGCCGCCCGTCTGCAGAGACACCAAGCACCACAGCCCACATCACCTCCCTGCCATGGAATTCATGGATCAGGGAACTGCTGGGGTTGGGAGAGACCTTGGAGACCATGGAGTGCAACCATGGACCCAACGCAGACCCAGCACCACCAACCCATGGCCCTCAGCACCACAGCTCCACACCCTGGAAACTCCTCCAGGCATGGGGACTCCACCGCTGCCCTGGGCACTAAAAATCAAGGCCTGGACAACCCTCAAGGGGCATAAATTGGTCCTCAGGGACAACCTTAGCCTCCCCTGGCACAGCCTGAGGCCATGTCCTCTTGCCCAACCCTTCCAGAGTCTTCTCCTGCTTCTCCAGACTCTTGCCCAGATTCGGTGCCCTTTTCTACCCCTGCCCGAGCCCATCAAAGTCCTTCTGGCACTGAGGGGCCCAACCCTGCCCCCCAGCTGCCAGCTGTGGCCTACTCAGTGCCCAGCCCAGGGGCACAATCCCTGCCCTGCTCCTGCTGCCCAAACTACTGCTGCTCCAGGCCAGGCTGCTGGTGACCTTCTTGGCCACCTGGGTACTCACCCGGGGTAACCTCCAACTGCCGCCACCAACCCTCCCCGGTCCTTTCCCACTGGGCAGTTTGCAGCCACTGCTCAGGCTGGAGCCTCCATGGGAATGCTGTGACCCTAGTGAAGGATCCAGCTCTCAGGACCTCCAGCTCTCTGTGTGCCCCCATCCCCATGCTCTGCCATCAGCTGTTCCCCAGGCACTGCTCAGAGCTGCCCAGCAGCAGCAGAAGAACTCACCCCATCCACCGCTCTCCATCCTCACGCTGCCCACTGCCCAGTGCCCCGCTTGCCTCAGCAGCAGCTGGCAGCTCCTGGCACGGCGGTGCTGCCCCTCCTCCTGCCCAAAGCCCCCCGTGGTCAGCACCACGCCAGGCTGCACCAGCACAGAGCGGTGCCCGTAGCGCCTCAGGCCAGGCACGGCAGAGCTCATGGCACACGGTGCTGCAGGGACACTGCCAACCGGGGCGGGACCATGGCCACCAGGAGCTGCAAGGCAAGGAGAAGCTGAGAGCTGGGCAAGCAGGAACCAAGGGCTGAGCCCCAGCAAGATCGACCAAGGCTGTGCAGCTTCTGCAGAGAAACTGGGGACAGCTAACAGAGCGCAGGGACAGCCCAAGGTACCCCCAAGTCAGGCTGCTTCTGTGCCAACTTCAGCTGCTGCCCACCGCCCCTTGGCTGCCAACACTGCTCTGAGATGCTTTCCTGGGGAGGAGGCACGACTGGCCAGGAGGGTGACAGTGTCCTGAGTGCTACAGCAGGGCAGCAACCACTGCCACCACCCTAGGCTTCGTGAAGAGCAAAGGGCATCAGGAAAGGGGCACACATGGAGTTGCAGTGCCAGGGTTCTGGCTAGACCTTGATGCTACCTCAGCAAACACCGAGATGAAGCTCTGGAGCACGATGGATGGTCCCTGCTCAGTCCTAAGGTCCTGCTGTAAGACATCTCCAGCTGCCAGAGGCCTCTCCAAACAGCACATCCCTTCACGTGGCACCAGCTCCTGACAGGGCTGCAGCTGCTCTATACAAACTATTTGGGCTTCGTCTCCTGGGACCTGTTCCTGTGTTAGGAGATGATGAGGTGGAGGAGAAGCAGCTCCCAGCCTTTGATCTGTGCCATACCCAGAGGAGCTGCCTGCACTGAACCTTCTTCAGTACAGGACTCTGCTTTCTGTCACTTGATGAGGTACAAAGTTGGGTTCAAACACCTTCCTGCTGGTGGTTCTCCAACTGAGGGCTTTCATTTCCACAGATCATTCACCAGGCTCTGCCTGGAAGGTTTTGTACCTTGGGCAGGACCTCTCTGAGGGCACAGCCCGGGGCACACGCTGGCACCGGCTGTGCCCCTATATGTGGATCACTGCCCAGCCTCTGAGGCTCTTCTGTCAGGTTTCTACACAAGACAGCAGCAGGAAGATCTCATTCCTGCCTCTGGAGAGTGAAGTGCCCTCACTGCACTAATGCCAGCTGGGCAAAGGCCAGGTTCATCGATTCATAGAATTCCAGGTTGGAAGAGAGCTCAAGGATCATCCAGTCCAAGCTTTCAGGGTAAGAACAAAGCTGAAACGATCTGGCCCAGCACCCTACCCAGCTGCCCCTTGACACTGTCTGATGCAGGGGAACCCTCCCTGGGCAGTTTATTCTGATCTCTGACAGTTCAAATGAGAATTTTTTTTATTTCTGGCATCCAGTTGGAATCTCCCCAGCAGCAACCTGTCCCCGTTGTCCCTTCTCTGTACCCTCTGGGACTCTGCACAAAGGAAGTCTCCCTCCTCCTGAGAGCCACCCTTCAGGTACTTGACCGTGGTTAGGTCTCTCCTGAGTCTTCTCTCCTCCAGGCTGAACAAATGCAGGTCCCTCAGCAGTCCCTAGGACAGCTCTGCCAGTCCCCCAGCCATTCTCCTGGCCCTTCTCTGGACCCTCTCCAGCCTGTCCCCACCCTTCTTGTACAGTGGGGACCAAACCTGAGCACAGTGCTCAAGGTGCAGCCTGGCCAGCGCTGAGCAGAGTGGGACACTGACATCTCTGTCCCTGCTGGTGACAGCTGACTAACGCAGCCCAGCAGCCTCTTGGCTTCCCTTGGCACCACCTATCACTGCTCACTCATCCTGAGCCTTCTGTCCACCCAGACCCCACAGTGCTACTCTCCTGCCGGTTGGCTGCCAGTCTGAGCTGCATGCCTGGGTTGTGTGTTCCCAGGTGCAAGCCCTGCACTTGGCCACATTGAACTTCACACAGCTCCTTCTTTCCCCCCCGACCAGCCTGTCGAGACCTTCCTGAGGGTGTCTCTTCCTTCTGGGGTGTCAACTTCTCCACTTACTGGCCCTTAACTGAAGGACAGACCCCCATGTGTTGAGGAGCCTTTGAGGTTGTACTCCAAGGATCAGGGGACACCCACAGGGCAGATTTAACCCCTCACACTCCCTGGGCTTCCACTTCACTGTTCTGGTTGGGACACACCACCACAGGTTCCATGCCCCTGTTGGCAATGCCACCCTGTCTTACCCCTGCCCTGCTGCTTCCCCTGCTCCCTGGAACACAGCTCTCGACCTCCAGCTGCAAACAGAGCTTGTGGTGCTATCTAGTGAGCAGAACTAGCAATGGGAAACCACCTTCTGCTTTCCACCCTGCAAAAGAGAACGAGCAGCCAGAAGGAGAAATGTTCTTGGCTGCTGCCAACTCCTTATCATGGAAGCACTATCCCAGTCCTAGTTGTTCCCCAGCTGCACCACTCCTGCCCCTCTGAACAAAGCAGCGGAGATGTCAAAGCACTTCAGAAATGTTGCACCTCCAGCTCCACCCACAGGGACAGGAAAGCAGAGGACAACCCGCAGCAGAGAGCTCTGCTGGACTGCACCTGATGGTGCAGGAAGGAACACAGAGCCACCTCTGGCAGCTGGAAGGACAGAACCCCTCAGGTAGCCACATCTGGAGGGAAGTGGAGAGGTTGCAGCATCCCAGAACACAGGGGAGCAGGACAGAAGGGCACTGCAGTCATACACTGGAGGGGCCCATGTAACAAGAGAAGGAAGAGTTGCTCAGACTGGAATGTTCCATACACTGGAACAGTGAAGCTGGGTCAGGATGCAGCCCTGACCTCACTATAGGCAGCAGAACCACTGTAAGAAGGATGGAGAAAGATGCACAGGTGGCAGCATCCCCTCTGCTCCTTCCAGGGTATTAACTATCCCCTGAAACCTCTGACAGAAGCCTGCCAGAGATAAAGGAACAGGAGCACTGTTCAGGAAGTACCTGTCCTGATGGGCACCAACAGAGTCCAGGGAGGTTCCATCCCCTTGGAAGCAGCCAGGACAAAGTAATGAGAACACTTCAGGTGCCACTCCTGCAGCAAGAGAAGAACAAAGCCAAACAGTTTGCCCCAAATCGTTAGAGCAAGCAGCCAGGGTGAGCAAACAAAGACACGGAATAGTGTGGCCAGACCCAAGCCCTGCCAGGCCTGTCTGTCCCCAGCAGTGGACAAGCACAAGACTGAAGTGAACCCAAGAAGCAGCAGGATCGCTCCTTAGCCCAGCCTTGAGAGCCTCACCGCTCAGGGTCTGCCTCAGCCAGGAGTTGTGCCTGGCACCGGACGTTGGGTGCCACAGGAGCTGTGCCTGGCACCGGACATTCGGTGATGGGCTCCTGCCCAGCTCTCTGAGCTCACTCCAGTGTCCAGCGTCTCTGAGCTGCTGCGGCAGGAGGTCCCTGGTCTGCGCTTCTGCCCTTGCTCAGCTTCACTTCTACGCTTCCCAGCCTTGACAGAGCGGGGGCCGCACACCAGAGGCGCAGGTTCCTTAGAGGTTATGGAGTATCACAGTCTCACAGTATCACCAGGGTTGGAAGAGACCTCAAAGCTCATCAAGTCCAACCCATCACCACAGACCTCAAGACCAGACCATGGCACCAAGTGCCACGTCCAAACGCGCCTTGAACACCTCCAGGGACGGTGACTCCACCACCTCCCTGGGCAGCCCATTCCAGCAGTCAACGACTCTCTCAGGCAAGAACTTTCTCCTCACCTCCAGCCTAAACTTCCCCTGGCACAGCTTGAGACTGTGTCCTCTTGTTCTGCTGCTGCTTGCCTGAGAGAAGAAGGTAACCTCCCCCTGCCTACAACCACCCT
This sequence comes from Eubucco bourcierii, assembly GCA_013396675.1. NCBI lineage: Eukaryota > Metazoa > Chordata > Aves > Piciformes > Ramphastidae > Eubucco > Eubucco bourcierii. The sequence goes on from VWZE01024664.1 coordinate 12,948, forward strand.
TCAGGTAGTTGTAGACAGCAATAAGGTCCCCCTTGATCCTCCTCTTCTCCAAGCTAACCAATCCCAGCTCCCTCACAGCCTCTCTCCATAGGGCTGTGCTCAAGGCCTCTCCCCAGCCTCGTTGCCCTTCTCTGGACAC
>VWZE01024667.1:3749-16862 GCA_013396675.1 Eubucco bourcierii
TGGGGCAGGGGCCGCCGGCGTGGGGCAGGGCACCAGGGCAGCAGCGAAGCCGCTGGCCTGGGCACCGCGTTCTGACGGACCCCAGCTGCTGCGGTCACCAGTTGAGGCTGCGGGCAGGGCTCTGCGCTGCCCTCCCGGCCCGGGGCTGCGGAGCCGGCGACGTTACCGGCGGCGTTACCGGCACAGGCTGAGGGCAGGGCTCTGCGCTGCCCTCCCGGCCCGGGGCGGCGTTACCGGCGCCGTTACCGGCAGCGTGCGCCTGATCCTCCTGCCCCAAAGGCATTGCCGCAAGGCAGATGGTGGCGGAGCGGGATGGGGACAGCGTTCCCGGTGCCGGCCTTGGGCTGGGCGCGGGAGCAGGGCTGGCACAGGAGGAGGCTCGGCAGACGCTGGCAGCCGGCGCTGGCACAGGTTGGCACACTCAGAGCGCCCAGGCGGGCGCCCAGCCAGCGGGGGCAGAGGTGCCCGCGGCGGTGTCGGGGTTCAAAGAGAGCCTCTCAGCGGCTGTGCGTGCAGGAGGAATGCTTGCAGCCTGCGAGCTCTCGACGGGAGCCTGCCCCTTCCCTCCGGGTGGGTTATAAATAATCCATCGCCTGCGTCCCGGGGGCCTCGAAGGAACAGGGATTGGTAAAAATAAACACAGGGCACAGAGCTGAGAGCCTGGAAGCCAGGTGTGAGAATGGAGTAGTGCTGAAGGGTGGCTCCGGAACCCAGCTCCTGCCTGCCAGGCTGTGACATGGCTGCAGTCTGCTGCAGAACAGATCCTGTGGCACCTCTCTTGGATTCACAGCATGGGTTGGGCTGGAAGGGACCTCAAAGCTCATCCAGCTCCAGCCCCTGCCATGGGCAGGGACACCTCCACCAGCCCAGCGTGCTCGAGGCCTCATCCAGCCTGACCTGCAGCACCTCCACAGCCTCCCTGGGCAACCTGTGTCAGTTTCTCCCCATCCTCACTGCCAACAATTTCTTCCTCCTCTCCACTCTCACTCTCCCCTCTCCCAGCTCAAAGACATTGGCCCTTAGCCTGGCACTGCCAGCCCTTGCCACAAGTCCCTGCCCAGCTCTCTTGGGGTCCTTCAGCTACTGCCAGGCTGCACTGAGCTCTCCCTGCAGCCTTCTCCTCTCCAGACCAAACATCAACTTTCCCAGCCTGTCCCCACAGCAAAGCTGCTCCAGCCCTCCGAGCATCTCCATGGCCTCCTCTGGACCTTCTCCAGCAGTTCCATGTCCCTCCCATGCTGGGGGCATCTTCAGTGCTACCAAATGCCCACACAATATCCACAACCCACCTGTGACCTCAGACCACACCATGCAAAGGAAATCACAGAATGGCTCAGGTTGGAAGTGAGCTCAGAGCTCATCTGCTCCAACCTCACCACCATGCCCAGAGACACCTCTCACCTAGACTCAGCTGCTCAGGGCCTCACCCAGCCTGGCCTGCAGTACCCCCAGGCAGGAGGCAGCCACAGCCTCCCTGGGCAGCCTGTGCCAGGCTCCTTGAACACCTCCAGGGAGGTTGTGGAGCACAGAATCACAGAATGTGATCAGAGATCAGAGATCATCCTGTGATTCTGTGCTCCACAGCCTCCCTGGCAGCCTGTGCCAGGCTCTCACCACCCTCACACTGCACAACTTCTTCCTCATCTCCAGCCCAACCCTGCTCTGCCTCAGCTCCAAACCATTCCCCCTTGGCCTGGCTCTGTATCCCTTGTGGAACCACAGAACTGAGCCCTTTGCTGCCATGCTGCAGGCTGCAGGAGAGGTGCTGAGCTGTTTGATTGCCTATAGCTCCACTTTCATTCCCCCTGAGTATGTCCAAGTTGCAGCTACAATCAGTGTAGGAGCCCCCCCCCCCAATGCAGGAGGGCTTCCCAGCCCTGCATGCAGCCCCTGCAGTGCTCCCAGGCTTTCCTCCAGGTTGCTGAGGAGGGCCCAGGGCAGTGCAGGCTCCCTGGGGCATGCCTGGGCTGGCTCCATGCTGCAGCTCAGGTGTGCTGCATCCAGGCCCTGTTTGCAGAGCTCTGAGCACCCTGAGCTTGTCAGGTTAGGGGGGTGCACCCATGGGAGCCTGATGCCTTGCAGGCAAAGGGGCACTGGTGCCAGGTTTAGGCCAGCAGAGCACTCGGTCTCTGCAGCTGGCCCAGTCTCTCCTCTGACCCACAGGTGCCCTGGAGTCCATTAGAAGGGCTGTGGTTAGAACATCCAGGGAGGTTCTCCTGCCCCTCTCCTCTGCCCTGCCCAGGCCACAGCCGGAATCTTGTGTCCAGCTCTTGGCCCCTCAGCTCCAGGAGCTCAGGGAAGTGCTGCAGAGAGCCCAGCCCAGGGCCAGAGCTGCTGCAGGCAGTGAACAGCTCCTGTGGGGCCAGGCTGAGGGAGCTGGGGCTGGCAGCTGGCAGCAGAGGAGCCTGAGGGCTGCCCTCAGTGCTGTGCTAAAGATGTGCATGAACCTAGCCAGGCTCTGCCCAGGGGTGGCCAGGGGCAGCACAAGGGGCATTGGGTGCCAGCTGGAGCAGAGGAGGTGCCACAGGAACAGGAGGGAGAACTTTGTGCCTGTGAGGGTGCTGGAGGCCTGAAGCAGGCTGCCCAGAGAGGCTGTGGAGTCTTCTGCTCCGGAGGGATTCCAAACCTCCTGGGTGCTGCCCAGGGAGGTTGTGGATGTTCCCCTTCCTGGAGGTCAATACCAGCTTGGACAGGAAAATCTTCATCACCCATCCTGGCTCTGAACACCTCTGGGGAGCTGGAGTGGCAGGAGGGCTTCAGAAGGCAGTGATGAGGTTAATTAAGCCAGGAACATCTGGAGCTTGCCTGGCAGAACTCGATGAGCAAGCTGGGCTGGATGCCTCCAGGAGCAGGTAACCTGGCAGCAGTTCTCCTGAACTCAGGGCATGTCTGGATTTGGTGGGGTTGCTGCTCACAGAGGTGTGAGACAGGTGCTGCAGCCACAGAGCCTGGTGGCTGGAAAGCAAAAGTGCAGACTTGCAGCTGAAGAAAGTCTGAGGTTTGCCTCTAGGCTTCTCTGCCTGCCTGTCAGTATGGTGAGCTTCCTGAGGGTCTGCTCTACCCTCCTCACTCATCCTCAGGCAGCAGAGAGTGCAGTGGCATTGGAGGGCTGAGCACAGCCATGGCAGTGGCTTCATGAAAGGACACCAAAGTTAGAAAGCCAGGCTGGGTGAGGAGTGGCTGAGAGCAGCCTGGAGAAGGCCCTGGGGGTGTGAGTTGGTGCCCAAGTGCCCAGCAGGCAGCACTGGTGGCTGGCAGCCCAGAGGCAGCTGTGTGCTGGCTGCAGGCAGAGCAGGGAGAGCAGCAGCACAGGGAGGGGATTCTGCCCCTCTGCTCTGCTCTGCTCAGCCCTCACCTGCAGCACTGCCTCCAGCTCTGGGGAAGCAGCACAAGAGGGACCTGGAGCTGCTGGAGAGGCTCCAGAGGAGGCCATGGAGGTGATGAGAGGCTGCAGAAGCTCTACTGTGGGCACAGGCTGGCAGAGTTGGGGCTGTGCAGCCTGGAGAAGAGAAGGCTGCAGGGAGAGCTCAGAGCAACAGGAGCTGAAGGGCTCCAGGAGAGCTGGGCAGGGACTTACTTGTGTCAAGGGCTGAGAGAGGGGAGATTGAGAGTGGAGAGGAGGAAGAAATTGTTGAGAGGGAGGGTGGGGAGAGACTGGCACAGGCTGCCCAGGGCTGTGGCTGCCCCTGCCTGGAGGTGTTTTAAGGCCAGGCTGGATGAGGCCTTGAGCACCCTGGGCTGGTGGGAGGTGTCCCTGCCCCTGGCAGGGGCCTGGAGCTGAATGATTTTTGGGGTCCCTTCCAGCCCAGCCCACTGCATGGTTGTGGCATTTACTCCTCGTGGCCTCTGGGCAGGTCCTTGCCCGTGGGCAGCCACTCGGTGCCACAGGTCAGTGCCTGTGCTGAGCTAGGGCATAGCCAGCAGCAGCTGCTGCTGAGGCCTGGCCTGCCCCTGGGCACCACCAGGGTTCTGTTCCTGGCAGGAGGCGTTGGGTGGTTGTGCTTCACAGGCTCTACTCACAGAGCACTGCCCTCTGAACTGCACCAAGGGGGTACAGGAGCTGCCAGCCTGCCCGGGCACTGCCCTGGCTGCATGCATGAGCCATGGCTTCAGACAGCTCTGCAGGTGTCCTCTGCACCTGGGGATGGAGAAGTCTTGGGCAGAGAGGGACAATTTTAGCTGCAAACTTCATTTGAGTCCTAGGTGAGGTCCTTGGAGGTGGAGAGGGCTGCAGAGGTGCAGCTCAGTGAGGAAGGGCTGAGACGGTTGGGGCTGGAGAGGAGCAGCCTGAGGGGGACCTCACCAGTGCTGATCAACACTCCAGGGGTGGCTGCCAGCAGGGTGGGACCAGGCTGTGCTCAGTGGTGCCCAGGGACAGGCCGAGGGGCAGTGGGCACAGACTGGAGCATCAGAAGTTCTGTCTGAAGGTGAGGAGGAGCTAATTGAAGGGCCTGAAGCAGGCTGCCCAGAGAGGTGCTGGAGTCTTCATCTCTGGAGGCATCCAAACCCCACCTGGATGTGTTCCTGTGTGATCTGCTCTAGGTGACCCTGCCTTGGCAGGGGGTTGGACTGGGTGGGCTCTGGATGTCCCTTCCAGCCCCTGCCACCCTGTGCTCTTGTGTTCTGCACCTCTTGTCTCTGCAGCTCTCTTCTCCTTGGCCTCCTTGCTTAGCTACCCTGCTGCTGTGCCAGCCTCACCGTGGGTGGCTATTTCTGGAGTGCAGAGACATTGCCTCTGCCCTGCTTCTGGGCTCTCTCTGGCTGTCGTGGCAGTGGAGCCCAGCAGGCTGCCCTGCCACCTGCCCTGGCTGGCAGCTGTGCCCGCTCCTGCTGCCCTCGCCCCGCACACAGCCTCAGAAGAAGGCAAAGGATCTGTTACTAAAATAAAGTGAGCTGAGGGCCCAGGGGCTGGTTTCCTGGAAAGCATGGGGAGCTTGCCTAGGGCAGGGAAGCTCCTCTGCAACCTCTCCTGGGGCCTTGCCTTTGGCAGCAAGTGGTGCACATCCCCAAACTCTCTGTGGCACCTGGGGCACCTCAGTCCTTTGGCCTTGGTGAGTGGAAGTGCCCCAAGCTCTGGAAGGAGGAACACCCAGTGCCCACTGGGCAGGAGCCAAGGCCAGTCTGTGAGATCCCTAGGACAGAGAGGGGGTCTTGTCCCTACTGCTGTGACCTCACAGCAGCTCAGACTCACACTTGTTCAGGGTGATCAGGGGGCAGGAGCACCTCTGCTGTGGGCACAGGCTGGCAGAGTTGGGGCTGTGCAGCCTGGAGGAGAGAAGAGAAGGCTGCAGGGAGAGCTCAGAGCAGCCTGGCAGTGCCTGAAGAGCTCCAGGAGAGCTGGGCAGGGACTTTTGGCAAGGGCTGGCAGTGCCAGGCTGAGGGCCAATGGCTTTGAGCTGGGAGAGGGGATGAGGAAGGAATTGCTGGCAGTGAGAGTGGGGAGAGACTGGCACAGGAGTCTTTTCCAACCCACTCTGGGGTTCTGTAATCATTGTGAGTTCAAACACAGATCTCTGAGCCCCCTCAGAGCATGGCAGAGGCTGACCCAGGAGCCTGTCTCTTGGTTTATGTCTTTCTGCCTTCTCTGTTGGTGAACTCCAGCTCTGACCTGTGGCAGGCAGTGCCTGCTCCCTCCGCTCCGTGACTGCACAAGCACAGGCCCTGTCTGCAGCTCCCACATGGCTTTGTTCTCTGACCTTGACAGGCTCCATCCGAGGTGTCCCTGCAGCTCCATGGCACCGGCAGCTGCCCTGTCATGGGAGCCTGATAAGCACTGCCATGGGCTGGGAAGCAGCCACCTCCTGCCTCTGCTTCAGGTCTAGATAAGGACACAGGCAGGAGAGGAGCCTAAGGTATAAATACACATGTGGGAAAGCTTCGCTCTCAGCTGTGGAGTCTCAGAGTCACAGAAGGGTCTGGGCTGGAAGGGACCTGCAGAGNTACTCCTCGTGGCCTCTGGGCAGGTCCTTGCCCGTGGGCAGCCACTCGGTGCCACAGGTCAGTGCCTGTGCTGAGCTAGGGCATAGCCAGCAGCAGCTGCTGCTGAGGCCTGGCCTGCCCCTGGGCACCACCAGGGTTCTGTTCCTGGCAGGAGGCGTTGGGTGGTTGTGCTTCACAGGCTCTACTCACAGAGCACTGCCCTCTGAACTGCACCAAGGGGGTACAGGAGCTGCCAGCCTGCCCGGGCACTGCCCTGGCTGCATGCATGAGCCATGGCTTCAGACAGCTCTGCAGGTGTCCTCTGCACCTGGGGATGGAGAAGTCTTGGGCAGAGAGGGACAATTTTAGCTGCAAACTTCATTTGAGTCCTAGGTGAGGTCCTTGGAGGTGGAGAGGGCTGCAGAGGTGCAGCTCAGTGAGGAAGGGCTGAGACGGTTGGGGCTGGAGAGGAGCAGCCTGAGGGGGACCTCACCAGTGCTGATCAACACTCCAGGGGTGGCTGCCAGCAGGGTGGGACCAGGCTGTGCTCAGTGGTGCCCAGGGACAGGCCGAGGGGCAGTGGGCACAGACTGGAGCATCAGAAGTTCTGTCTGAAGGTGAGGAGGAGCTAATTGAAGGGCCTGAAGCAGGCTGCCCAGAGAGGTGCTGGAGTCTTCATCTCTGGAGGCATCCAAACCCCACCTGGATGTGTTCCTGTGTGATCTGCTCTAGGTGACCCTGCCTTGGCAGGGGGTTGGACTGGGTGGGCTCTGGATGTCCCTTCCAGCCCCTGCCACCCTGTGCTCTTGTGTTCTGCACCTCTTGTCTCTGCAGCTCTCTTCTCCTTGGCCTCCTTGCTTAGCTACCCTGCTGCTGTGCCAGCCTCACCGTGGGTGGCTATTTCTGGAGTGCAGAGACATTGCCTCTGCCCTGCTTCTGGGCTCTCTCTGGCTGTCGTGGCAGTGGAGCCCAGCAGGCTGCCCTGCCACCTGCCCTGGCTGGCAGCTGTGCCCGCTCCTGCTGCCCTCGCCCCGCACACAGCCTCAGAAGAAGGCAAAGGATCTGTTACTAAAATAAAGTGAGCTGAGGGCCCAGGGGCTGGTTTCCTGGAAAGCATGGGGAGCTTGCCTAGGGCAGGGAAGCTCCTCTGCAACCTCTCCTGGGGCCTTGCCTTTGGCAGCAAGTGGTGCACATCCCCAAACTCTCTGTGGCACCTGGGGCACCTCAGTCCTTTGGCCTTGGTGAGTGGAAGTGCCCCAAGCTCTGGAAGGAGGAACACCCAGTGCCCACTGGGCAGGAGCCAAGGCCAGTCTGTGAGATCCCTAGGACAGAGAGGGGGTCTTGTCCCTACTGCTGTGACCTCACAGCAGCTCAGACTCACACTTGTTCAGGGTGATCAGGGGGCAGGAGCACCTCTGCTGTGGGCACAGGCTGGCAGAGTTGGGGCTGTGCAGCCTGGAGGAGAGAAGAGAAGGCTGCAGGGAGAGCTCAGAGCAGCCTGGCAGTGCCTGAAGAGCTCCAGGAGAGCTGGGCAGGGACTTTTGGCAAGGGCTGGCAGTGCCAGGCTGAGGGCCAATGGCTTTGAGCTGGGAGAGGGGATGAGGAAGGAATTGCTGGCAGTGAGAGTGGGGAGAGACTGGCACAGGAGTCTTTTCCAACCCACTCTGGGGTTCTGTAATCATTGTGAGTTCAAACACAGATCTCTGAGCCCCCTCAGAGCATGGCAGAGGCTGACCCAGGAGCCTGTCTCTTGGTTTATGTCTTTCTGCCTTCTCTGTTGGTGAACTCCAGCTCTGACCTGTGGCAGGCAGTGCCTGCTCCCTCCGCTCCGTGACTGCACAAGCACAGGCCCTGTCTGCAGCTCCCACATGGCTTTGTTCTCTGACCTTGACAGGCTCCATCCGAGGTGTCCCTGCAGCTCCATGGCACCGGCAGCTGCCCTGTCATGGGAGCCTGATAAGCACTGCCATGGGCTGGGAAGCAGCCACCTCCTGCCTCTGCTTCAGGTCTAGATAAGGACACAGGCAGGAGAGGAGCCTAAGGTATAAATACACATGTGGGAAAGCTTCGCTCTCAGCTGTGGAGTCTCAGAGTCACAGAAGGGTCTGGGCTGGAAGGGACCTGCAGAGCTCCCCCAGCCCAAGCCCTGCACTCAGCAGGGACATCTCCACCAGAGCAGGTTGCTCACAGCCCTGTCCAGCCTCACCTTCAACACCTCCAGGCATGAGGCCTCAACCCCCTCCCTGGGCAGCCTGCTGCAGGGTTCCAGCAGCCTCCTGCTGCAGAACTTGTTCCTCACAGCCAGCCTCAATCTGCTCTGCTCTCATTCCAAACCACTGCCCCTGGTGCTGTCCCTGCAGGCCTTTGGGCACAGTCCCTCTGCAGCCTGCTCTGAGCCCCTGCAGGCACTGGCAGCAGCTCTGAGCTCTGCCTGGAGCCTTCTCCTCTGCAGGCTGCACCTCCCCAGCTCCCTCAGCCTGGGCCTCCTCTGGCTCCTCTCCATCATCTCCATGTCCTTCCTGTGTGGAGGGCTCCACAGCTGGCCCCAGCCCTGCAGGTGAGGTCTGAGCAGAGCAGAGGGGCAGGATCCCCTCTCCAGCTCTGCCTACACTGCTTTGGATGCAGCCCAGGCTGCCCTGGAGCCCTTCAGCCACTGCAAGGCTGCTCTGAGCTCTCTCTGCAGGCTGCACAGCCCCAACTCTGCCAGCCTGTGCCCACAGCAGAGATTCCCCAGCCCTCTCAGCATCTTGGTGGCCTCCTCTGGCTCCTCTCCAGCAGCTCCATGTCCTTCCTGTGTTGAGGGCTCCAGATCTGACCCCAGCCCTGCAGGTGAGGTGTCCCCAGGTCAGAGCAGAGCAGAACAGAGGGGCAGGATGCCCTCTCTCCATCTCTGCCCATGCTGCCTTTGCCTCAGCCTAGGCTGTCACACAGTGCAAATATTTTGCCACTGCAAGCTGAGAAGACACCCAGGTGGATTGTGTTTGTCTGGAGGAGATTAACTTTGGAGGTGGAGAGATCCATGTGGAATCTTACCTTTGGAAGTCTGCAGGTGCAAAACAGACCAAATAATGCCAGGGGTCGGAGTGCCAGCGAGAGGGAGCATTGCTGGGGCTGGCCAGGGCCACCCCTCTGGTGTGGCCTGGCACAGAAGGGCTGCTTGGTCCTCAGGGGGCTCTTCTCAGCTGCTCCTGTGGCCTTGATCACCCTGGGCTCATGGGAGGTGTCCCTGCCATGGCAGGGGTCAGAGCTGGGTGATGTGTGAGGTCCCTTCCCAGCCCCAGCAGTCTGGTCCCACGAGGCGGTGACTCCGCGGTGCTGTGAGTGCTGTCCCTGGCAGGGCAGACCTTGGAGCTCTCAGCTGGGCTGCCCCTGACAGGTTCTGCTCTCTGCTTGCTGCACTGCACAGCTTTTGTGCTGCTGTGGAGGAGCACTGAAGTGGCTCAGTGGCTGCTGCAGCTCAAGCAGCTCAGCTCCAGGCACTTGTGCATAGAACCTCAGAACTGTTTGGGCTGGAAGAACCCTTCCAGACAATCCCAGCACCACCATGGGCACCAAACCATGGGTCTGGAACACCTCCAGGCATGGGCACTCCACCACCTCCCTGGGCATCCTCTGCCAATCACTAACCACTCCTGTGGGAAAGAATTTTCCCTCGTCTCCGTGTGAGGATGGAGCCACAGTGAAGCCTCCTTCAAGGTCCCCTGAGCTCTTGTTGACTTCCACCTGAGCTGGCAGGAGATTGATTTCTTCATCTCAAGGAGAAGCATTGGAGGAGGAGGAGAATTTCCTGCAGTGATTGCCTGGGAGGGTTCAGAAAGCTGTGGGGTTTCAAATCTCTGTTTTTCAGACAGAGACCTTTCCAGAGCCAGGGGGAGGATGTCCCAGCCTGAGCCATTGACCTGAACAATATTTTTTAGTGATTAAAAAGGAACGAGCAGTGTTGACAGTTCTGCCTCCTGCCCTGGCAGCAGCACTGAAGTGTGGCAAGGGCATGAAAAATGAGGCAGACATCTGCACTGCTGGAGAAGAGTGAGGAGCTGAAGGGCAGAACCCTTCAGAGGGTGAGGAATGTCCAGAGGGGTTTGAAACCAGCTGAGAAACAGCAATGCAAAGAAGGATTGAGGCAGAGTACCAAGTAGAGAGGCAGAACTCACAGAGTCACAGACTGCATTGGGCTAGGAAGGACCCCAAAGGGCATCTTGCCCAGCCCCCTGCACCCAGCAGGGGCACCTCCAGCTGGAGCAGGCTGCCCAGGGACACAGCCAGGCTGAGCCTCAATATCTGCAGGGATGGAGCCTGCACCGCAGCCCTGGGCAGCCTGTGCCAGTCTCTGCCTACCCTCACTCTGCACAACTCCCTCCTAATGTCCAACCTCATTCTGCCCTGCTCCAGTTCCAAAGCACTGCCCTCAGCCTGTGCCCACAGGCCCTGCTGAACAGTCCCTGCCAGGCTGCCTGCAGGTGCCCTGCAGACACTGAACTGCAGCTCTGAGCTCTGCCTACAGTCTTCTCTTCTCCAGGCTGCACAATCCCAAATCTCCAGGCCTGTGCCCACAGCAGAGCTTCTGCAGCCTCTCATCACCTCCATGGCCTCCTCTGGACCATCTCCAGCAGCTCCAGGTCCCTCTTGTGCTGCTTCCCCAGAGCTGGAGGCAGTGCTGCAGGTGAGGGCTGAGCAGAGCAGAGCAGAGGGGCAGAATCCCCTCCCTGTGCTGCTGCTCTCCCTGCTCTGCCTGCAGCCAGCACACAGCTGCCTCTGGGCTGCCAGCCACCAGTGCTGCCTGCTGGGCACTTGGGCACCAACTCACACCCCCAAGGCCTTCTCCTGTAGGCTGCTCTCAGCCACTCCTCACCCAGCTGGATCTGTGCTGGGGATTTCTCCCTTTTAGACTTTGATTCATCCACACTGAGACTTTGATTCACCAGCTCAGAGGTGTTCCCAGGCTCAGGCAAGCCTTTGCCTTCACCCAGGAACTAAATTGGCCCCAGGCTTGCTCTAGGGGAGTCACTGCTGCTGCTGCTGCATTTCAGCAGTCCTGCAGCCTGTGGGCTAATGAGTCTCTGGGGAGCTGAGGACACAGCTGAGTCCCAGGCAGACCTTGCTGGGTTTGCTGGCTGCATGGGGGTGGTGAAATGCCAGCAGGGCTGGGACTGCTCAGGCACTCAGGATTGCATCTTCCTCTCTGCTAGCTTAAAATGCTCCTGTGAGAAGCTCCTGAGCAGATTGAGGTTAAACTTCAGTTAGCAGGTGGATCTGTCTGCTTTGATCAGACCAGGGCTCCCCAGGGGACTCCCAGCCCCCTCCTCAGGACGTGCAGTGACTGAGGGCCAGGCTGTGTGCCCAGCATTGGCATGCAGGAAGCAGCCCCGCGGCTGCTCTTTGATGGCAGTGCCCAGCACGGGGGTCTGTGGCACAGGTCCCCTGTGGCTGCCTCTTGCTATCTGGGTGATTTGCTTCATGTCCCACCCCAGGCACTTTGTCTTGTGCAGGAGCAGCATGATCAAACCCCCCCAGCTGCTTGTCCTGCCCTTCTCCAGCAAACCTGCCAGGGTCCTCCCTGCTGCCGCCGCAAGCAGAGCTCAGCTCCTTAGCACTCTCGGAGCCCAGCAGAGCATCTTTCCCTTGCAGCAGTATGCAAATTGCCTTTTGATTCATTAAGAAGCTGAGCATTGAGACAGTTGGCATCCAGGAGTTGTGTTTGCAGCTAGACAGACCTGCCCGGGGGCAGCCTGGGGCACAGCGTGGCTGCCAGTGCCCCTGGGCACCCTGCTGGAGGGCATGCTCGGGAAGGCTGCGGAGCAGGAAGTTGCTTACCCTGGGCAGCCAGGGCAGGGCAGGAGCAGCTGGAGGTGCAACCTGAGCTCTCCAAGCTGTGGGGACACCTGGCAGTGATGTGGGGACAGGGTGGTCACAGGTAGTGCAGGGGCATGCCCTGAGGGGGACGCGGGGCGCAGAGGGGTGCCCAGGTGGTGGCACTCAGCTGGAAAGGCCAAATGCCAGTGCCTAGCAGCTGCCCGGTGCTGGCGTGCAGGGTGGGTCAAGGTCAGGTGCTGGTCTGCATCCCCCTGTGGCTGCTATGGGATAACCTCTGCTCCACTCATCCTCTGGCTGCCTGAGCAGCACTTGGCACCGGGGAGGGATCAGGATCATGTGGCTGGGGGGTGGAGAGGGCAAAGCTGCTGCCAGAAGGGCAAGGGCCAGCCCGATCTGGGGGGGTTAAGGCTGCCCCAAGCCACTAGCTGAAGCCAGCCTCTGCCGTCGTTCCTTTCCTGGGCTGAGGGAGAGGATCTGCAGGAGCCCTGCAGGCTGCTGTGGGCTCTGCAAAGGGAGCTGCAGAGTGAGGCTGAGAGCTGAGAGGCTCCACGGCCTGGGCTGGGGCTCTGCTCACAGGTGGAGCCACAGAAGGGTTTGGTGTGGAAGGGACCTCAGAGAGCATCTACCCCAGCCCCTGCTGTACCCAGGGACACCTCTCAGCTGGACTCAGCTGCTCAAGGTCTCATCCAGCCTGGCCTTGAACACCTCCAGGCAGCCCTCCCTGGGCAGTCTGTGCCAGGCTTTCACCACCCTCACACTGCACAACTTCTCCCTCAGCTCCAGCCCAACCCTGCTCTGCCTCAGCTCCAAACCATTCCCCCTTGGCCTGGCTCTGGACACCCTCAGCAAAAGTCTCTCTGCAGCCTTCCTGCAGGATCCCTTCAGGCACTGGCAGCAGCTCTGAGGTGCCCCTGGGGTGCCCTCCAGGCTGTGTGGTTGTGTTCTGTGGTTGGCAGGAGCAGTTTTCAGACTCTGTGGTCGTTTTCAGGGCAAGCCCTGAATCTCTGCTGAGCTTCGTGCCCCTGGGAGTGGCACAGAGCCTGGCTGCAGGGGTCTGGGTGGGAGCCCTGGGAGCAGCTCCTGCCCTTGTGCTGTGCTCTGCAGCACTCAGCTCTGGGTGCTCCGTGGGACCCTCAGCAGGAGGCTGAGCAGCTCTGTTGGGGGGCTGCTGTGGGCCGCAGGGGACAGCTCTGCTGCAGGCTCTGCTGGGGCTGTGTGCCCAGGCTGTGGCACAGGCACGGCCAAGGTAGAACCACAGAATGGCTGGAAGGAACCTCCCAAGGTCACCCAGTCCAACCCCTGCGGTCAGCAGGGACCTCCTCCACTAGAGCAGCTTGTTCAGAGCCTTCTTGATCCTGACCTTGAATATCTCCAGGGATG
>VWZE01024667.1:16974-35454 GCA_013396675.1 Eubucco bourcierii
CTCCAGCTTCTCATCACCTCCATGGCCTCCTCTGGAGCCTCTCCAGCAGCTCCAGGTCCCTCTTGTGCTGCTTCCCCAGAGCTGGAGGCAGTGCTGCAGGTGAGGGCTGAGCAGAGCAGAGCAGAGGGGCAGAATCCCCTCCCTGTGCTGCTGCTCTCCCTGCTCTGCCTGCAGCCAGCACACAGCTGCCTCTGGGCTGCCAGCCACCAGTGCTGCCTGCTGGGCACTTGGGCACCAACTCACACCCCCAAGGCCTTCTCCTGCAGGCTGCTCTCAGCCACTCCTCAGCCAGCCTGGAACTGTGCTGGCAGTGCCCTGGCCCAGCATCTCCCGGGGTGGGTTTGCCTGCTTTGTGCCCAGCGCTGCAGGCGCTGCATGGAAGGCTCCGGCGCTGCCCCTCGGAAACCTCCCTGGCAGAGGTGCTCCAGGGGCTCTAACCTGGGCTCTGGGTAATGACCATTTCATTTCTACAGCCTGATGGTCTCAACTGGCAGCGTGGCTGGCTGGTGCTGGCAGCAGCCTGGGCGAGGCAGCTGCACCTTGGTGTAACAGGAGCTGTGCCCTCTGCCACCCAACTGATCATTAATGCCTCTCTGTCCTGTTTCAGCTCCTCTCCACCCTGCTCTCTCTAATGGTCTTTATGCTGTTTTTTGCTTAGCTTATCAAGCAGCAGATTCTCTCCCTCCAGCTTAGGAAGGTAAAAAACTACATTGCATTAAAACTGCTCTGACCAAATCACTTGGCTGGGCCTGACTGCACCAGACTAACCTGTCCTGCTTCGGTACTAACCCTTAGAGGCCGAGCTGAGGTGATGCTAAGGGCCTGGCACTGCACGGGTGGTGCCTAACCCCTGCTGGCACTGCCCACAGCACAGTGCTGCTCAGCTCTGCGTTAAGGTGCAAGGAGCATTCCTCGTCCTTAGCCCGAGGGTGGGTGTTGAGCCACTTCTGATGTGAGAGGGAGACTTCCATGCAGAGGCACTCAGCGTCTGGGGAGCCTGCCCCGAGGCTTTCACAGCACACAGAGGGCTCTGCTCCCGCTGCCACCTTCTGAAGACTCATCCCTTCCAACCCTGCCCTGCAGGGCTGCCCTTTGCCCCCTCTGGAAATGGGCTGGCAGTGCCAGTTTGCTGCAGGAGCCGGCAGAGGAATGCCCAAGGAGGGACAGGCCTCCCCTTGGCCTCTCCCAGCTCTGGAGCTCTTGGACTGCTCACCCAAAAATCCAGGACAGCAGGCTCGGGCTGCAGCTGCTGGCTCCTCAGCTCCCCTCTTCCTGCAGGCTGCTTCTGCATGGAAGTCCCCTCTGGTGTGAAAGGCTACTGAATGGCAGGGTGCTGCCAGGCTGCTGCTGCAGCAGGGGAGAGAGGCTGCCCCTTTGCACTGGGTTTCTGGAATGCCAGGAATGCCTGGTTTAGAGAGAATTGGAACTGGAGGAGGCTGCTGGAGTGCAGTCAGCTGAGAGGTGCTTCAGTCTCTGAAGCTGCCATGTCCAACACCTTGGGGTTTGGAGAGGTGGAATTAGACCTGCCAGGGCTTCCTGCCAGGGGTTCTGGGCAAGGCTCCTCTGCTGTCCCTGCAGAGCCCCTGGGGAGCTGCACTGCCAAACCATTCAGTAGCCTTTGTGGTTTGCACTGAGCGGACCAGCCTTACTCCTGGTGCCAGCCTGGTGGCCTGGCACTGGGATTAAACTTGGTCCCAAGTGTCACTGTGTGTGTGTGCATCACCTGGGTGTGTTTTAAGGTGCTGATCTGTTTGCTCTCCTGCTGGGGTATGAAATGTCCTTTGATGCTTGGGAAGTTCTTGATGTGGATCCGAAAGGCATTTACTGGTTTAGGGCTGGGGGTCTGCATCAAAGGGGGCATGGAGCCCCCACCAGTAACTGCCTTGGTACTGGATTGTCTGCCTGGCTCTTTGGGAATGGGAGTTTTGCCTCTTAGGGTTGGAGTATGGAGAAGTTTCTCTGGTTTGAAACAGCTGTTTGCCCCCACAGCCCTTTCCTGGGCCTGTACTTGTGTTAAGAGCTGCTCGCCAGGGCCCGGGGCCCACTGATCTCCAGAGAAGTCTGAGCTGTGGCACCTGCTGTGTACCCCCCAGCCCTGTGTGCCAGGGTGCAGGCAGTGCTTGCAGCCCTTTCTCAGCAGCTGAGCTCGGTCTGCAGCAGCTCTGCCTGCCCCTCTGCCATGTGCTCACCCAGCTCAGTGCCTGGCAGCTGGCCGAGACTCGCGCTGCATCCTGGTTGGTTGTACCCAGGGGTTCACCTCCCTGCTCCCCTCCCAGCCCCACTCTAGCCCGAAGCCAGAGGGGAATTGCCTGTGCTGCAGCCTCCAGGTAAGTTTTCTGGGTGGATGGAGCAGGCAGCTGCTGGGGCTGGGGCTCTGCTGGTACCTTCAGCCGTGCAGGTCAGTCCCTGCCAGTGCAGCTAACCCTGCTGGGTGATGCCAGAGGTGAGGTTCCCTTTGGTTTTCTCTGCTTCCTCTGCAGGCAGAGCAGCAGCAGCAGCAGCAGCAGCAGCATCCTGCCTGCTTGCTGAGGGCTGCTTGGGAGGTCAGGGTCCTCCTGCATCCCTCACCACTGTGCTGTCAGCCTCCTGCTCAGGGCTGGAGCTGTCAGGAATGGGCTGGGGTTTTGTCCCACCTCTTGCATGTCTCATCTAGGAGCTGATCACTCCTTTGAGGGATGCCCTTCCCTGCTGACAGGGCTGCCAGCTGCCAGTTCCCTTGCCAGAGTTGCTGGCTGTCCTGAGGGCCTTCCCCTTGGAGCCTGGGGGTCCTGCTCTCCCCACATGTAAATGTGTGGTGTTTTAACTGCAGAGGGTAAAGGCAGTGAGGTTCTTCCCTTCCATGAGCCCCAGAGCTCCTGCTTGAGGACTCAGTTCCTCCAGTTCAGAAAGCCCAACTCTTCCCAGGCCTCCCTTAGTGCTGCTGCAGCAGGGCTGGCAGTGATCTGCTGCTGTCACTGAGCAGTGCTGGTGTGGCTGGGGAGCTCTGAGCTCCAATGTTGGCACTCTTTGGGCAGCTCCTGGCTGTTGAGGTGGCCCAGCCTGGCCCCATGGGGTGTACCCAGTGTGGGTTCAGCAGGGCATGGCTGTCAGCCTCACACCTGGGCCCTGAGCTCAGAGCTGCAGGCCAGGGTGCAGGGCTCCTTCTGTGGGCAGCAGGCAGCTTCTCTCCCTTCAGAGCCTCCCCAGAGGACTGCTTTTGGCAGGCTGAAACTGCTCATGAGTGCAGTGAACCCCCAGTGCCCAGCACACCACTGCTGCAGCAGTGCCAGAGCAGTGCCGGAGCAGTGCTGGAGCAGTGCTGGCAGTGGGAAGCTGACACTGGCAGGGTCTCCCCTGGAGCCTGCTGGCTGAGCAAGTTTCCCAGGAGAACCACAGAATCATTTTGGTTGGCAGAGGCCTTCAAGATCCCCAAGTCCAACATGAACCCAGCACTACCAGGGGACCACTAAGCCATGGCCCTTGGCACCACAGCTCCACAGCTTTGAAACCCCCCCCCCCCCCCCCCCTCCGCCAAGGATGGGGACTCTACCACTGCCCTGTGCAGCCTGGGCCAGGCTTTGCCAACCCTTTCAAAGGAGAAAATGTTCCTCAGGGCCAACCTGAACCTCTCCTGGCACAGCTTGAGGCCATTTGCTCTTGTTGTGCTGTAATCAAGGACTGAAAAGGCTCTCGATGTTCCTTACCCTGGTAGCACCAGGGCTAGGCCAAAGGGGACATGTGCCAGAGGACACTGCATTGACAGCCCCCCTAGGAGTGCCAGACCAGTCCCATGCCCTGCCCAGGACGGGCCCTGAGAGCACCCCCGGGTAGGAAGGGTGGGAGGGCAGGAGGCAGCTCACAGCAAGGAGGGCACCACAGGCTTGGGCGAGCAGGTAGGAAGTGGAAGCCTTTGGCACTGGCGGTGCTTGGATCTCTAAGAAATGCTTCTTGGCCCTTCCAGGAGCACCTTCTGTGCCATCATCTCCCAGCTGACCGAGGAGACCCAGCCCCTCTTCGAGACCACCATCCAGTCGCGCGCGGTCTGCGAGGACGCCGATGCCAAGTTCACCTGCGTAGTGACAGGTAAGGGCTGCAGCCTGGCACCAGTGCCCTGCCATGGGGGCAGCCCCACGGCACCTGCCAGCAGAGCTGCACCTCCATGGCACCTGGCAGCAGAGCTGCACCTCAGGGGCACCTGCCAGCAGAGCTGCACCTCCATGGCACCTGCCAGCAGAGCTGCACCTCAGGGGCACCTGGCAGCAGAGCTGCACCTCCGTGGCACCTGCCAGCAGAGCTGCACCTCAGGGTCACCTGGTAGCAGAGCTTCACCTCTGTGGCACCTGGCAGCAGAGCTGCACCTCCGTGGCACCTGGCAGCAGAGCTGCACCTCAGGGGCACCTGCCAGCAGAGCTGCACCTCCATGGCACCTGCCAGCAGAGCTGCACCTCAGGGGCACCTGCCAGCAGAGCTGCACCTCCATGGCACCTGCCAGCAGAGCTGCACCTCAGGGGCACCTGGCAGCAGAGCTGCACCTCAGGGGCACCTGCCAGCAGAGCTACACCTCCATGGCACCTGCCAGCAGAGCTGCACCTCAGGGGCACCTACCAGCAGAGCTGCACCTCAGGGGCACCTGGCAGCAGAGCTGCACCTCAGGGGCACCTGGCAGCAGAGCTGCACCTCAGGGGCACCTACCAGCAGAGCTGCACCTCCGCAGCTCTGCCCCGTGAAGGCTCCCTGGCTGTGGGGTGGCCTCCAGCTCTGCCTGCCTGGGGTGTCTGAAGAGGTTGTGAGGAGGCAGAGGCAGAGCCTGGCAGCTCAGGCTGAGCCCTGGGTAGGCCTGGCCAGGGGACACAGGCAGGGTGTAGAGAGAGTGCAGGCTGGGGAGCACCTGCTGGAGAGCAGCTCTGGGCAAAGGGACCTGGCAGTCCTGCTGAGCAGAAGGATGCCCACGAGCCAGCAGTGTGCCCTTGTGGCCAAGGGCCAAAGGCATCCTGGGGTGCATTAGAAGGTCCAGAGAGGTTCTCCTGCCCTGCTGAGGCCACAGCTGGAATCTTGTGTCCAGCTCTGGGCCCCTCAGCTCCAGGAGCTCAGGGAAGTGCTGCAGAGAGCCCAGCCCAGAGCCAAAGCTGCTGCAGGCAGTGAACAGCTCCTGTGGGGCCAGGCTGAGGGAGCTGGGGCTGGCAGCTGGCAGCAGAGGAGCCTGAGGGCTGCCCTCAGTGCTGTGCTAAAGATGTGCAGGGACCCAGCCAGACTCTGCCCAGGGATGGCCAAGGGCAGCACAAGGGGCACTGGGTGCCAGCTGGAGCAGAGGAGGTGCCACAGGAACAGGAGGGAGAACTTTGTGCCTGTGAGGGTGCTGGAGGCCTGGAGCAGGCTGCCCAGAGAGGCTGTGGAGTCTTCTGCTCTGGAGGCATTCCAAACTCCCCTGGATGTGCTGCTGTGTGCCCTGCCCTGGGTGCTCCTGCTCTGGCAGGGGGTTGGGCTGGGTGATCCCTGAAGATGCCTTCCTGTCCCTGCCACTCTGTGATTTGGGATGTGGCTGAGCCCAGCTGTGTGTCCATGAAGACTGTTGCTTGCTTGACCTCTTACAGCATCATGAAGAGGGTAGGAAGGGGACCCTGGAGATCCTTGAGCATCAGATGAAGGTGTTGGAGATCAAAGATGATCCCTGGAGGACCCTCCCAGCCCCTGGCATCCTGTGATTTCATGCCCCTTTTGAAGTGCTTAGGTCTGGCTCCTCTCACTGAGTTAAATTTTCCCCAGCTTCACCTTGAAGCTGATGGTTCCCTCCCACAAACTCCACCCCTCCCAGAGCCCAGCTGATGCCATTGGCTCCACAAAGGCTCTGCCAAGGTGAGGTGCATTTGTGCAGCTGAGCTCTGGGTCACTATGAGACTAGCAGACAGGTGGCAGGGTGGGAAGTGCCCAGCATGCTGAGTTTCCTTTCAGGAGGAATGAGAAGATATCCTTTGGTCAGCCCTACCAAGGAGGTCTTGGAAATGTCCATGTCCTTTCCAGCACCTCCCCAGGAAAGGCTGGAGGCTTCCTCACTGTCTGCTGCCCAGGAGTCACCTCTGCCTGGACCAGATCAGAGTACCCACGGCTTGAGGCAGGCCCAGTCTCTGTCCACTCTGCAGCCCTTGCTACAGACCATCCTTGCTCCTGGTAGGCAGGACTCTGCCCTCCAGCTCTGCTGTGCAGCACCACTCGGTGTGCATCACCAAGATGAAAGCTTCACCTGCTGCTGGTCTTATTTTCTGCTCCAGCGAAGGCAAATGCCAAGGAAGTGTCTTCAGCAGGCATTTTGTAGCTGCCCAATGAGATCGGGGTGGGGTCTTCATACACTTCAGTTAATAGACCTAAAAGATTCCATGGAAACATCCTTAAAATTGGCTGGACCAGCTGTGCCAGGTGGGCACATCCTGTATGTGGTCCTGTGGAGTGCTTTAGCAGCTCAGGATTCCTTAAGGAGAGAGGGACAGGAGGTGGCAATGAGCTCTGCCTGTAGGCCTGCTCTGTAGGACAGGGCTCAGCCCTGCCAGGATGTTTGCACTCACCTTGGGGACACACAGGGAGGACAGAAGTGGCAGTTGCACCCCTGGCTGCTGACCAGAGGGGAAGCAGCTGAGTCCCACTGCTGTGGCTGGGCTCAGGAACAGGTTGGCTCACAGACTGGCAAAGGGCAGGCTCTCAGCTGCTCCTCTTCTGACTCGAGCTACAGACATGGACACAAGACCTACAGTAACTCCTCAGTCTTTTTTTGCTGCTTCTTGGCCAATAGTGAGAGCTGCAGGAGAGCAGCAGGGACTTGCTGGCCATGGCCCAGGCAGGCAGCCAGGCACCAGTGTTGGCAGAGGCAATCTCCAGAGTGTGATATGTGGTGCAGGCAGAGGGAAACTTCCTGATGCTCCTGGGTGGCTGCACAAACCTCCTTTTGCCTGGCTCTGCCTGCTGCTGGTGGCCCTGCCATGTGATTTGATGTTTTTGGGTCAACTCCTGCATCGGTTGTGACAAAATGAGTCCCTCCTCTGTTCTGTGAGAGCAGTGGGAACCTTCCCAGTCACTGCTCCTCACAGAGCAGGGCACACCTTGCTTCTCTGCACCAACAGCTGTCTTGGGCACCTCCTTCCCAGTGAGAGGGCTTGGGGCTCTTGGGAGGATAAGGACATGGCCACATGGTCACAGTCAGAGAGCTGTGATCAGTGACTCTGTGTCCAGGTGGAGATCAGTGACAAGTGGAGCTCCACAGAGGTCAGTCCTGGGTCCAGTGCTCTTTAACATCTCTGTTTAAACATCTCTGGCAGTGGCACTGAGGCACCCTCAGCAGGTTTGCAGGTGGCACCAAGCTGTGTGGTGCCATGGACTCAACTGGAGGGCAGGGATAGCATCCAAAAGGCTCTGACAAGCTGGAGAAGTGCCCAGTGCCAGCTGCAGGAGGTTCAGCAAGTCACAGGGCAAGGTCCTGCAGCTGGGTTGGGCCAAGGCCAGGCACAAATCCAGGCTGGGTGCAGAGGGGTGAGAGCAGCCCTGAAGAAAGAGCCTTGTGGGTGCTGGGTGCTGAGCAGCTCCCCAGGAGCCAGCAGTGCCCTCCTGCAGCCCAGCAGGCAGCTGTGTGCTGGCTGCAGCCAGAGCAGTGTGGGCAGCAGGGCAGCAGAGGGGATTGTGCCCCTTGGCTCTGCTCAGACCTCACCTCCAATCCTGCTCCAGTGCTGCTGTGCCCAGCACAAGAAGGACTCAGAGCTGCTGGGCTGAGGCCAGAGGAGGGCACAGAGGTGATGCCAGGGCTGGAGCAACTCTGCTCTGGTCCACTCACCCTCCCAAAGCCTGCAGCAGGTCCAGCAGTGCCCCTCGGTGCTGGTGCTCCTGGATGCAGGGCAGGGCTGTGCAGCACAGCCTCCAGCACAGCAGGATGTCCTCCAGCAGCAGTGCTCCAGCAGGGTGGGCAGCACTGCAGGAGCCAGGAAACTGCTGTAGGCAAGGCAGTTGTTTGGCATGGAGCTGACCAGGTTTAGGTCAGACATTCCTCCTCCCAAAGCTCTTAAAGCCTGAGAAGCCTTCAGTGCTGTGGTGACCTTTCAGTAGCTCTCCAGAGCACTTCTGCTGAAAGCAGCTTGCTTTAGGGTGGGTTGTTTGGGCTGGGGATGAATTAGTCTGCTGAAAGCTGTGAAGGTGGAAAGAGTGAGCACCACCACCTCATCCAGGACAGGCCCTGGGGGCCTGGGGTGTTGAAAAACTCAACCTGAGGCTGCAGTGTGAGTGCAGCCCAGACAGCAACTGTGTGTTGGGCTGCAGCAAGAGCAGTGTGGGCAGCAGGGCAAGGGAGGGGATTGTGCCCCTTNAGGAGAGCTTGGAGTAGCCTTGCAGGATCTGAAGGAGGCTGCAGGAAGGCTGGGGAGGGACTATTGAGAAGGGCTTGGAATGGCAGGACAAGGGGAATGGGTTTGAAGTGGCAGAGGAGAGATTGAAAGTGGATGTTAGGAGGAAGATGTTAGGTGGTGAGACACTGGCACAGGTTGCCCAGGGAGGTTGTGGAGCTCCACAACCTCCCTGGAGGTGTCCAGCACCAGGCTGGATGAGGCCTTGAGTGACCTGTACTAGTGGGAGGTGTCCCTGCCTATGGCAGGGGGTTGAAACTGGATGATCTTTGAGGTCCCTTCCAACCTTCCCATTCTACAATTCTGTCCTGCACAAGCTGTGGGGGCTTCAGGCAGAAGTCATGGCAAGACCTCATCCTTCCTGGCTTTATGGATTCCAACCTGCCCATCCCTTGTGGACAAGGATGCTGCCAGGAGTCCTAACAGTCCCTGCCCAGCCTTGCTGTTCGTCCCCTACTGGCAGGCAGCTCAGCTCTCTGCAGCCTTCTGCAGGCTGCACACCCACAGCTCTCCCAGCCCGTTCCCACAGCAGAGCTTCTCCAGCCTCTGAGCATCTCCATGGCCTCCTCTGGACCCACTCTGTTAGGTCCTTGTCTCTTTTGTGTTAAGAGCCCCAGAGCTGGACACAGCAATGCAGGTAAGGGCAGAGCAGAGCAGAGGGGCAGGATCCTCTCTCTCCATCTCTGCTGCGCTGCTTTGGGTGCTTTGAGCTCTTGAGCTGGGCCAGATGTGGGGGCTGTGATGGAACTGGTGTGCCTGGCAGCCTGGGGGGTGTCTGCAGTGCCAGCAGATGCTGCCCTCCCCAGCAGAGCACAGGGCATGCCCGGGAGCCTCGTCCTGTGCTGGCATCACTGCAGCTCCTGCCCGGCGCTGGCTGCAGCCCCTGGGGCCGCTACTGCTGCGGGGAGCTGGGGCCCGGCAGCTCCCTTCGGCTGCAGAGGGCTGGCAGAGTCAGGCCCTCCTCAACTGCACTGGCAGGGAGCAGGACAGGAGTGCTGCGGGTGAGAGGGGTCTGGGCTGAGGCAGGGGCACGGTGCTGCCCGGTGGCTGCCAGCTGAACGGGAGTCGGTGGTAGGGGCACGGCAGGGGGCATGGGGGCAGCCCCCAGAGCCAGGCGCTGTGCCTGCTGCTCACGGGGCCTGAGGACAACCTGCTTGGGAACCCTGGGGGCTCCTGCAGAGCTTGCCTGCAGGACAGAGCTCCAGGCACAGTGTGAGCTGTGAATGGCAGCTCCTGGGATGTTCTTCAGCCCTGGCCCGGAAAGGAGCCACCAAAGGCTCCTGCAGCCCAGGTGCCTGCTGCCAAGTGAGTCATCGGCTGGCATTTGTGGAAGGTGTAAGCAGCAGCATTGGGATCTGTTGATCTCATCACTGGGATTTGTGACCTCCTCCAGTCAGCAGCCTTGGGCTCGTTGAAGTCAGCCACAGCCAGCCCCAGAGCCACCTCCAGCCCTGTCTGCTTCTCTGGAAGCCCTCCTAAGGCCCCCTGGATGTGTGCCTATGTGACCTGCCCTGGGTGCCCCTGCTCTGGCAGCAGGGTTGGAGTCAGTGGCCTCTGGAGGTCCTTTCTGACCCCTACCTTCCATGACTCTGTCTGAGGGCTTTGCATTTCTAGAAGGCAGTTTGGAGAGGCAGAGCAGCAGCAAAGAGCAGCTCATGGTGAGGGAGGGACCAAAGCAGAGAATGGGGAGGGCCCTCCAGGAAGGGCTTCAGGAGGATCAGGCCTTGGCTTCCTACAGAAGAGTGAGCAGGCACTAACTGGCAGAAGCCCAAAGCTGCTAAGGGGCAGCAGAGGGTGCAGGAGGTGTGGGGGCAGTGAGGATGGTGCCAGGGGCAGTGCAGACGAGAGGAACCCAGAGTGTGGAGGGGTCTGGGCTGTGGGGCTGGCTGCTGTTGCTGGGGGAGAGCAGGGAAGGAAAACTCTTCTGAGGTTGTGCCCCCAACCCTGACTGACTTCAGTGGACTCAGAGAACACTGCAGAGCCCCAGCAGCCCAGGCTGGGGCCAGGCAGGGCACCAGAAGAGCAGGCTGTAGGGGTGCAGTGCACAAGGAGATGTGGATCTACTGCTGCTCTGGGCAGATCCAGAGGGGATCCTGCCAAGGAGTCTTTGCTGCTGCTCCTGCACTCCTGCTGGGGGCCTTTCCTGGGAGCAGTGTAAGTCCCCCAGGACATGGGGAATGGGTCTGAAGTGGCAGAGGGGAGATTGAAACTGGATGTTAGGAGGAAGTTGTTTGCAGTGAGGGTGGTGAGACACTGGCACAGGTTGCCCAGGGAGGTTGTGGAGCACAGAATCACCCGGCATGATCAAAGATCACATTGGGTGATTCTGTGCTCCACAACTTCCCTGGAGGTGTTCAGCACCAGGCTGGATGAGGCCTTGGGTGACCTGTGCCAGTGGAAGGTGTCCCTGCCTATGGCAGGGGGTTGGAACTGGCTGAGCTTTGAGGTCCCTTCCAACCTTCTCATTCTATGATTCTGTGATAAACTGGACTCAGACATGGCTGCAGGCTGCCAGTGTCTCTGGCTGCTTCAAGGAGGAGATGGTGCTGGTGCACCCTGCAGAATAAAACAGACCAGCTCAGCCCTGATACCTGTGGGCTGGCAGCCGGAAACTACCCAGGAGATGTAGGTAGTGTTTTGTCCTGCCCTCTTCTTGCTTCAGAGCCATCAAGGCTGGAGAGCAGATATTCCTGGAGAGCCCTTGCTGGCCCCATGCCAGGGGCATCCGTGAGAGCTGACCCTCTGCTGCATTTGTGGAGTGCTGGTGGCTCCTGGGGTGAGCCCTGGGGTCTGGTGGAAGTGAGCAGTGTGCTGAAGCTGACTTCAAGCAGCAGGGGAAGGCAGCAGGGGATGTGCAGGAGATAAGCTTTGGGTATTTGCCCTGGGGCCTCAAACAAGTGTTGGGTGCATGGACTTCAGTGATGATCGCTGAACCTTCTGTCCCACGCCCTTAGCGGTCAGCTCGGCTGGGACAGGAGCTCCATGCGAAGCCCCAGGACCAAGGCTGCCTGCCAGCTGGAGCAGTTTGCCTCTAAAAGCTGCTGTTCCTGTGGGCCAGAGCTCTTGTGGGTGGGAGATGAGGGCTGTGCTCCCACTGGTCAGTGTGGGGCTCTCACAGGGCTCAGGAAGGTGGCGCCGTGCCCAGCACCGCTCACCAGCCAGTCACACGCATCATGATGTCATTGGACTGAAAAGGCAGGTGACATCTGTTGTCAAGTGACATTTGTAGGACACCAAACTGCCTGTGATGCAATCAAGGTTGTTCCTGTTTGATGGAAACTTTGGGATCAGCTTACAGGCAGCAGTGAGAGGCTGGAGCTGGGCGGCCAGGCCAGTGCCTGCTTTCTAAGCTCAGCCTGCCCAGAAGCAGCCTCCTCTGATCCCAGTGGCAGAGTGCTCCCGGGAGCTGGTCGTGTGATCCCTTCCCTCTGCTCAGGAATGAGGTGCTGGGATTTTCTTCTCAAAAATAGCTCTGTCCCTAGGAGTGATAAAAGCCTCAGATAAGCCCTCAGGTTTCCACTCAACAATGCTCCCAGTGCTGCGTCACCTCAGGGCTACCAGCAGCCCGGGACAGCGCCTGGGACCTGCTGCTGGGGACACCGAGGGGGACCTTGTCCCCAGGAGCAGGCTTAGTGTGCTCCTGGAGCCCTCAGCACAGGAAGGACATGGACCTGATGGAGAGGGTCCAGAAGAGGCATAGGGAAATGATCAGAGGCTGGGGCAGTTCTGCTGTGGGGACAGGCTGAGGGAGCTGGGGTTGTGCAGCCTGGAGAAGAGAAGGCTCCAGGCAGAGCTCAGAACTGCTGCCAATCCCTGACGGGGCTCCAAGCAGGCTGAAGAGGGACTGTGCCTAAAGGCCTGCAGGGACAGCACCAGGGGCAGTGGTTTGGAATGAGAGCAGAGCAGATTGAGGCTGGCTGTGAGGAACAAGTTCTGCAGCAGGAGGCTGCTGGAACCCTGCAGCAGATTGCCCAGGGAGGGGGTTGGGGAGGAGATATCCAAGGTGAGGCTCACTGAGCCCCTGAGCAAGCTGCACTAGGGGTGGATGTCCCTGCTAAGTGCAGGGCTTGGGCTGGGTGCCCTGTGGAGGTCCCCTCCAAGCCCGCTGTGTCCCACAGGGTACCCACAGCCGGAGGTGACGTGGTACAAGGACGACGAGGAGATGGATCGCTACTGCGGCCTGCCCAAGTACCAGATCTTCCGCCACGGCAACCGCCACACCCTGCAGCTCTACAAGTGAGTGGGGAGGCTGGACAGGGGTGGCACTTGGTGAGGGCTGTCTGCCAACACTGATCTGCTCACCACAGCCACGTCCCTGTTGTCCCTTCCCCTTCAGTTCACCCCTCTGATAGGTCCTCAATCTCAGCAGTGTGAGATTCATCACTGGAGATGAGGAGGAAATCTCTGAGAGTGGGGAGACACTGGCACAGGTTGCCTGGGGAGGCTGTGGATGCCTCCTCCCTGGAGGTGCTGAAGGCCAGAGTGGATGAGGCCTTGAACAACCTGGGCTGGTGGAATCATAGAATCATAGAATGGTAAGGCTGGAAGGGACCTCAAGGATCATCTAGTTCCAACCCCCTGCCATAGGCAGGGACACCTCCCACTAGTACAGGTTACTCAAGGCCTCATCCAATCTGGCCTTGAACACATCCAGGGAGGGAGCATTGAACATCATCTGGTTCCAAACCTCAGGGGACCTTGAAGGTCATCCAGTGCCAAACCTTGGAACCAGATGATCTTCAAGGTCTCTTCCAACCCAACTCATTCTCGGAGTGCCTTGAGCAACCCAGGCTGGCGGGAGGTGTCTGGTGGGGTTAGAGTAAATGGTGTCTGAGGTCCTTTCCAACCTGAGCCACTCCATAATTCTCTGGTCCCGGCCCCTCTGGAGCCAGAAGCGGCAGAACGTGGGTGCTGTGTGCCCAGCAGCAGTGCCAGGAGAGGCCAGGCAGGTCTGACACAGAGCTTTTGGTTGCCAGGTGCCGAGAAGAAGACGCAGGCATTTACCAGGCCTCGGCCAGAAACACCAAAGGCATCGTGTCCTGCTCTGGCGTGCTGGAGGTGGGCACCATGACAGAGTTCAGGATCCACCAGAGGTGGTTCGACAAGATCAAGAGGAAGGCAGAAGAAAAGCTGCGAGAGATAGAGGAGGGCAAGAAGCGAGGGAAGGAGAACGTGGAGGTGGAGAGGCTGCAGGGCATGAGTCCCGACCGGCTGCAGAGGAAGCGGAGGCTGGACCGGGACCCGAGCGCCCAGGCGGGAGCCTCTGCCTGGGAGAAGGAGGAGGCGGCGAAGGTGCTGGTGGCCGATTCCAAGTCCAGGCTGCAGGAGGACATGGCCGAGCTGAAGGAGCAGCCAGGCCGCCTGAGGACGGGCTTTGCCAGCAAGCTGGTGGCACCTCTGGAGGCCGAGGTGACCGCCAACGGAGAGGCCTCTCTGGAGAGCGTGGAGGAGAGCGGGCACAGCTTCCTCAAGTACATGTACGAGACGGTGGAGGGCTTGGGCGCCCAGCCCGCGGGCAAGGACTCTGCAGCCAAGAAGAAGAAGAAGGTGGAGGCAGCTCCAGCGGCGCAGCAGGAAGCTCCGCCGCGAGAAGATGGCACCAGGGAGAGGGCTCACCCCATGCCCAACCCCAGGTTTGCCCCTCCGGGCACCTCCCGCAGGAGCGCCAGGCTGAGGGCAGGCAGCGAGCCGGAAGTGGAGAGTGGCACAAAGGGCAAGGAGCCCGGGCAGGCAGCGGGGCAGGGCAGCACAGGCAAGGGTGCCCTGCGCTTCTCCTTGAGGGAGATGTTCCTCGATAAGCAAGGGCAGGCGGCAGGGCAGCAGCAGGAGGAGGCAGCCAGGGAAGAGGCTGCCAGTGAGCCTGTCCTGCAGCCAGCGGCAGCCAGCAGGCACACAGAGGATGCGGCACCCACCTCGGACGTGGCACAGGCAGTACCTGTACCACCCCGGGCACACAGAGCCCAGCACCGCAGGCAGGAGCCGGAGGCAAACAGAGCCGACAGTGCAGAGGTAACTAGGGCATGGCAGCCTGCATGGAGCCATAGAGCTTAGAGTGGGCTGGGCTGGAAGGGACCTGCAGAGCTCCCCCAGCCCAAGCCCTGCACTCAGCAGGGACATCTCCACCAGAGCAGGTTGCTCACAGCCCTGTCCAGCCTCACCTTCAACACCTCCAGGCATGAGGCCTCAAACCCCTCCCTGGGCAGCCTGCTGCAGGGTTCCAGCAGCCTCCTGCTGCAGAACTTGTTCCTCACAGCCAGCCTCAATCTGCTCTGCTCTCATTCCAAACCACTGCCCCTGGTGCTGTCCCTGCAGGCCTTTGGGCACAGTCCCTCTGCAGCCTGCTCTGAGCCCCTGCAGGCACTGGCAGCAGCTCTGAGCTCTGCCTGGAGCCTTCTCCTCTGCAGGCTGCACCCCCCCAGCTCCCTCAGCCTGTCCCCACAGCAGAGCTGCTCCAACCCCCTGAGCATTTCCATGGCCTCCTCTGGCTCCTCTCCCTCAGCTCCATGTCCTTCCTGTGCTGAGGGCTCCAGGGCTGGATGCAGCACTCCAGGTGAGCTCTTCCCAGAGCACAGTGGCAGAATTCCCTCTCTGGCTCTGCTGGGAGTGCTGCCTTGGATGCAGCTCAGGATGTGATTTGCCTTCTGTGCTGCAGGCTCATACTGCCTGCTCCTCTCCAGGTTCTCCCCCACCAGCACCCCCAGGTCCTTCTCCTCAGGGCTCTCTTCCATCCCCTCCTCCTCCAGCCTGCATTGGCGGTGAGGATGGTCCCAGCCCAGGCACAGGACCCTGCACTTGTTCCTGTCGACTCTCACGAGGTTCACCTGTGCCACCTCCCCAGCTTGTCCAGGTGCCTCTGGATGCCATCCTGTCCCTCTGGCACACTGACAGCATCACTCAGCTTGGTGCCAGCTGCACACTGCTGATGGTGCCTCAATCCCACTGTCTACAGCAGTGATCAAAACATTAACCAGCACAGGTCCCCAGGTCCCAGCATGGAGCCCTGAGGAACATGACTGCTCACTGCTCTCCAGCCTGAGTCAGAGCCATTGAGCACCCCCTGGATGCCACCATCCAGCCAAATCCTCACCCACTGCACAGTGCACCCAGCAGATCCACATCTCTCCATTGTGGCCAGCAGGACGCTGTGGGCACCGTGGCAAAGGCCTTGCAGCAGCCCAGACAGGTCACAGCCAGAGCTTGTCCCTTGCCCACTGCTGGAGTCCCTCCTTTGCAGAAGGGCACCAGGTAGGGCAGGTAGGACTTGCCCCCAGTAAAGCCCTGGTGGCTGGCAGAGGTGAGGCTGGCAGGTGGCAGAGGTGAGGCTGGCAGGGCAGAGGTGAGGCTGGCAGGTGGCAGAGGTGAGGCTGGCAGGGCAGAGGTGAGGCTGGCAGGCTGCTTTGTGCCCTGATTTAACAATGTGTGCAATGTTTCCTGCAGCTGACTGCCAGGGCTGTTGGGGTGTCATGCAGAGTGCCCTGGCAGCTCCATCAGCTCCCTGCCTCAGGGCTCTGGCATGCACAGACTCCCAGCAGGGTCTGGGGGGGAAGGGAGCTCCCGAGGTTCCCCAGTGCATCCCCTGTGCAGCCTGCAGGGACGTGCCCAGCTGCAGCAGGTTGCCCAGAGCCATCTCCTCGGGCCCCATGCTCTCGCTCTCTGTTGCTCAGTGCTCACTCTCCCATGTCTGCACTCACCGTGGGAGGGACTTTGTCTCCCTGGTCCCCATCTTCTGGGCCCTCAACACAAGAGGCATGAGCAGAGGGTTGCCAGAAAGCTGTGGAGGACCTCAGCCTTCTCCTGCTATGTTGTTCCTAGTTCCTCACTGCTGCTCCTCAGAGGACTTTCTTTGCCCTTCCTTTGCTGCTGTAGGGACCTGTAGAACCTTTCTTGTTTCCCTTCTTCCTCTTTACATCCCTTGCCAAGTTCAGTTCCAGCTGTGCCTTGGCCTCCCTGGACTTGTCCCTACACATCCAGGCAAGGTCCTGATGCTCCTCCAGGATGCCTTTCCCTTCTGGGGAGGCCACAGCTCAAGTGCTGTGCTCAGCTCTGGGCCCCCACACAGTGCCCTTCTTGCACTGAGGGGCTGGAGCAGGTCCAGAGCAGGGCACTGAGGCTGGAGAAGGGCCTGGAGCAGCTGGGGGTGAGGAGGGGCTGAGGGAGCTGGGGGTGTTGAGGCTGCAGCAGAGGAGGCTGAGGGCAGAGCTCATTGCTCTCTGCAGCTGCCTGCAGGGAGGGGGCAGTGAGGAGGGGGCAGCCTCTGCTCCTTGGTGCCAAGGGACAGCAGCAGAGGCAATGGCTCCAAGCTGCCCCAGGGCAGGCTCAGGCTGGAGCTCAGGAAATGTTTCTGCCCTGGAAGGGTTCTCAGACACTGGCACAGGCTGCCCTGGGCAGTGCTGCAGTGCCCATCCCTGGGGGTGTTCAGCAGCTGTGGAGCTGGCACTCAGGGCCAGGGTTCAGTGCTGGGCTGAGGCTGGCACTGCCTGAGCCTGGAGGGCTCTTCCTACTGTCTCTGTGCTGTGGCTCTGCTGTGTGGTCCCACAACACAGGGGTGCACTGAGCAAACCTTCAGCCTGTGTGGCTGGAGGAGGCCTGGAGCAGCCAAGTCTAGCTCAGAGGGGTCCCTGTCTGCTTGGAGCAGTAGATCTCTGAGGTCTCTTCCAGCCTGAGCCATTCTGTGATCGATTCTGTGGCTGTGGCACCCCAAGGTCTGTGTGTACCTCACAGGATCTGCTGCCGAGGGTTCCAAGGTCTCCACTGGCAAAAGCACACAGGAGCAAGGGTTTGGTGTGCCCAGGCAGCAGAGCTTCCACCCCATGGCCCAGCCTGCAGTGATGAGGAGGGCTGCAGCCAGGGCCCTGCAGGCAGCAGCTGGTCCCTGCTGGGCTGGGGCACAGCCTGAGCTCTGCTGGGTTAGCAGCAGCCTGACCTCATGGGAGGTGTTTCCAAATCAGTGGTGCTGGCAGCTCAGTGCCTATTTATAGTGAGGGGTGGATGAGACAGTGGTGACATCAGTGCAGCAGCTGAGCCTGAGCTCCAGCCCAGGCTGAAGGAGCCCCCAGGCAGAGGGGCAGAGCCTGCCAGGTGTAGGGAGCTGGGGCAGCGCCCCGGAGCTTGTTTACAGTGCAACAGCAATACAGTAGATCACATCCAGGCTGCTTTTTGGCTCTTCCCTGGTGGAAAAACTCTGTTGAAGACTCATTGTGGTGGCAGTGCAGTGCCAGGACACAGCACCTGCTCCTGACCCTCACCACCACATCTTTTAGTCAACTTCTATTTCTGTCACCTAACCTGAAGCACTTTGCAGGGACTGCCAGAACTCCTTTTCTTCTTGCATGACCCCTGCCGAGAGCCCTGTGGCTGCTTAGTCTGGAGAGGAGAAGGCTGAGAGGGACCTGTCTGTAAATATCTGAGGGGTGGGGGTCAGGAGGGAGGTGCCAGGCTCTGTGCAGTGGTGCCCAGTGACAGGACAGGGAACATGGGTACAAACTGGAGCTCAGAAGGCTCCAGCTGAACACAAAGAGAAAATTCTTCGGTGTGAGGGTGCTGGAGGCCTGGAGCAGGCTGCCCAGAGAGGTTGTGGAGTCTCCTTCAAGGCCCCTCTGGATGTACTCTGGATGAGCAAGCAGCTCCTGACGGAATTAGGGAAAAAAAAAGAGAGTGGTGTATGGCCTGTGGAAGGAGGGGAAGGCCTCTCCTGACATGTTTAAGGATGCTGTTAGATTATGTAGGAGAAAAATTAGAGAGGCAAAGGCTCAGTTAGAACTTAAGCTGGCCACCTCTGTGAAAGAGAACAAAAAGCATTTTTACAAACTTATCAATGCTAAAAAGAAGGGCAAGAAGAGCCTCCACTCCTTATTGGACCTGGAGGGGAACACCATAACTGAAGATGAGGAAAAGGCTGAGGTCCTGAATACCTTCTTTGCCTCAAATTTCAACAGTGAGGAGGGAGGAGTTCAGGACAAGTGCCCTCTGGAGCTGGGTGATGCGGTCGGGGAGCAGTGTGTTGCCCTGGAAATCCATGAGGAATTAGTTCAGGACCTGCTGAGCCACTTGGACACCCACAAGTCCATGGGACCAGATGGGATCCATCCTAGGGTGCTGAGAGAGCTGGCAGATGAGCTGGCCAAGC
>VWZE01024667.1:41620-53377 GCA_013396675.1 Eubucco bourcierii
GGCAGCCCCGAGGAGGGTCCCGGCGGGGCTGCGGCGGCGCTGCCCTGTGCCACGCCGGAGGAGCTGGCGTCTGGCGCCCGGCGCAAGATCCTCCTGCCCAGAGCCGCGCTGGGCGGGCGGGAGGGGCAGGCAGCCCCGCAGGGCCCCGGCCTCGGGGGCAGTCCAGCCGCTCCCCCAGGGCACCTCGGAACGGGCACGGCCCCGGCCACGTCCCCGCCCGCGGAGCGGCGCCTGGAGGCCCCCGCCAGGAAGATGGATATGCTGGAGGTGCCCAAGCTGTACGAGCAGCCCGCGGGTGACAGCAGTGGTGACCAGCAGGTCCCCGAGGATGCCAAGGCAGAGGCAGAGCCAGCGGAGCCCAAGCAAACTAATAACCCATTTAAAGGTAGGGGCAGAAGCGGTTCCCAGGAGGCTTCTTTCCTTTTTGCCTTCAAAGTGAGCCTGTCCAGCTAGGCTGGGGAGAGCCACCTGGGGCCACCAGAGCCATATGCCTCTGCAGGGAGCTCATCGCTGCCCTTGGGCTTTGGCACCAGAACCGCCCTGGCACAGGGAGGGTGGAGGAATGCAAGAGAGCAGTGCTGGGCCTGGCTGTGCCCAGAGCCTGCACAGTCCTGCACCCTGCATCGGGCAGCACAGAGCCCCCTTCTTCGTGGTCTCTGTGTCCTGGTCCTCATCATACCTCACCCTGGTTAGGAGTCCACTGGGCACCATCAAGGTGCACCTTCCATTTCCACCTAAATGGGCAATGCTGAGTTGATCCCTTGTGGCATCATGTCAGAAGAGGCATGATCCTGGTGCTGAAGTGCTGCTGGGAGCCAGGCAGTACCCTCTCAGCACTCTTGCAGAAGGCAGAGCAGCCTTGGCAAAGCCCTGCTGCAGCCTTGGCAAAACCCTCCTGGAGGAACTTTCCCTCCAGCACTCTGCAGTGGTCTCCTGAGCTGGCTCTGACCAAGCCCCTCTGGGCACTGCAGCCCTACAGCAACGAGTTTGTGCCACTTGTATGCCACCAGAGTGATCCAAGAGGAGCTCTGAGCCTTCCTGGGAAGGTTGCTTTGAAAGGATGACAGAACCTGTTTGATTGGAAGAGATCTTTTAAGATCCTCAAGCCCAGCTGTTAGCACTGCCAGAGCACCACTAACCCATGGCCCTCAGCACCACATCTCCATGGCTTTTAAACCCCTTCAGGAGTGGAGACTGTACCACTGCCCCGGGCAGCCTGGGCCAGGGCTGGAAAACTCTTTTGGGGAAGAAATTGTTCCTTGTGGCCAATCTAATTTGAGGCCATTTCTCTCATCCTTGGTCTTCGGGAGAAGAGACCAATCCCCACCTGGCCTCAACCTCCTTCCAGGGTGTCGTGGAGAGCCAAAAGGTCTCCCCTCAGCCTTTTTTTCCTCCAGGCTGAACACCCCCAGGTCCCTCAGCTGCTCCTCCCCAGCCCTGTGCTCCAGACCCTTCTCTGGCCCTGCTCCAGACCCTCAGTGTCCTTCCTGAAGTGTGGGGTCCAAAACTGAACCCAGTACTGAAGGTGTGGCCTCACCGGTGCCAAGCACAGGGGGACAATTTCTGCCCAGCCCTGCATGTTACACCAGGCTGTGCTGGCACAGAGGTGATGTCAGCAGCAGAGCCCTGTGTGGGAGTGCTAGGGTCAGCTGGCCTGTGCCCAGAGCTGCAGCTGGCACGGCCTCAGCACAGCTCTCTTTGCCCCTGTGCCCAGCCCCACAGGTGATTCGTAAGATCAGGGCAGAGCAGTTCTCCGATGCCTCAGGAAACCTGAAACTGTGGTGCCAGTTCTTCAACATCCTGAGTGACTCCAAGTTGCTGTGGTACAAGGATGAGATCCCTGTAGCAGAAGTCCACAGGAGGTAACCTGCCAGCTGTGTGCCGCTATACTCACGAGTGTGGCCCTCACTTCAGCTCCAGCTCCTTACCCTCTCACCTGGGGTGGAGGTACCCTCTCTGCCAGGGCTGTATGGGAGCTCACTGCATGGCATGGTACACTGTGACCTTGATCTTCTCACCATGCAGGGGTAGGAGGAATTGTCCAGATGGGGACCTGCTGCCAAATGTGCCCCATTGATGTCCATGGGTGACAGTTTGAGCAGCAGAGTCCTGGCAAGGCAGGGGCTGAACCCAAGCTGCATGGAGGGCAGGGAAGGTGTCGTGCCCGTCCCAGACTTTGAGACCTGGGTGTTAGCTGCAAAACCGAGCCCCTAGATGGCACACGGGAGGGTGGCAGCTGTGTGGGTATGGCCTGCGGGTTGCATTTGAGCAGGTGCTTCCATGCAGCCACCACTGACAAACAGCATCAGGGAGAAGGCAGCTCCAGCTGTGACCACTCTGTCCTGTGGCATTACCCTTGCACAGGGAGAGCCTGCTTAAACAGCTGGATGACTTCTTGTGCCCTGGATGCTCCTTTGGGGCTGTCGCCCAACAGCTTGCTCCCAAGCCACATCGGAGGGGATTTGCCTGGTGCCCTTGGGCGTCCCTTGCCTTCCCTCTCTAATGAAGGGGCAGAAAGAGGCATTCCTGGGGCAGAAACAACCTCCTGCAGCAGATGTCTGAGCTGGCCTGGGTGGACCAGGAGTGGCCACGGCCTTGCAGCTGACAGCAGGTCTCAGGATGGTGGCACCAGCCCTTCCCTCTGTGGCCTGCCATGCCTGGGCTGCTTCGTGCTGGCAGAAACAGGCCTTGGGTTCTCGTGCAGGTCAATCTGCCTGATGCAGCTTGCCTAGGGGAAGTGCCAGCCTGAAGCCTCATGCTGGAGAGGACCTGCAGCCTGATGATGCAGAGCTTGTGCTCAGGCAGCCTGCCAGAGAGAGACAGGCTGCAGGCGGAGGCATCAGTGGTGTCTGCCCTCGTCTGGGAGCAGCCAAAGGTGACACTGCACAGCCCTGGGGCCCTTCCACCTCCCCACCCAGGTGCAGCTCTACCAGCCCAGCCCCAGCCTTGTCCCAGCCCCTCAGCACTCGCTACCCCAGTCCTGGGCAGATGGCATCTCTGAGTGCGAACCAGTGCCACGAGGTGCCAAGGGAGCAGCCGAGGTACCATCAGGCCAGTTCCCTTGGCAGGCCTCTTCCAGTCCCCACAAGGGCAGCACGGTGCCCATCCCGAGCGGGCTCCCGGCAGCTCGCCCTGGGCTGAAGCCCCACTCCGGTTTCTTGCAGCGCCGGCGACGAGAGCCAGGTGGCCTTGGCCGTGGTGCAGGCATCGCCCGCGGACTGCGGCGCCTTCCGCTGCGTGATCAGCAACGAGCACGGCACCGCCACCACCCACTTCCTGCTCACCCCAGAAGGTGAGGAGCTCTCGGTGGCCGTGCCAGCCGTGGGCTGACCCCTGCGGAGGGCTTGGTGCCAGGCTGTGGAGGGGCAGCCCTGCAGGCCCCACGGATAAAAGAAAAATCAAGGAGAGAAAAGTGACTTGCGAAATGAACCCCAACCCCCACGCAGAGCTCTGCAGTAGGCATGTTCTATTACAGCACTGGGTGCAGGCAGGATCACTCCACCCATCCTGCACACCCCAGGCTGGCCCAAGCCACAACTGATGTTCCAAGAGCAGGCATATTCATACTAAGAGGCAGGGCTATTACAATTATTTCTTGTAGTTCATGAACGCAGGCATTTTCCCATTCTCTGCCCCAGTTCCAACCCTCCACAGTGGTCTTGAATGGTTGTCTGAGATGAGCACCAGCACAGCCTTACAGCGTTTCTTCCCATCTTTGCTCACCAGGCCCCTCTTTATGGCTGCTGTCAGTATCTCTCTGCATCTCCTTTCTCTCCTTCCTGCTTTCCTTAGTCAGTGCAGGTCTGGGCCCTTACGAGGTTGCGTATCACAGATCTCCAACTCATAGCTGCAGACACTTATGCAGTAGTTGTCGTTTAGGTTTGCGTATTATCAGCTGTCTGCTAGCAACAAACATTCCTGCAGAGTTTGGTACTTTATGGTTTGCTACAGACATCCTCAAAGCGAGCATCTGCCCTGTAAGGCTCTTGACCAGCCCTCCTTGGTTTTTCTTTTATCACCATGAAGCACCCCTATGAGGTGCACCTGCCCCTTCGGGTGCCCTGCCGTGGGAGGGCAGCTCCTGAGCGCTCTCCGCACTCTGTTTCTCGCAGTGCTGTCGGGACTGGTTCCGCAGGAGGAGATGGAAGGTAAGGGCCCGGGGCTAGGGGGCGGGCGGCGCCGCGGCTGCCGCAGGAGGCCCTCGGCCTGCCCTCCCTCGCCGGCTCTTGCCCCCAGCAGTTGGAGAGGAGATCGAGCTGACGCCCATGGTGTTCGCCAAGGGGCTGGCCGAGGCGGGCTGCTGGGGGGACAAGCTGTTCGGGCGCGTCGAGAGCCAGGACTGTGCGCTGCGGGCCGGGCCCCTGCGCAAGGGC
This sequence comes from Eubucco bourcierii, assembly GCA_013396675.1. Taxonomy (NCBI): domain Eukaryota; kingdom Metazoa; phylum Chordata; class Aves; order Piciformes; family Ramphastidae; genus Eubucco; species Eubucco bourcierii. Next base: position 45,994 of record VWZE01024667.1, read on the forward strand.
TGCCGTGCCAGGGCCATCTACGGCCTGGAGCCGCTCTTTGAGTCCGGCTGCACCTGCGTCATCAAAGTGCACAACTTCATCGCCTTTGGGACCAAGAACGACAACAGCCTGGTGGAGAAGAACTACGACATCACCATCCAGGTGACAGCCTCCCCAGCAGCCCTCCCCAGTGCTCTGTGCCACGGTCACAGCTCTCTGCCAGCTTCGCTTCACAGACTCACAGAGTGGCAGGGGTTGGAAGGTGGCTCCAGAGTTCACCCAGTCCAGCCAGGGCAGGGGCACCCAGGGCAGGGCACCCAGCAACATATCCAGGGGGGTTTGAAAGCCTCCAGAGCATGAGACTTCACAACCTCTCTGGGCAGTGGGCTACAAGAGAGCTGGGGAGGGACTTTTTAGGCTGTCAGGTAGTGATAGGACTGGGAGGAGATTCAGACTGGACATTAGGAAGAAGTTCTTCAGCATGAGAGTGGTGAGAGCCTGGCACAGGTTGCCCAGGGAGGTGGTGGAAGCCTCATCCTTGGAGGTGTGCAAGGCCAGGCTGGATGTGGCTCTGGGCAACCTGCTCTGGTGTGAGGTGTCCCCACCCATGGCAGGGGGTTGGAGCTGGATGATGCTTGAGGTCCCTTCCAGCCCTGACAGTTCTGTGAAGGCAGTGGGAGAAGGAAAGCTCCCTCTGCTAGTTGTCTTCTTGGAAGTATTATCCAAGCCTGTCTCGATGAAGAGAAAGGAAACCCAAACCCAGCCAGAGAATCACAGAATCACAGAATGGTAGAGGTTGGAAGGCACCTCCAGAGCTCATCCAGTCCAACCCCTGCCAGGGCAGGGGCACCCAGGGCACACAGCAACACATCCAGGGGGGCTCAGAATCCCTCCAGAGCAGGAGACTCCACAGCCTCTCTGGGCAGCCTGCTCCAGGCCTCCAGCAGCCTCAAAACAAACAAGATCCTCCTCATGCTCAGGGGGAACCTCCTGGGCTCCAGCTTGTACCTGCTGCTCCTTGTCCTGTCACTGGGCACCACCACACAGAGCCTGGCACCTTCCTCCTGACCCCCAGCCCTCAGCTACCTCCAGACACTGCTCAGGTCCCTCTCAGCCTTCTCCTCTGCACACTACCCAGCCCCAGGGCTCTCAGCCTTTGCTCACTCAGAGCTGTTCCAGGCCCTTCAGCATCCTCACAGCCTCTGCTGGGCTCACTCCAGCAGGTGCCTGTCTCTGGAGCTGGGCAGCCCAGCCCTGGGCACAGCATTGCAGGGGTGGCCTCAGCAGGGCACAGCAGAGGGGCAGCAGAACCTGCCCAGCCCTACTGCCCATACTGAATGCACCCCAGGGTGCCATTTCCTTTCCCTTTGGGAATGCCCCAGAGGGACTGAGCTGTGCTCCAGGAGGCTGCCGATGTCCTTTGTTGTTCCTGGCTTCAGCTCTTTCAGAGCCACTGGGAGCATTCCTGCCACTTGCGCTTTGACCGCCAGGACAGGAACCGACTGGCAGTGGTCCCAGGGAATGCCTCTGCCGGTGGGGGTGCCATGGGGGCGCTGGAGGAGCCTGGGGCAGGTCTGAGTGCTCTCTTTGCCCCCTCAGGAATGCAAAGTGCAGAACTCCAGCCGTGAGTACTGCAAGATCTTCGCTGCCGAGGCCCGAGCTGCTCCCGGCTTCGGAGCGGTGCCCGAGTGAGTAGCACAGCCTGGCAGCCCAGCACTGCATCCCAGGGCACCCCGGGGCTGCTGGGCACATCCCGAAGGGCAGAGCTCGGCAGCTGGGGTGACCCCCATGCTGTGCCCCCCCCCCGCAGGATCCTTCCCTTGTACCTGATCTACCGCCCGGCCAACAACATCCCCTATGCCACCTTGGAGGAGGACCTGGGCGCACCCTGCCAGCAGTACTGTGCCACCGAGAAAGATGGCAGCTTGGTGGCACGAGGCACCTCTGAGATTGTGCTCAAGTGCTGCACCTTCCAGCACTGGGTGTACCAGTGGACAAATGGAAACATCCTCGTGACTGACATGGAAGGTAAAGTCATCTCCCAGCCGGTTTCCCCGGCCTCTTGCCACCCCTTGGGCTGTGAAAGGAGGAGGAAAACTCCCAGCTGTGCCCTCCTGCCCCTATCCCCAAGTGCCATGGAGCCCAAGCTCCTGGGACGACTTGCCCTTGGTGCCAGTGTCTGTCCTTTGAGCAGGGCCTGGTTGCCCTCTTCCTTGCAGGGGTGGGCTGGAAGGTGACCAACGTGCGGATCGCTACCAACCTGAAAGGGTGAGTGGCACTGAGCTGTGGGCAGGGGTGGCCCTGGCTGTCCCCAGCTGCAGCGCTCAGGTGGTGAGCATGGCTGGGCAACATCCTCAGCCCCTTGCCCTGATGGCACACCTATGCATGTGTCTGTGTTGGCAGGTACCAGGGGCTGAAGGAAAGCTGCTTTCCCTCGCTGATGGAGCAGTTTGTGGCCACTCACTGCTGTAACCACTACTGCGGCATCCTGGGCCTGAAGATGCTGGAGCCAGCCAAGCCCAAGGGCTCCCGGAGCCCCTCCATGGGCAGGAAGTCTGCCCAGTCCAGCCCCCAGCTCCAGAAGAAGGGACTGGCAAGCCCCCAGGCCGTGCGCAGGGCTGCAGTGAGCCCCAAGGCTGCCCGGAAAGCTGCGGAAAGCAGGGAGCCTGCGGCAGGCGCCAGACCGGGGTCAGGAGAGGGGGGCAGGGCTGGCACTCTGCAGTAGCCAGAGCTGCTGCAGCTGGGACCCCCCACTCCAGACCCCAGCCCGAACAGCCTGGGGGCAGGGCAGCCTGCAGCTGGGCTGGGCAGGGGCACCCTGTCAGTGCCCACTGCTGCCGCTCTCCTCTCCTGGCTCCTGGCCCTGGGTGCCCGGTGTGTGGTGTGTGTGAGTGTCAGAGCCTCAGCCAGGGCCACGGTGGCTGCCAACTGTGGGCAGCTTGAGCCCCCTCCCGCTGCCTGTAAGGGCCACGGGGGCTGCCAGCTGCGGGCAGTGTGGGCACCTTCCCACTGCCTATGGGTGCTGCTGCGCTGGTGCCTGTGGGGCCATATCCCTGCACACTCAGGCTCAGGTCCCTCTCCCAGATCTCTCTGTTTGCCTGCCTTAAGGCAGTGCGAGCAGCCCTGCTCCCTTGGCTCTGCAGGTGCTGTGCTCCCCTGCCTGGCTACCCCCCCAGCAAACTGGGAGACTGAGCTACCCTCCTGGCTCTCAGCACATCCTGTCCCTCTTTATGTCCTACCATAAAGTGACTGTGCCAAGCCCTGCTTGTGCTCCCATGCCATGTGTGGGAGCCCTAGCAGTGCCCAGGTGGCCTCCATTGCCCTGGCACGCTCTGGGCTACACGCTGCAGAAGAGCCTCACGGTGCGCTGCAGGGCTGCTGCTGCTGTGTGAGGCTCTGGGACGCAAGCCAGGCCTGTGCCAGGGTGCTGGCCTTGGCACTGGCAGCTGAACGAGGATAGGGTTTTGCCCCACTGCCCTCCCAGTCTCCCCTGCCCCCCAGGATAAGCCCCCACCCCTGTGCTGGGTGAACATCAAGGGCGGTGGTGCTGTTGTGGGTGCCAGCCAGGCTCACAGGAAGGATGCTCTACCTCATATGGGGCACCCAGGAGCAAAGGGGTGACCTCTCCTCCATGCCAGGCGTTTCTTTGGCACATATGGGTGTCCAGCCCACAGGACTCGGCTCTCCTGGTCCACTTGCCACATGCAGAGCCTTCAGGCACTGCCCAGCCCCACAGCATGACCTGGTCATGCTTAGCATCAGCCCTGCTTGGCACACCGCCTAGGCCAGTGGCAGCAGGCAGCAGCCCTTCCAGACCTTGCTGCCCCATGGCAGGAGGCAGGGATGGGCAGGCAGTGATGCTTACGTGACAAAGGAAAGCCACCCGCGTGGCCTCTCGGGTGCCCATCGGCTCACTCAGCTGCCCAGCAGCCAGCAGAGCAGGGCAGTGGCAGCGAGGCTGGCAAAGAAGGATTTGGAGGAGGGTGCCAGGCACGAGTAGTGCTGCCCTGCATGGGGGTGACAGGAGGCTCACTGTGACAAGGCTGTACAGAGGGTGGCTGCTGGAGCACAATAAAGCAAGGCCTGGCCTACTGCCTGGAGCCTGCTGCCTGCGGGCACAGGGCACCCAGCGTGGCAGCACTGGGGGCTGCGTGGTGAGAGCATGGCAACATCTGTGAGTGGTGGCTGCCACCCCAGCCTGCAGACAAGCTACCTGCAGGCTGGCACCCAGTGGAGGCTGGGCTGGGCTGGGCTGGGCTGCCCTGAGGAAAGCACCACAGGCTGTGACCTGCACGCCCAGGGGCACAGAATGGCAGGGGGCTGAAGGGAGCCCTGGGGATCATTGAGGCCAACCCCTGCCAGGATGTGGGCACCCAGGAAGGCATCCAGAGCAGGAGACTCCACAGCCTCTCTGGGCAGCCTGCTCCAGGCCTCCAGCACCTCACACCAAAGAAGTTGCTGCTGAGGTGAATGCTCCTGGACGCTAGCTTGTACCCACTGGTGCTTGTCCAGTCACTGGGCACCACCACAAAGAGCCTGGCACCTTCATCTTGGTCCCCACCCCTGAAGGTGGGCAAGAGCAGCACCTAGGGAGTTCCAGGCTTTATTTGGTAGCAGTTCCCAAGTGTCCCTGGGGCCAGACCCTGGAGTGCTGGCAGAAGGGTGCCTGCTGCTGTTGCTCCTGCTGCAGAGACCAAGAGCAGCTCTGCCAGGGCTGCTTCTCCTCTCTGTGCCAGGCCTTGCAGGCCTGGTTGCTCCCAGGCTCTTGCCCCTGCAGTGGGCAGCTTCTGGCATGTTTCTAGGCTGTCCCCACACAGTGGGTGTGGTTGTAGTGCCCACAGCACTGCGTCAGGTACAGCACACCCTGTGCCAGGGCAGCCCAGGGGCCGGTGAAGGACACTGTTCCGTTCTCCAGCACTGAGCTGGCAGGAGACAGAAGCATGGTCAGGACAAGCTGCTGCCCACCACCTGAGGCCCCAGGCAGCTCCATGTGGCTCTAGGGCCCCTCACACCCACCTGGCGAAGAGCTCCTTGCAGCAGGTGTACAGGGGGTAGCTGGGGGAGCTGAAGTTGGCAGTGCTGAAGAAGGTCACACAGTTAACCCCTTGCGTTGGCACATGAAGGAGACCTTGGGGACAGGTTCTGGTTGGGGCTCTCAGGACCATGCATGCAATTCCCAGTCCCTGGGCTGGCTTCTGCGGCCTGGGGCCCAACCCTGCTGCCGCATCCTCTGCTGTGCTCGAGCACAGCTCCTGGACCTGGCACTCTGCTTGTAGGTCCCATGCACCTCACCCCCAAGCCAACTGCAGCAGTGCCCCCAGGGGGCTCCCTGCAGTGCCCCAAAAGCTGCCCTTGATGTGTCCCCAGGTGAAGATGAGGAGCCCCATCAGGGTTTTGGGCTTGGGCAGCCCCTGGCAAAGCCACAAAGGGAGAGCAAAGGGTTTGCAGCCCTGGCAGAGCCATGGGGAGGACAGGCCCAGCTGTCCCCAGCCCTGCACCTGCCTCTGAGGGAGGCTTCAGCCTTCTGCTGAAGGTCCTTCTGGCCCCGCTGGAGGTGGGCAGGGACTTACCTGCCAGGCAGGCGTTGAGCATGGAGACGCAGATGCCAGTGAGGAGGGCACGCAGCACGAGGGATGCAATGACACCTTTGCGCTGGGGAACCATGGAGGCTGCGGGCAAGGGATGCCAGGGGTCAGCTCCTTGCTCTGCTGCTTCCCCAGCCTGGGGATGGGTAGGTACATGTCCCAGGTACCCAGCTGGCTCTGCCACACGGTGCCCTGCCCACCCCAGCCATGGGGACATGGTGATCTCAGCCCGCAGCAGCCTACCATCTACCCGTCCTGTGCCATGCCCACCCAGCACCCATGGGTGATCAAACAGAGCCCTCGGTGCTTTCAGCACTGGAGTCTCTGTTCTGCCCCATGGCTGGATGGCACCTGGGCTTGTAGGGCATGTGTGTGCTCCTGCCCATGGGTACAGGGCAGACTCATGCCCATCACCTCATGCAGAGCCAGTTCCTTAGCTGTTTGCTGGCAGAGATCAGATTTGGAGGAATGAGGGCAGCAAACTCCTCCTGCCCCTGCTGAGCCTCTGTTCTCTGTGCCCAGGGTCCCCCTGCACGGTGCCCAAGCACCCAGACTGTGGGGCACACTCACCCAGGCCTCCCAGCATGATGCCGATGGAGCTGAGGTTGGCGAAGCCACAGAGCGCGAAGGTGGCAATGCTCTCAGCTCGCTCCTGGAATGGGCACAGTGGCACAGGATGGTCACTGCCAGCCAGCGGCAGGCTTGGAGCACCCACAGCTGGGCACCATGCAGTAGCTCCCAGCCCAGTCAGACATGACTGACATGAGGTCCCCACCCCAGGCCTCTCTCCTTCAGCCACATTTGGTCTGCAGGTGGCAGGCAGCGTGCCCCTGGGCACAGCTGGGCCTGGGAGACAGGCAGCCCTCTGGCACCATGAGCTGCCCCTGCAGGGAGCAGCACACATGGGAAAGGGCATCAGCAACTGCCTCAGGATGCCCTCCAGCAGCATGTGGTGAAGGCCAGGTCATGCCCACAGGTGTGTGTCCCCACCCAGCAACACCCCTGCCTGCCCACCACCCCTCTGCCTGGCCATGGCCCATGCCCTGCTCAGCTTATGCCAGCTCGTGCCCCTCACAGATATCCACTGCTTCTGGTCGCCATCCCACTCGGGCAGCCCTGCCAACCGCTTCTTCTTGTACTCTGCCAGCTGCTGGTATGCCACGAACTCGTTCAGGAAGATCTTGATCCCCAGGAGCTCTGCCACCAGGGGGGAGTCTGCCCAGTCTGCCCCCATCAGAAAGGCCACTGGCATGAGGACATAGGAGCAGATCACCTGAAAAAGCATGCCAGCAGGGAGCAGCTCAGAGCTGACCCCATAGCCCCTGGCCCAGGCACGCGCTGCCAGCATTTGCCAAGAACCCAGCAAGGGTCTCTGCAGCCTGCCCAGCAGGTGGGGGCTGCAGGAGGCCACGGAGCTGCCCTGGGGGTTACCTGGAATGAGAGGCCCTCGACGTCCACCATGCCCCCGAGCCAGCGCAGGGCAGCATTGATGAACTCCAGCACTGCCAGGAAGGCGATGAGGTTGGCTGCGATGTTGGCCACCAGCCCCACCGAGGCAGCGGCACCATTGCTGGCAGCTTCCAGAACGTTCTGCTCTTCCCTGTGGGGGCAAGACCCAGGGGGCTCCTGTGGCCACACGCAGCTCTCGCTCCGTGGGTGTCTGCTGACCAGAGGCTCTGCCAGCCTCGGGGCACTTCCAATGCCCACTTGTGTCTCTGGTTTACCCCCACAGCTTCTGCTCATGGGCAGGATGCAGGCAGCCCCACGCTGCCATCCCTCTGCCCAGGCTCACTCACTGACAGGCAGGATGCCCACAGTCA